>PYIV01000002.1:3520573-4071179 GCA_003415645.1 Articulospora tetracladia | reverse complement strand
CTAACCCTAACCCTAACCCTAACCCTAACCCTAACCCTAACCCTAACCCTAACCCTAACCCTAACCCTAACCCTAACCCTAACCCTAACCCTAACCCTAACCCTAACCCTAACCCTAACCCTAACCCTAACCCTAACCCTAACCCTAAAAGGTAAGAGCGGAATAGTATAATAGGTCGCTCCTTCCCGAATAGTTCGGGAAAATATAAATAGGCTTTTATTAGGCGAGTTTACCCTCTTAACTAATAAATTCACTTTTAATACTAGGCTATACTACTTAGAACTTAGCCCTTATTAAATATATTTAATAGGTAATTCAAATAAATATATTTAGTAGGTACCTAAGGTAAGGTATAATTTATCGATAACTAAGACTCTATTAAATATATTTAATAAAGGTATAATTTACTATTTTCTATTAATAAGAGTATCTATACCTAAGTCTTACTTTTAAAATAATAACGCTAATAAATCTTAGCTACTCCTCACTCCGACTTAGTATATATATACTCGCTACTTCTTAATTTATATCGTCCGCTAATAAGGATATTAAATATAGATATATATAACTTATAAATATATACCGGGTTAATATTAAATAGTAATAGAAGTAGACTATAAGGAGGAATATCCTCGTAGGCTATATATATATAAATACCCTCGATCTATAGCTCCTCTATATATACCTCCTATACTAACGAAATATTATTAGACCTATCGTGAAAACTAAGTTCCTAGTTTAGTAAAATAAAAGCGCCTAGTTAAGTTAGACGATTAAGTAAAAACGTTATATATAGGACCTAATATATATAGAGTAACTAACCTAATCTAGTTTCTAGGGTTATAGAATTTCCCCTATACTCGCCGTTAAGAAAATACCCCTCTAGGAACCGCTTCTAAAACTTATACTAACCTATATTAATATTTTTAGGGGTTAGGGTCCGAATACGCTATACGAAAGTCGCCGCTTCTATCGGAGTTATAGAGTCCTCTTTATCGTTATAAATAAGATCCGAATTAACTACTTAAGATATAATAATATTAGGCTAATACCTATAAACCTACCTAGTTAGTAAAATATACTATACTAAGGGGAATATATAAATCCGAGATAGTATACTATTTAATAGCTAATCTAGGTTATTAGCTATATACTTAAGGGGTATATATATATAAAATCTAAGAATTAATATAAGAGCTAATTAGAGGATATATATTATATCCCTATTACCTCTAGGGGAGCGTGCCGATTAGTAGGGTAAGTAAGGGGTCGAATATATAGAATATAAAAGAAGGTCTCTAGCTAATTTATATCCTATAATTTTAATTACTTATCACCCTTATAAAATACTGTATAACCTACCCTTCTATAGCTAAGTTATAGTTCTATTCCGATTCTTATAAAGTATATACTAAATTTTATATTTATAAAGTTTAATATTAATTAACCTACTCTCGGGAAGTATAAGTATATATTAGATCTATCTTTATAATACTTACTAATAAGTATCTAGCCCCTAAGATAGCTAGAATATCTATAGATAACCTAATTATTATTACTAATAATAAAGCTAGCGATAGTAATAAAACTACCTCTACCCCTAAGTCCTAGTATCTCTAGCGGCTATAGGAGTACTATAAGCACTTTTTAAAGGAGGTATTTTCTCGTATACTAAAGATAAAGTCTCTAGGGAGGATTCTAGTAGGTATTTTATTTCTATAAGTCGGATATATTAATCTTTAACCTCTTAGTTAATATAAAACCCTAGTATTTACTCGCTAGGAGGATTTCTATTATTCTATCTAAAAGTTATATTAGTTAGGAAAGGTTATAAGGGCTATAGCGAGTATAACTTCGATTTATATAGATAAACTATTTTTCTATTACTATAAAACGTAGCTATATTCTAAGAGTATATTCGAAGAGGTAAGTAAGTTATAGAATAAGTTTAAATATAGCTTTTTTCTAAATAATATATTAGATTAGTATAAAGTCGAGGGAAGTAATCGAGGTCGAGGCGTTATATTAAAGCGGGTAGGTTATTAGGGTATAAGTAAAATTAAATCTAAGTTAACCTAAAGTATAGTTCGCCTAGAATTAAGGTATACTTAGACTTATTAGACTTATAACTTTTAATAATTTTAAACCTAATTATATAATCTTTATCGATTCTTATATTTAATCTTTATATTATTACGTATAACTAATTAGAATATATAAGTTATAAAGAAGGTTTTATTTTATACCTAGGAGCTATTAAGTAGAAACTAAACTATTCTAAGCTACTACTTATTAAACGTATTTAAATATCTAAACTATCCTAATAACCCTAAAGAAACGCCTTCGTATATATATAAGGTTTAAACCTCGAATACTATAAATAAAATCCTAAGCTAATAACCGCGCCCTTATTAAATATATTTATAAGTAGTAGCACTTAGATATATTCGGGAAGGGGCTATAAACGCCTAGACTAAAAGGAAGAAAATAAAAATATTATACTAAAAACTATACCCTTATTAAATATATTTAATAAGAGTTAAGTTAGTAAGTATAAGGGCTAAACCTCGAATATTATTTAACTTTAAATATATTTAATAAGGTAGGGTATATAAGATATATAGACCTAAAAAATACTATTATTTACCCTTTTTACTTTTAATTTTTATTATCGCCTTCCTCTTCTCTATCTTCGTCTCTATACTTAGGATTATTATCTAAATTAATCTTTTCTAAAAACTTAATAACTTTCTTTAAGATATTCTTTATAGTAAAAGCCTTACCCTTACCCTTACTAATCTTATAACTAGTATTAAGCTTTATAATTAGCTTCTTAGGAGGAGAATTCTTAGGAGGAGACTTCTTAGTAACTATCTTCTTAGGAGGTGCCTTAGATAAATCGCCTACCTTAGTAGATACTACTATATCTAAGTTCGTAATTACTTTCTTTACTTCCTTTACTTCCTTTACTTTCTTTAATTTATTAATAGTTTCGAAGTTATTATCTTTCTATCTAGTATAAGGTATATATATCTAAAACGAATAATTCTTATCGCTAGTAAATACGCCGTTATCTACTAGGATAGCGAAGGTTTTTTTATATTTATAAGTTAAGCTACCCTTTACTATACTAGTCGCCTTCTCTCGTTAGTATTATATATTTTCTAAGGCTCTAAGATAATATAAATTAACTAGGTTATTATAGCGTCTAGGTTCTATATTATTATCTTTCTCTACTTAACTTAAATATCCCTCTTTACTTAATTCTTTTAATTTACTATTACTTTTATTTATATCTTTCTCCCTAGCCTCTAGTTCCGGTTCCGGCTCCGGCTCTAGGGCCTTACTTAATTTACTTTCCGAAGCCGGCTAGACTATATAATTAGTAATATTATAAGCTAGTTCGACCGCGGTCGATTACTTAATAGTAATAGGAGTAGGAGTAGGCGAGAAGTCTCTCTTATAAAAGGGTTTATTATTTTCCTAAATACCCGGAAAATACGAAGTAGTAAACTTAGAGACTAGTTAAATATTTATAGTAACCTTATTAGCTATATTTACTATTTAACGGTTAGCTTATTCTAAATACTAATTATATAACTAGGGCCTTATATTTCTTTAAAGTAAATACCTTTCCTATACTACTAAACTAATTCTTTAAAGACTTAAGTAGCGTAGTAAGTTTAGTAGTACTAGGAACTATATTAATAGTAGGCCTACTCTCTAATTCTTAGATATTCGTATCTTTCTAAGTATATAGATATAAACCCTAGCTTTTATATAGAGGCTTATACGAAGACTTTATCCCGAAAAAGATTTATAATAGATCCTTAGTAGCTACTATCGAATTTTCTATCTTCCTTATATCTCCCTTACTAGCTAATAATAGGACGATCTTAGTAAAGATATAGTAAAGGGTAATCTAGTCGTAAGTATAGTTAGTCTAGAGTATATAAATAGCCTACTTAAGTAACTATCCAATACGATTAATATATCTAAGAATCTAAAGGAGGAGGTAAAATAAGATTAGTAGCTCTATAATAATAATATAGCTAGCGGACTAGAGGTTAAGTAATACCGCGCCTAACTAGGTTATTACGAGAAGGATATCCTTACTAGAATCCGGATCGTTAAACTCCTTTAGAATAGCTATACGTTCCTCTTAAAGTATATATAATTTAATAGCGATATAACCGATTCTAAGGTTTAAGAGTTAGGATTCTAACTACCTATTTATTATTAGTAGCGAACTAGGAAAGTAAATACCCTTATTAAATATATTTAATATAGAATTATTAATTTTAGGAGCCCTTATTAAATATATTTAATAGTAAACTACTAAATATATTTAATAAGGGTCTTAATCGAGATTTAGTAGTTACTACCGACTTCTAAATATATTTAATAAGTATCTAATAGGCTAAATATACTATAATAAAAGTAGAAACTCGAAAGTTATAATACCCTTTTTACCCTTCTTAATCTTCTTTATAATAATTCTAAGTGCGATTCGAATCTTTATAGCTATAGCTACTATATACTTTACTAGTATTAATCTATCTATAGGAACGCTATATTCCGGACTAGTACGAGTCTTAATATAGGCGTATAAAGCACTATAATTAGGATCCTTCCCTATCTATAAATTTACCTAATCCTTAGTAGCCTACTTCTTTTTAGTAATAGTTATATTAGTATTATTAAGTATAATAAGTTTAAGGAGACACGGATCGAAAGTACTAATCTTTAAAGCTTAGTATATACTAGTATTTAACCTACTATCGGCTTTAACTTTCTCGATTAATCCTCGCTTTTTAGCGGCGGTTTTAGTAACTCTCTTATTCTTACTAGTCTTATTAGCGTCGCCTATACTAATAATAGAAGTAAGGTATAGGGTTCTAGTATTATACTCTCGCTTCTCTCTCTAGTTTATCTTAAGTTATATAGAGTAAAAGTTATACTTAGGAATTAAAGCGCTAATAAGTTAGGGACTAGATCTATCTTTAAGATTAATTATAGTCTTATAACTAATAACGATTATAAGTATACGGAGAATAAGTAGTATTATTACCCTAGTAAT
This sequence comes from Articulospora tetracladia, assembly GCA_003415645.1. Taxonomy (NCBI): domain Eukaryota; kingdom Fungi; phylum Ascomycota; class Leotiomycetes; order Helotiales; family Discinellaceae; genus Articulospora; species Articulospora tetracladia. The sequence goes on along the minus strand of PYIV01000002.1, from coordinate 4,066,099 downwards.
ATTAGAACTCTATTTATTATAACGTCCGCTAATATTATAATCTATTAGATTTAGAATATATAATTTAATACCGTCTTTTACTACCTTATATAACTTAGGTATAGCGTCCGGTTCTAGTATAATATCGATAGGTATAGCGTTATCTTTCTTATTATCCCGTACTATTACTCTTAGATTAAAATTATCCTTATATATTTCGATAAGCCTAGTATTTTTATATATTAGTCCCTATTTATCCTACTAGATCTAATATAGGTATCTACCTAAGTCCTTAGAGTAGTTTAAAATAGGTATAATAGAGAGAAAAGCGACTACTTTCTTCTATAAAACGTATAGGGAATCCGAGAAAAGAGTATTTAGGTTATAGATAATATATAACTTATTAATAACGACCTAGGTAAAGTAATACTTTATAAGGGTATAGAACTCACGGCCTTCGCTCTTTAAACTATATATAACCGCTCCCTTACCCTAAAGTTAATAGCGATTATTTATAGTCTCTTTTACTTCTTTAAACTTCTTAGTTCTATCGCGCTTAAGTTTAGCTCTAGCTTAAGTAGCGATTCTAGTAAGTTCGTCGTCTCCTTCTTTATTAAATTCCTCTCTAGTAATATCTAAGTTCTTATTAACTTCTTTAATATCTACTAGATTATTATCTATAATAAGTAGCTATACTTCCTTAGTATAAATATCTACTATTCCTAGGGTTCGATTATACTAGGTATAATAACCCGAAAGGATAATCGTAAGGCTAGTCTAAAAGATATTATTAGTATAAGCTATATATCGAGTACTTATTAAATATATTTAAAAGTAGATAAATTCTAAATATATTTAATAAGGGTTTATATATACCTTAGGATTATTTAAATTAAGGAGACCGAGAATCTTATTAAGAGTTCTAACTATAGGTAGAGTAACTAGTAACTTAATATAGGTAGGGTTTAGGACTAAAATTTTACTTCTATAAAATTAGTAAATTATAAATACGCCCGGAAAAAATTTCTTAATATCGTTAATCTATATATCGATACTTCTACTAGGAACTATAATTAGTAAAGCGGTATACTTAGGTTTATAACTAGGGTCGACCATAGCTCGCTCGGCTATCTTATTAATAATACTATAAATAGTAAGGAGAGATATAACCGTCTTACCTAGTCTATATACGACCTTTATAATAAATACGTAAAAGTATAATTTCTTATAGTCTACTATAAACTTAGTAGCTATTTTATATTAGTATATATCCCTAAATTTTAAGTAGAGGGTTATTAAATATATTTAATAAGGGTTACTTACTAAGTACTTAATAAGGCTTATACTAATACTTTAAGTCTATTTATAGGTTACTCTTTAAAGTACTAATCTTAGGATTAGTCGGATTAAGCTTAAAATACTAGTATAACTAAGTATAAGCTAGTAAATTAGCTAAAGTTAAAGCTATAGCCTTATATATAGCCTAAAGTAGCTACTATATATTAACGCCCTTAATATCTTTAGCTATAAGGTAATCTTAATTATTAGCTTTATTACTCTTTATATAATCTAATATCTTATAGAGACTAATTCTACTAGTTTTACCCTAATTTTTTACGTTAGTAACTACCTAGATATATATCTTATTAGTATCTTCTATACCCTATAAAATCCGAGTAGTCTTTCTAGTTTCTTTTATAAATACTAATACTTTACTCTTTAATAACTTAGGACGCTCTATTCGCTTAGTAAGGGTTATAAATTTCTTTAACTATCGCTTAAGTATAGTTATAATTACTACTTCGAGATTATTAAAGTTCTCTATAAATTTAGCTATAGTTACTATATCTAGATCTAGCTAGAGAAGTTTTTAATCCTTAGGACTTAGATTTAAGGACTCGTTTATAGTATTTTCGAAACGTTTAATATATTAGTAGTATTTATATATATACTTCCGGTTTTTCTATACTTTAGTATCTCCTTTAGCTTTATCGTTACTAAGATCCTTATCTATAGCACTAGTATAGTCCTCTACTATAAGAAAATATAGAAGGGTTATAATCGCCTTACTTAGTATAATACTTCTAGTATTACTATTAAGGTTATCTCTAGCGTCTCTATCTTTATCGTTAACCTTAGTAGCTTTACTATCCTTCTTTAACTTCCGAGAGCTTAAATATACCCTATTATACTATTTAATTAATACTAGAGCTCGATTCTAATCCTCGAAATACTAGCTAAAGAAATATACTAGATTTTTATCCTAATTATCTACCTTAGTAGGCGAAAAGGTAATAATATTATTACGGGTATTAAGGATATATTTTACCGTAATAGCCTAATTAATATATATAATAGTCTTAAAACTAGTACCGCTACTAAACTTCTTAGGTTCTTTATAGAAAGTCCCCTTAATTAATATAGTATATATAGGGGTTCCGTCTACTATATATATAAGCTCCTTAAAAAAGTTAATAGGCGAAACTATAATAATTATAGCTAAAGCTTTTAAAATATTATAAAAAATAGAGTAAATCGTATTAAATTCCTTAAAGACACTAAGTATAGCTAAGATAATATTAGTACGATTCCCTATAGAAAATATAGGTACCCTTTATTAAATATATTTAATAGATATACTATTAAATATATTTAATAAGGAGGAGGTTAGTATATACTATTAGATTTTATATATTCTCTTAAGTCTACTATATCGTAAAAACTAAAATACCTAGTAACGAGCTATCTATTAGACTCCTATAAATAAGGAAGTACCTCGATATACTTTATTCTACTATTTAATCCGGTTATAGCTTTAATATTTTTCTTAGTAATATTTACTAGCTTCTTTTATATTTCGTTACTTAATAATCGCTATACTAGTACTATATCTTCTAATTTAACTATATTTACTTTTACCTTTTTCGGGTTCTTTCGCCTCTTACCTTTAGACTTCTTAACTAGTATTATATCGTTATCGCTATCTTTAGGTTCTTTTAGTTTACTCGACTTATTTATATCTAGTGAATTTTTACCTAGAGACTATTCTATAATAGGCTTCTTCTTCTTTACTAGGGTAGTAGAGATAGATATTTTAACCTTCTTAGCTAAAGGAGCGCTACCTTTAGCTTAGTTACTAGATAAATTACTTTACTTTTTAGGGCCTATTTTTACGAATATAAAACTTATTAGATATTAGCGAATACCTATAGCTAGAAATAAAGTTAGGGTATTTATTAAATATATTTAAGAGCTAAAAGTATATCTAATAGGAACCCTTATTAAATATATTTAAAGAATAAAAACGGTCTATACTTAAAAAGTAGGGCTAAAGGTAAGGTTCTATAGGAGCGGTAGATCGACCTATAGAGCCTTAATTCTATGCTAAAATCACGATTTCGCCCTCTAGATATATAGAAAATATATAGAATTAATAGGAATAGACGATTAAATAATAAAATATCTACTTACCTTTCTTATAAAGCTATAGGTAATTACTATTATAAATCTACTATAAAGTTAAGGTATAGTTATAAGGGATATAAAACTTTATTATTAATAGAAAGGTTTAAAGGTTTATAAAATTAAATCGTAAGGGAAAGGTAGCTTACCTAGAAAGATTAGGAAGGCGTGAGGCTCTATTCCTAATTAGGACTAGTTAGTCCTAAAGGTGAATTCGACCCCTCTACCTCTTCCTAAATATATTTAATAAGGGTAGAAGAATATTAGAGAGAGTAATCCCACTTAAGTATAAACTAGCCGGAATCTCCTAGAGGAACGACCCGCTTCTCTCTCTAAGTAGGAATTAGTCTTTATATACTAGATAGTTAGACTACTAGCTCCCTTTCTTATACGGCTAATTTATTCGAACTAATCGTAAGTCTCTTATTTAGAAGAATAGCTTATTTTATATATTACTTTATATTAATAACCCTTTAAGAGCCTTATTAAACGTATTTAATAAAGGAAGAAAATTTTAATAGATTTAGACTATAAACTTAAAATAAAGAAATTAAATAAACTAAAACTTTTAAACTATTTAATTTATCTCCCCTATAAACTTTAATAAATCTTCTATATAACGCTATATATCTCGGAGCGATAAACTAAGATACTCGACTTTATACTTAATCTATACTAGTATACCTTAGAACTAATCGTCTATATAGTTTATAGCGAGTTTTATAGTAATACCCTATCCCTACCCCTATAGATAAACTCGATTAATTAACTCCTAGTATATTATAACTTCTTTAAAGGGTCCTAATCTATTAATCTAACGGAAAGTAAAAAACGTATAGCCCTTATCTTTATTCTTAGAGATAAATATAGTACTATCGGGATTCGGGAGGATAGGGTTAGTTATATAGATAATATAGTATAAGTCTGAACGCTATTTCTCTATATTATTAGCGTTAAGGCGACTCTAAAGAACTAAACTTAGTTATTTATATACCTACTAGTAGAGCTTATCTTCCTAGTTAGTCTAAGGTATTAGAGCTTTATTATTTAGCGGTTACTAAGTTTCGCCCTTTATAGCTAGCTTAAGTAGATACTTAAGGAGTACTAACGGCTCCCTATAATAAAAATTTCGATTTAAAGACGAGAAAACTAGGAATAGTTTCTTAATATAATATTTATCCTTTATAAATTTATAGAGAGTATCGTATATAATAAGAACCTCGCTATTTAAGAGCGGGGTAAGCTACTTATAGGTTAAGTACTCGAGAGCTTTAATAGATCTAAGCTACTCCTATACTTTTCGCCGAAAGATAACTATTATAAATCCTAGAGAGAATTCCTATACTAACTTAAGTTACTATAAACTTTTCGTAGCTATAAGCTACTCTCTAATCGAGCTTATAACTTTAAAGTAGTCGTTCGCTATTATAGCTTACCGCTTTCGCTTTTTAATACTATAAATAAATATAGGATCCCCCTAAAAGAAATTTACGGTATAATACTCGCTAATTTACTACTTAGCCTAGTCGAACTTATTACCGGCTATATAGGTAAAACTAAAGGTATTTATTATATACTCTATACCTAGTCCCTCGTTCTATAGCTACTCGCCTAAGCTCTAGTCCGACTTAGAATCCTACTCGTTAGAGCGCTACTAAAACTCCTAGGTATCTTAAAAGAGATCCGGCGCTAGACATAGCTCTTTAGATAATATACTATAACGTATAAGGCTTAGAAAGACTAGTATAGTAGCTATTATAAGCTACTTAACGATAGGAGTAGTTATACTCCTTAGAGTCACTAATAAGCCTATTAACGCCTTATTAAGATTACCTTAGAGGAAGGAAGTAAATAGTTTAGACTTAAATTTATAGAAAGGAAAGTATCTTATAAATATATATAGTATATAATTATAAGTCACTTCGCTAGTTAGATTTATTATACTCTACTAGATTAGGCTAATAATATTAGAATACTCCCCTTTAGTACTAGGTATCTAGTAAGCCCCGTTTTTAACCTCTTACTAAGTAAGTCGTTATATAATCTCGTAATAGATATTACCTCTTAGGCGATACTCCTCTTATATAGCGTTTACTTTATACTTAAGATAATTAATACCTTTATCCGCTCGAGTAATTCTATATATTAGCGGGATAGCGGTATTATATATAAGAGGATTCTATATTCTACCTATATAAGCTATAGTAGATAGATTAGTATTACTATAGGCGAGGTTCTAGATAGAGGGGTAAGAGAAGATCTCTATAGTAAGTATAATAAATATAATCTTAGTCTTTAAGTAAAATATTAAATATACCGCCCTACTCTACTAGTATATCGAACGAAGTATAGCTATTAAAGTAGCTAAATAAACGTCCCTTAGGCTAGAGTAGTAATAGAGTATAAGCGGTATCCTAGATTTCCCTAAGTATAAGTTAACGCGCGTTTTCTAGTATATCTCGATATAATACCGCTTCTATTATAAAGTATTATAATAGGTATTTAACTATCTTAGTATAAACTAACGGCCGAGGTTAATAAAGTATCGATTACGGGGACTATACTCCTTATTAATTTCCTATTCCTACCTAACCTACTACTTCTTAGATATCTTAGAGTATATTAAAGCTATAAATACGGATTTTATCCCGATTCTATTATAGAATACTATTATATCCTTAAATTTACTTAATATCTTATCCGCTTAAATAATCCTCTATATATATATAAAAATATTATAATAATCTTCCCCGCGGATATAGTAACTAATTATATTAACCTACGATTAAGACTTAGTATTTTACTAGACTTTCTCGTTTATAGTACTTTATACGTTATTTTCTACTTATATATATATTCCTAGAAACTCGGAAATATACTTAGATAATATAGCCTCGATTAGGGTAGGGTAGAAGACCTCGTTATAGAAAAGTATACGCTATTTATAGGTTAGGATATTCGTCGCTATTATATTATACTTATAATTATAATAGATATAAGGAAACCTAAAGTATATCTTAACTAGGGAGAAGGTTTATAAGTTACTAGCGTAGAAGTTAGGAATTTTATAAGGCGCTACCTAAGTAAAAGCTAAGTCTCGTCTAGGATTAAGATAGCGGACTACTATTCCTTTTATATTAAATACTAGGTTATACCCACTACTAGAGAAGGGTATATAAAGGTATCCGTTACGAAATGCCCCTAGACTACTAGTATAGCCCTATATACTATCGATATTAATAGTATATAACGGCGCTTACTCGTTAGTAGTATTATTATAATTCTATATATAAACTCGATATAGCTAGGTCTTACTATCCCGTTTCCCTTTAAAGAGCTCTTAACGTTCGCTAAGAGAGAGATTATAGGCCTAAGCCGTTAGGTCCGGCTATATATTCGAAGGCTTAAGCGGTATAGTATAGATCTTATTACCTTAGTAGAAGTATCGCTATAATAGGAAGTTTAGGATCCGATATCTATTATTAGTATATTATAGATCGGATTTTAATATAAGCTTATATAGAGTAGAGTAGTTCTAATATAAGTCTACTTCTTCCTTATCTAAATTTCTATATAGACTTTCCTTATATATAGTAAAGGCTATAGTATATTCTATATAAGAGTAGAACACGCCCTTAGATAAGTACTAAAATATAAACTTAATAGTATTATATTTACCTATAGGACCCTTAGGTTCCTACTCCTTATTAGTTAATAATTCCTCTATCGAGCTCTCGTCTTTATATAAGTATATATTAGGCCGATAGTCGCTATTATCTAAAATATTATATATAGGTTTATCGATTTATTATTATAGGTTCTAAGTAGCGATTATAGTAAGTAGTAGTAGCTTAGCTATCCTATAGTACCTTCGAGCTAGAATACTCGAGATATTATCTATAACTAGTTAGGCGATATTCTATTAAGGCTATAGGGTTAGATTTTAGCTTAGATTCCCTCTTAGTCTACCCCTCTATAACCTTTATAGATAGCCTCTTAATCGAGTACTCGCTCGTTAGCTACCCTATATTATTAGTTAGTTTACCCCTATATTCTAGTTAAGCGACTTATTAAATATATTTAATAGTTTTATATAAGGTATATATAATAGGATTTAGTAGGTAATTAAATACGTTTAATAAGGCGCCCTTTAACCTCGACGCTTTCGTATACTTATAGTTATAGTATCGTAATCTACGTCTAATTTATCTTAGTTAGAGTATAGGATCTCGACTTAAATAGAGTTATTATTACTACTATTAGGTATCCGTCTATACGGCCTAACTACTATATCTCCCTTATCTAAGCTTAGGGAGATAAGTCTCTTATTATACGATATAGATCCTAGCTACTCCTTAATATTATCTCTACTAAATATAGTATCTTCTATAACCTTATTATATTCCGGCTTATCTATATCTAATACTATAGTACCTCTTAAGTTTCCTAAGGGTATAGTATTAAGTAGTAATACTATTTAGGAAGGAGGTATCTACTCTCGCCCCTTTCCTTTATTATTCCCTAATATAGTAATAGAAGTATTAGAGGTAGGGTTAAGTAAAGGTTTAGTAGATAATCGTATAATTCTTTTCGTAGGATTACTTTATCTTATAGTATTCTATTCTTAAGTCTCTATTAGCTTATAAGTAGTTTAGGCTTCCCGTATCTACCTCTATTTATTATATCTAAGTAGCTTAGGTAGAATAGTCCTAGAGAACCTAGGTATAAGACTCTCTACTACTATTTAAGATAGTTAAGACCTCTACTACTTAATTAATTCTTATAGAGTTATATTATATATATTTAGTCTAATATCTATTATATTTCTTATTAAATACGGCTTTAACTCACTCTACTTACGCCTCCTCTACTATCTTTACTTTCTTTATTCGTTTAGGTAGTATTATAAGATAAAAATAAAACCGAGGTTTATTAAACGTATTTAATAAGGTTATTAATTAAATAGACTTAAGCCTTAAATAAGATAGGTAAGTATAATATAATATAACGCTATATCTAATATCCCGTGTATATAGCTAAGTTATTAATTTCTTATAGGGGTCTATATCCGGTATATCTAGTACTATATCTAGGCACTATATCTAGGCGCTATATCTAGTGCTATATCCTACCTATCCCACCTATCTAGTATATCTAGCACTATATCTAGGCACTATATCTAGGCGCTATATCTAGTGCTATATCTAGGCGCTATATCTAGTACTATATCCCACCTATCCCACCTATCTAGTATATCTAGCACTATATCTAGGCACTATATCTAGGCGCTATATCTAGTGCTATATCTAGGCGCTATATCTAGTACTATATCCCACCTATCCCACCTATCTAGTATATCTAGCACTATATCTAGGCACTATATCTAGGCGCTATATCTAGTACTATATCCCACGCGTATTAGAGGTCTAGAAATAGAAGGTATATACCTAGGTAAGGAGTATATAGAGCCTATATATATACTTTTATAGTATAGAGTCTAATATAAATCTAACCCTATTACTTTACTATCGTAAAGTAATAGTGGATTTATATTAGACTCAAGGGGGATTTCCCCTCCGACCCCTTTACTCTATTTCCTAGGGGCGGTAAGTAAGAGTAGTAGAATAAAAAGTTTAGGCGGTAAGAGGGGAGTAGTAGAATTTAAGGTTTAGGTAGTAAGCGAATCGGGCGGGTAGAATTAACGCACTAACTATATCCATATCCTAACTCTAACCCCGAGTTAAGGTATCTAGATTATAAGAATATTAGGATACGGAAAGCTCGTAAATTAGCTAATATAAAGTAATCCACTATATTATAGCTACTTAGCAGTATTAAAGTGGCAGGGTGGATCGTGGATTCTAGTTGAAATTGCCCCTTACCTTACTAGTATTATCTTCTTAGCTATAGTGTGGCCGATTAGGGGAGCCTAGTAGGAAGGAATAGAATCTAGGTAGAAGGGCCAAATATATATAAAGGGCGAGCACTAAGCGTTATAATATAGAGGTTAGAAGGAAGGAAGAAGGTAAAGGAGCGAGCAATAAAGTCATAAGATTTTTATACCCCACAAAAGTAGTGGCAGGCCTATATATATACCTTACTCAATATAAGGGTCGCGGTTTCCTAATATAGGCTTGCCCTCTAGTCGTTTACTATAATATTTTAAGTTATAATAAGTCTTTCTACTTAAGGTTATAATTACTTAAATTATTATATAAGTTTAGACTATAATAGCTTAAATTCTTATATATATTTAAGTTATAATTATTATTTTATCTTTAAGTTATAATAACCTTAATTAATATAGGGTTTTAAGTTATAAATATATTTCTTACTTATAATTATAATAACTTAAATTATAATAAGATCTTAGGTTATAAATATATTTTTTACTTATAATTATAATAACTTAAATTAGTTTTAAGTTTTAATATATAATAATACCTTTTACTTAAAGTTATAATAACTTAAATTATTATTAAATTTTAAGCTATAATAACCCCTTTTATTTTAAGTTATAATAAGTTAAATTATTAATAAGTTTTAGAGTATAAGAAAACTCTTTCTTTAAAGTTATAATAAATTAAATTATTATTATATTTTAATATATAATAATACCTTTTACTTAAAGTTATAATAACTTAAATTATTATTAAATTTTAAGCTATAATAACCCCTTTTATTTTAAGTTATAATAAGTTAAATTATTAATAAGTTTTAGAGTATAAGAAAACTCTTTCTTTAAAGTTATAATAAATTAAATTATTATTATATTTTAACTTATAAAAATAGCTTTTATTTAAAGTTATAATAACCTTATTAATATATAGTTTTAAGTTATAAATTTTTTTTTTACTTATAATTAGAATAACTTAAATTATTATAAGACTTTAGGTTATTAATATTATAACTTAAATAACTAAAGGGTTTACGTTATAATAATATTCTTTTTACTTAAAGTTATAATAACTTAAATTAATATTAATCTTTAAGTTTTATTAATATCTTTCTTTAAAGTTATAATAACTTTAATTAATATATAATTTTAGGTTATAATAATTATTTTATCTTTAAGTTATAATATCCTAAATTATAATAGAAGTTAAGGTTATAATAATTTAGACTATTATAAGGTTTTAAGTTAAAGTTTTTCTTTTTACTTTAAGGTATAATAACTTAAATTTTTATAAGGCTTTAAGTTATAATAACTTTTCTTTTACTTTATATAAACTTTTATTAAAATAGGGTATTAAGTTATAATAACTTAAATAACTATAGGGTTTTAGATTATAATAAAGCTCTTATCTTTAAGTTATAATAACTAATACTCTTATTATATCTTACTTAGAAGTGCTATAGTACTATTAAGAGCTACTACTTTATATTCTTTATATCTTTAGCTTAGGTAGCCTATTTAGAGTTATTTTAGTCTTATTCTCGCTCTTATATATATTAAGAGAAAGGAAGGGAAAGGGAGGTCTCTTAATAGGAGGTCTAATTCTTATATAAAACCCCTCTAACCCTAGACTTATTATATTATAGGCTCCCCTTATACTTCTATTATTCTAAGGTAGATCCTATAATAGGCTAGCTATAGCTAGTCTGAATCGGTACTAACGTTAGAATACTAGAGTCTAATCCTAACTCCCTTATATAATCTAAGTAGCTTCTCTATATATTGCTTAGCCACTAAGCCTTGAGGGCCACTTATTTAGTAATTATAATATAATAGCTATTCGTTAATTCTATTAACCACTAGTGTTCCAATTAAATACTCTTAAAATCTTTCCAGATCCACAAGTTTCAGCTTTTGTGATGTGCCAATAACCAAAACCCTGAATTTTCTTCGATGATGCAACCGGTTTTATATCCTTGCAATAAGCGACTATAGGCTTGCGCATTCTTGGTCTTCGAGAATAATAGCCCTCTTCTATTCTAGTATACTTCCCTTCAATAAAGCTATAGCAATCTCATATTTACACCCAGTATGTCTGACCATATTAGTTACACGAACAATTCAGAAGCACCACGAATCAATAGCGATACACACGAATTGCCAATTGAACTGAAAACTGGACATGGCGCTTCAACTCTGGTACAAAGATTGAAAGACGAGACACATATGCTGGTGGAGTACCCCACAGAAGCCATACGAAAGGAGTTTAATGCAGATAGTCATGAACTAGCGTACGCAGTACCAGAGATCCAAGGTGCTATTCAGAGAGAGAATCATAATAGCAGTATCGAAATCACGAGAGACATAGGCTGGCACAAGGACAATAGGGAGATTCCAGATCCATTGATTACTGGTTACACCAATGCAGAGCTCTTCGCCTTTATTAGACGCTTCAACAAAGTTGGTTCTGAAGTGCTAAGTTGCTGCAGGACTAATTTGAATCCCTTAGGACGTTTTCGATGTTAAAGCTGTGTCCAATAAAGTGGTCAGGGGTCTCGACCTTAACGATGCATGGTCTCAGGATCATGCAAAAGACAAATTGACTCTGCACTGTCAAAGACTTTATTTGACTGTGGTTCTTAGCTTGGCAAGCCTTGGGAAGCAAACCTCTCGACTTCGGTCATGGCAGGAAACTCGGCGAACATTAGCATTCTGTGTGGTTGGTGTCCCTCGTGTCTATGCCAAAAAGAGGAAGGGACATAAGGACTCTAGCTGACGATGACATAGACTTACTTTCTTGCTTGGCATTATGAGCTGTTACTGCCGCTCGTTCTCGGAATATTGATTCTCGTAGTCTCGTCTGTGCAGGCCCGAAATACACTCTTCCCGCCGGCGCCACGAGCATTGGTGAACATCAAGACAGGGAAGATGCAAAAGCCCAAAGCAGGACATCTAGGTACTAGCGATACATTGACTGGGGCTTCAGAGAAGCAACCATTTGAAGCCATTGAAGAGGAAGCTGCCAATTTCGTCGACAACATCAGACACAATATCCAGAGAGCTGTCGGCATGCATAGTGAGCAGCAGCACAATGGAGATCCACTTGAAGGAAAGGTACCTAAGCCTGTTAGAAAGGCTATCAAAACGATCCAAGCTGCCGGGTCTGCACCTGGACATATCACTGAAACCGTCGACCAGACTCAAGAGCCTATGGAAGAGATAATTTGGGCCGGTGTCAATCCAGAAAGCATTTCTAGCTTCCTCAATGTTGCCCCGCACATAGTCGGAGAGGTTGCTGATAATTGGGAGAGATTCGCAAAGTGAGTCGTGGTTAGCTCTATACTTGACAGCTTTATTAACTATTACTTTCAGTGCAATTTCACCAAAGCCACCGTTCTCTCAATTTGCCTTCCTCAGAATTGACGCTGTGCTTGTACCTCTGTTTCTTACCTCGCTTTTCGTCAACTATTACCTCGTCTACAAGGTAGTTGGGCTTGCTATTGGAGTTCTCATTTTTGGAAATCCAGTGCTATCGCCTGCGATAGAGTTGCTTCAACGCAAAGTGCCGAATTACATTGAGCTTGCAGAGCCGAAAAAGTAGCTTCCACCCCTTGTCCTCTGATCTGAGAGCTAACAACGAGAAGCAATATTCTTCGTGGAGTTCCAACGAATAGCCAGATCGCAATCACTCTTCTTCGCATCGGGGAGGTAAACCACACGCCAGTTCCCCCCGTACCCACTTCCAATGCAGACGATCCAAATCATGAAAACCGCATCAATGCCGAGAACATTCCCCTTCGTGCCTCTAAAACCGAAGTCTCTGAGACAATCAAGCGTTCAGATTCCGAGACGGCTCATGGTGATGAACAGGAAAGCGAGGAGCCAAAGCACAAACACCTGTCCAAGATCGTTCGTCTTTTCAAGGGCAATGCAAAGTCTGTTGTAGAGACGAAGCTTGCTATAGATCATGGGCGGGCAGCACTAGGTTCACAGAAAGCAAAAGGTCATCTCGGCGTCTTACCCAAGACAGAGAGCATCGTCTATACTGGGCCAACCGATTTCAAGTGCCGATTCAATGGCAAACCTGGTTGGGCAGTCATCACTGATCATGGTAGCCCGAGCTTATTGTTCACGCAACATGAACCGGGGCTGGGTGATAATGGGAGGCTCGAGCCAACATTTGAGATTGCCGTGGAGAATCTGAAGCGAGTTAAGAGGGCAACGGCGTTTGTAAATACGGCAGTTGAGTCAGCAGCGGCATTTTCCTCGGATAAGGAGCTTCTGGCAAGCCTGGAGGTTGAGGATGACAAGGAGAAAACTTGGAGATTGACGGCAATACCAGAAAGGGATGAATTGTTTAATCGGTTAGTGGCAATCGGGGGTCAGAGATGGGAAAACATGTAATTTAGTGCCTCCGCACTGGAAGAAATGGCCTCTGGCGCTTTGATTTGAGTACACAATGATATGCAAATGGGCTTTGCGTGAAAGCTGGCTTTGAGCTTTAAGCTTAGTCCAGACTCTCCCCAAAAATTGAAACCTGAACTTTCAATACCGTGGAACTCACTTCACATTCTAAAATCAAAGGATAGCTAGCACATAGAGGATTATTGAGGCTTGAATTGTCTGAGGCGTAAGAAATCTGAACGATGAACAACACATGGAGATTCGGTTGCTCTTTCTTTCACCTAGCCATAAAATCCGTTTAGAAATTTCAATCCCAGAATATTTGAATAGTCTCCTCTTCAGCTGATGAGGGAAAAAAGAGTGTAATTCAGATCCATCCTATCCAGTCCCGTCACAAGGCAAGCACGAATTTCTAGTTAAATTCAATTAGTCTAAAGTGCGGTAGAAATAAAGAACCTGGCCAGCCAGGAGTAGGATCATTACCCATAAATATTCTCAAAATTTAAAGCAATTACTCGGCCTCTGCTGGTACTTCGGCAGTGCTTCCGCAATAGCCTGTTTTGGCACCTGAACCGCAATACCATCCAAGAGTACGCTCTTCAATCTCAGGTGCTGCCACAGGAGCACCAAAAGCGGTGCTGGCGAGGAAGGAGGCAAGAACCCAGGTTATAATCTTTGTGGTATACATGGTAGTTGATAATGTGGTGAGGTATTTGGAGAGAGTCTCGATGTATTGAAAGTCAAGATATAGGCGAGAATGCTGGGCTGTTTGCTGCTGCTGGAAGTCTGCGAACTTAAGTCTTCGAGGAGGGAAATGCCCTTCTTATGAAAAAATTAATGCGTAAGATTGAAAGTATCGGAGCAGTGTTTCTACCTTTCATATTCATCGGGGTTAGAGAGAAATCGCGGTCTGTTGGCTTTTTCTTGACCGATGTAACCTCTATATTGCTCAGCGGCCGACATTTGCTGAAGGAACCAATCGATTATCTTTATCAGTCAATGGAATCATACACTCCTTGTATTTGAATCTGATATCTTACACTGCGTCAGGCGTGCCAAGACTCGTCTCAAACTGATCCCAGCTGACTATCTCCCACATACTTCCCGCATCTGGAGAAGCCAATCGATATTGCTTCACAATATAGGATGCACTTCTCGTGAATCGATCTTACAATGGTGAGATACTGTTCAAGTCACGAATACTTTCACGGACATCCTTCGGTCTGCTTTTGACTATTTCCATTGGTGATAGAAGACCATGTATGACAGGAGACGAGTTTCCTCGAATTGTGGGGGCTTCCCCGCAGTGTAACTTATGATCAAATAGTCTTAGGAACCTTTGATAGCCTCACATTCGTCTTTTTTACTGCCCGAATGGAGTTTCTATCACCGGAATATTGTTCTTGGCTGAGCCTGGCCACCCACAATGTCGGCCGACTATTTCCGAAAGCTGGTATTATCCTTCTGCAGGACGCATGTCAGCTGCAGAAACGACATGTTGCGGCCGATGATACTTATTGATTACACATAAGCCGACCAGCTCAAAGTCACAGCTCACATTGTGAAGTTAATCCTTGTATATTAACTCATGTTCTTAACTTCCGGTATGTGCGAGGCGTGTCAAAACCCGCAGGGAACAGCATCTCGTAAGATGACAACAAGCGTCTGGGCAGTTCCCTTCCCATATAATATTTCTCAATAGTGCACACTCGGCTTTCCACAACATGTTGGACTAGTCATAAGCACGATACGCCTGAACTAATACTTTTTTCTCATACTTCTCCCGGTAGAGCCTTCAATCTCCGCAGCTTCATCACTTTGCTTGCAATCATGTCTCCCAGTTGGAAGGGCAGATATAGCTCCGTGGAAAAAGGAGAACCGCACACAGACAATGATGAAGATGTGGATTCTCTTTTGCCCTCAGCTTCATTCGACCAGTTTTCTAACTCGAGATTATCGAAACACCTATTACTTTGGACTATTCTGAATGCAATGATGCTTCTGGTCTCTTTGTCTCTGTTCAGCTCTTGGTGGTATCATACTCGTTGGGTTCCCAATGCAGCCTATCGGCAAACCTCTAGTTATAGTAAGTAAAGATCGTTCAAATAGACTTTGAATCATCTATTAGTCAATGTGTACACTAAACTTACGTCTTTCTACTAGCACCTATGTTTGATCGTCTGGATCTCAACCCTTCACTCACAAAGATAAATGGAACATTTCCACCCCCAGCAAATCCTGCTTTCTCACGACAGATGCCCAACCCCATGGCAGATGAAATTTGGGATGAGATCCTCATTGACCGGTTCATACCGATTTCGAGAGCCGAGATTGTGAAATTAGGCAAGGATCCAAATGTACGTTATCCACTCTCAAGCTCTGCCTTTACAACATGTAATAATTAAGTCTCTGACTTGCTAACCCTCGACCACGAATTCAGACGGCCGTCAAACTTCTCGATAGTGATTGGGGCCTCGGCGATGATGCATACGTCGCGGGGCTGGATGTCTTCCATCAACTGCACTGTGTAGATTTCCTCCGAAGAACCGCATATATGTCTTACTACAATGAGACTCCCCCGCTACGAGTAGCAGGCAAGCAAAGGGTCGCCGAGGTCCACGTGAATCACTGTGTGGACCTGCTGGTACAACAGCTCCACTGCAGCGGAAACTTGAATCTGTTTACGATGCATTGGGTGGAGTCAGAGATCTTTCCCTCTCCCGACTTCTCAATTCATAGGCAATGTCCGGATTTTCAAGCCTTGTGGGATTGGCGAATGAAGAACACGCTTGATCCTCACCGGTTCAAAGAAGTTTTCGGTTCAGGAATCAAGCCAGAAGGAATTCAACAGGCGCCAGATCTGTTTGCTTTGGACTACTGAGAGAATATGTATTATTTATACCAACAGATAGGTCGCAAAATAGTTCACTACTAGAGGGTTTCCTAGGTATCAAGTAACCAAGTCATTGCATGGGCGCTTATCCGCTCTAATATATATCACACAAGTCATATATCCTTAGTACTCGGTCGTGTAATGGGTTTTCAGTGATGCCTTGCTATAAACGGGTTAAATTTGCCAATGATCCGTGGATTTAGTACCAGTAAATCATAAACCTCAAGGGTTAACGTGAAAGGTAAAAGTGTTGCGGTTCAAAGTTGCTTCCTGGGCTAAACCCAAAATGCCAAGCCTAGAATGTGGGTTAGTGGGGCAACGATCAAAACGCCCTTCACATTGACATTCGACTGACAATCCTTCCTAGCGGCAACAGCTTCTAACTTTCGTATAAGAAGAGCAATATCTTAAGCTTTTCTTCGGTCCGTCTTCAAATATCAACCATGCCGCTCTCAAAGGAAGAAGTTGTCGTCCGACATGCACTCAAAGAAGGTCTATTAATTGCTCCCAAATCAACCCCGCCATAACCCCACTATACTACGCTCAAGTGCTGACACCGCAACGTAGATGTGCCCACAATCCTCGAATTGATTCAAGAGCTTGCAGAATACGAGAAGGAATCTGATTCAGTGCTCGCAACAGTCGAGACCCTCTCCTCTACCATTGCCTTCGGGTCCCCATCCGCTGCCTCTGCGAGCGATCCCGAAACGACCCTCTCGGCATCGCGCCCTGCGCGTTGCTTCCTGATCTCCGGGCCTTCGGGAAAGATAGCAGGCATGGCACTCTATTTTTACAACTACTCAACTTGGCGCGCGCGCCCAGGGATCTACCTCGAAGACTTGTATGTCAGGCCAAGCGAGAGGGGTAGTGGGTATGGGCAACGGTTATTGGGAGAGCTGGCGAAAGAAGTGTTGGAGATGGGCGGGGGGAGACTAGAATGGAGCGTGCTGAAGTGGAATGAACCTAGTATTGGCTTCTATAAGAGTATTGGGGCGAAATCTATGGATGAGTGGGTGGGTATGAGGGTCGATGACAAGGGGTTATTGGAGTTGGCCAAGCGGGCAGGATAGTGTAAAAGAGAATCAACTTCATAAGCCTGGCTGATCGGATTTGTTTCCAGTAATATTGACCAAGTTAAAAAGTGGCATCCAAATGGTACAGCTTCAACTCACAACAACATATAAATGGATAGATATCGAAACATTTATTGACGAATAGTATTTGCTTATTTGGGACGTGGATTTTCTGTTCTTGACTTACTATTCTTCTTTTGGGGTATTTTGGTTTGATCCTTTGGTCCAGTTCCTTTTCCTTTCTTGCGAGCCGAAGCACTAATGCCTTCTAAACCTTCGAAGAACTCTTTCTGTGCCTCTGAGGGTGTCGAGATCTCCCCATTATGTGCAGCTGAGCGGAGTCCTCCCCATTTGATGTCCCAGTTTTTCGTGGCTTCGTCTTGAACCATCGTCGGGGTCATGTTCCATATGGCCGCGTACAAACGCCGTAGCGTTCTTTGAGAAAGAGGTCCACTCGGCTTTTCCAGGCGAATTTGTGTTGCATTCTCGTGCACACACAGCCCCTTCTCAGTGTCGAATTTGACAAACTCAGCATCTTGTTTGGCATTCATTATTTGAGAACCAATGGTGTTGGATTCCTTTGAAAGGCCATCGAGCTCAATTCGCGTTTCGGTAGGCCGGTCTAGTTTAGCACGGTGGTTGAGAAAATCTAGAACACTTCCAACATCATAACTCCATTCAGACGCCGGATCTCTATTTGAGGGCGCTGCTCGACGAACAGGGGCTTCCTCGAGGGGTATGGTTCCTGTTGCAAAGCCTTCTAGTCGATGCCACTCCGCAGCTGGTACTGGAGGTAGTATTTTGTCCAGTGTTAGAGCCCACCACTTCTGACGCATACCTCTCTGAGCCTTCAAAGGAACTGGACGCAGCCATATATTCATCTTAGGTATGGTAGGTTGGAGTTGCTTGATGGAGTTGGAGTGAAATTCCAGCGGTTGGTTGGCTTGCTGGCTGCGAAGGAATTGGAAGAACTTCGTGCCTGGTTCATAAGCCGTAGCTTGCCTCCCATTGGGATTGGCAATCAGCTCTTGCAATGCTCTGTCGTCTTTGGGTACTTGGTCCTCATCCTTGCGGATCAGATCCTCCAAGAGAACTCGTTTGCGTGCACCCTTCCGCCCATACACCCGCATAAAGACATCTTTGAGATCATCTGCTCTCCCCTCGCTGGCTCCTTCGAGGACCCGACAAGCATGTCGAGCTTTCTTGACCCTGTTCTTGATCACGCTCGGGATCGCTTCTCTCTTTGTGTTGTTGCGAAAGCGTTTGGTGATATGCTCGCGCAGGTATATTCGGGCAAAGGAGTCGGGGATGTAGCTTGTCGCCCGGAGAAGGGATCGGTAGAGATGCTTAACTTGGTGGGGTTCGCTCTTCTTGAGGGCCACCTGGGTGAATTGGCTGCTTGGGAGCCCGCGTCTCGTCACGTCCAGAAGAGTGGTCATGAGGACCACTGGGTGTAACGGCTGTCAGCGAAACATTATGGTGCTGGTGGTGAAGGAACATGTGGCGCCTGAAACCTAAGGTTGGGGATCAGCCGTCGCGTTCGCGGCGAGATGCACGCGTACTCGGCGACAGAATAAACACTGCACAGGTCTTGTCGGATATGCACCGTGATAACATCTCCGTGTGAGTGTGCACATTATCGCATCGTAACTTCGACGTGCCGCACAAAGCGATTCTCCTCACCGACACATGCACGTTTGCCCCGTGGCTCCTGACCCTATTCACGGCTTCGTGCGCGCGTTGCATATTAATTGTGCATCGGCTGGTCGGCTTGGGGTTAGTCTTGACTTCCCTTCCATCTGGATGCTGTGTCGCGTTCCCAATTTTACTTGATTGGCTGTCAACCTCCACCTCTACCCCCACCCCGAAAACCACTTACTCCCTCACGCGCCCACGACACGACAGACACGTCCTCCTCCTTGCTGGCCTCCAGGAGCGCGTCCCTTATCGCCATCGCTCTGCCAAAACCACGTTCGCAAGTGCCCGACGACGACGACGACGACGACGCCATCCAGGTCGCGGATCAATTTGAACCTCGGTGACGCGATATCCTCAGCTGCCAGCTTCAAGCGCTGCGACACCAGCTTCACATACACCTTCATGGCCTCTGCGACAGTCTCTGCAAACCCTCATCCACTTTCGATTACATCCAATTCTCGTCAGAATCACCTGAATAAAGCTCAATCTTTCTCCTCATCGAGCGGCGCATTCGACGAATTGGATATCGCAGCAGCTCGGTCCAATCCTAACATGTCGTTCAGCATGAGTCAAGGTTCGCAGGGAAATGGCATCATGATGCAGCCCGCGCCATTCCGGCAATACGAGAGTAGCAATGGCCTTAATGGGAGGAATCCTGCTCCTCAGATATACTCGGTGAGAAGTTTGCAGGCAACTCGGGCGGTTATTTTGCTAACATCTGCAGGCGGTATACTCAGGGGTTGATGTATACGAGATGGAAGTGAATGGTATTGCGGTTATGCGCCGGCGAAAGGATAGCTGGCTCAATGCGACACAGATACTGAAGGTTGCTGGAATTGAGAAAGGAAAACGTACCAAAGTTTTGGAGAAGGAAATTCTAATAGGAGAGCACGAAAAAGTACAGGGAGGATATGGAAAATATCAAGGTACTTGGATCAAATTCGAGAGAGGGTATGAGTTTTGTAAGCAGTATGGAGTGGAAGAACTCTTGCGACCTCTTTTGACGTACGATATGGGTCAAGACGGTGGTATTGCTGGAAGAGGGGGAATCGACACCCCAACCAAGGAACAAGCGATGGCAGCCCAACGAAAAAGACTGTACAATTCTGGTGTTGAAAGTCGTAGCAGTGGACAGTCTGGGACGTTCTTTAAAAACATCTCGAGCACAGCTTCGCATGCAGTCGCAGCGATCAGCAAAGCACGTTTTGATTCACCAGTCCCACGAATGCGAAACGGCGGGACAACACGTCCAACCAGTTTCTCGCGGCAATCTTCGCAACAAAACATGAGCTCTCAAGAAGCTGCGTTTCCAGGAAACTCACAACAAAGCATGCAAAGCTTTGCTTCCAACGACAGCTTTGCCATGAGTGCGCAGGATTCAGCGTACGCGACTCAATTTTCTCGAGGACGCGACGAGGCGCGCAACGGAGATTTTGAAGAACCTCCAAGGAAGAGACTGCGACCATCTGAGAGTATCGATAACTCCCAGCATATGCATGAAGACTACATGACCATGTCCATGCGCGAAGTCTCTCCAACTGAGCCCAACGACTCGTTCGTATATCACCCACAGTATCAAAACGATGGAGTTAATATTCCGCTGAGTCCCTTAGCCCAGCCGTCCACGATCAATGAACAGCTGAGAAAGGATTCTCTAATGACTTTATTTACCCAAGAGCACTGGACCGAAGCTGACTTCGCCAAACACAAGGTGTTCAAAACCCTAACTCCTGAGCAGCTGGATACTCCGATCGACCCTGGCTCGAACACAGCTTTGATCTGGGCTGCAACTTTGGCTCGAAAACCTCTTCTCAAGGCCTTGATTGCTGCGGGTGCGAGTCCATTCCGTGTGAACTCGTCGGGAGAAACTGCACTGATGCGCGCCTGTTCGGTGACCAACAATCTCGAGAAGGGCACCTTCCCGGACCTTTTGGAGATGCTTGGTCCAACAATTGAGTTTCGAGATACTCGTGGTCGGACTGTTCTCCATCATATTGCAGTTACTTCTGCCGTCAAGGGTCGTAGTCAGTCAAGCAAGTACTACCTGGAATCTCTTCTCGAGTTCGTGGTGCGGCAAGGTAGCCAGCCAAACAGCCAGCAGTCTTTCGGTGTTGGACTTCCGGTGAACAGATCGATTCCTCTTGGCCGGTTTATGTCTGAGATTGTCAATGTCCAGGATCGATCGGGAGATACTGCTTTAAACATTGCATCCCGCATAGGCAACCGAAGTATCATCTCCCAGCTGATGGAAGTTGGTGCCGATGCAACAATACCCAATCGTTCCAATCTAAGCCCTATGGACTTTGGTGTGATTGGTGATCCTGCAGATCTGGAAAATCGGCCACGAGATGATCGTCTTATGAGTAAGCCAATTGGAAACGATCCGAAGGAGAGCAGTGGCGAGATTATTTCCTGTAAGTCTGACATTATTTCACCGCCAGCCAATTCTGACGTTTCTAGCTATTACAACTCTTTTAACAGAGACGGAAGCCGAGTTCAGTAGAGAGATGAACAAGAAGCAAGCCGCAGTTGACGAGCTTCATGCTCAGCTCAGAGATGCGTCCAGGGAGCTCGGCGAACAACGGCAAATTCTGGAACACATTCAAGCAGAGACAAATGAACGTGAAGCTCGCAAGCTGAAGACCACCAACTTGAAGAGAGCATATGCCGAAGAGCGGACAAAGCTTTCGCAACTGCAAACACAATTCGGCCAAATTGGCAATGATGTTGACTTGCAATTGGGAGAAGCTGATAATGGTCTGACTATTCCAGAGGATGCTCAAAAGGTGTTATCAAACATAAACATAAACCCACATCAACCACTGGTCATTGATAGATCACAACGTCAACTACTCTCTGCCACCCTGCCACCCGTACATGTTCTCCGTGCGAGACTGAACGCTTACAAGTCGAATAACCAAGCAATCGAAGAGAGTGTACTAGATTTGCAAAGCAAGAGCTCTGAGCTTGCTGGTAAATACCGGAAGGTCATTGGTCTTTGCACAGGCGTTGAGGAAGAGGATGTCGACAAGCATCTGGAGAATTTACTCAGGGCTGTGGAGAGCGAACATACCGATGTGGAACTCACTCGTGTAAGGGACTTTTTGACGAGGGTTGAGGCTGTTTGATATATGGCCGTGCCGTTGTTGACTTCTGGCATGACTGGACGACTGCATTGTCTGGGCGTTTTTTGATAGCTCTTCCACTGTTTCGGGAAAATGCGAGGGTTGAACATACGGGAATGGTGCATTGGGTGGTGTTTTCATATTATGTTTCTATGGCATAGGTTTACTATGGTGTGTTCAGGAGAACGAGAGGATCGGCAGGGGTGTAAAAAGGGCGGCTAACATAGTTTTGTCTTCGAGATCGGACGAAGCTGAATCAAGTCGCGAAGTGTACACACATACCTTACAATACATATTCTACGAACAAAAGACTATGTCTCTGATCATTCTCCACTTGATAGTATCCTACTGCTTAGAATAATCGGGGCCGCATGCGGCTCGTACTTTGAAGTTACTGACGTTTCCGACTTACCTCGCCTATTTTCAAATATTACGATGCCCAGTTGCTCATGTTTAGTCCCATAGTTGAAGTCAGACACCAATAGCCCGCTACTTAACTATCAATTGTGCCAGGAATAAGGGCAGCCTAACTTTAAACAGTTGTCCAGTGCGATGAACTCTTAGACTTCTCGGGTACACAAATTTACATTTATAGATGCTTGAGCTTCTAATTTAGTCATTATGTATAGCGATAATTTCGCCTATTTAGTCGACTGTAAACTGCGTCTATGGGCTGATGAAGCTCCGTGTTTGATTTGATTTTGTTTATATGTAGTTATCTATTATTGGATATTTAACAGGAGACAGCCATCATGATTTCATAGTGTGCCAGTTCGTCTGTAAGAAAAGAATGAAGAGAACATCCGAGCTTGCTGGCCAGGAGTGAATTGTGATGTGCTAAGATTCTGACGTTAGTGTGGTCCCCTCTAAGATTTAGGTCTCTGGACACCTGACAGCCAAGGGGTGGGCAAGAGGAAGCAACATACCAGTCATCGGTGTTATAGCCCATGAAATTATCGATTGGGTCCATCCCAGGCGAATTCGGGCACGTATCAGAGCTCGTACAACCGTACGTCTGTCTCATCGCTGGTGTATCATCTACGAAGTCGCCCGGGCTGCTACACCCACCAGCGAACGTGTGATTCAGGCCAAACCAATGCCCGGTCTCATGAACGGCAATGTGACCTAAATTCCACTCCGAAAACGACCTATCGGTGGGCATGCCTGGCATCGTCTCAGCACTAATCTGGCATGAGTCGGTCCAGAACTCTGTCTCGCTCACTGGGTCGAAGGAAGGAAACTGGCAGTACCCAGTTGCACCGGGCGAGTAGCTAGAGTAAAAGTACAAGTTCAACGCATCGTAGCCCCCCTTTCGCGTGCTCTTCATATATGCATCAAACTCGGCTTTGTGGTAGACCCAATTATTTCCCGGGGGAACGGCTTCGTTGATTAGGAATGAAGAGCCCGTAAGGTTGTCGATGACTCGCTCGGTCGAGTTAAGGACGAGGTTGATATTGTGTATTGCGTACTGATTGCGCAGGACGTCAAATTGTGCAGCCACAATATCATCTGTGATGAGACCTGCATCGCTCTCAGTGCTGGCGATGTGGAAATGGACATCGACGGTGATGCTTGATGGAAGAGAAGTGTTTTGTTGCCGGCGAAATTGGCTTGAAGGCAAGCGAAGTTGGTTGCCTCCATCGTCGAGAACTTGACACCCTCGGCGAGTTGGGAGGACGGAATCATCTCTGGAGACAATGCTCGCAGCACTGCTGGGATGAGCTATGGAGACACCGAACAGAGTCGCCCCAAGAATCAGCGTGGAGGACTTCATAGTAACTGGATTCGTTCAACTGTCTGAGCGACAAAACTGTGAGCTTACGTGAATTGAGAGTATCAATATTAAACTATGAGCTTCACTTCACTTCCTGATATGACTTATCTTCGTCGTTGATATATAGTCTTCTAGCCTAACAATTGTTCGGAGACGGAATTTATACGAGACTTGGCAGGTGATCAATGCCTGAATGTAATTTGAACTAGTCCCCACTTTCTTCGTATTCCTCAGAGTCGAGTTCGAGGATTTATTTCCACCCCTGTCATAGCCAAGCATTAATGACTGCGTTTGACGATAGGGGACAATTGGGCATGTGTAATGTGAGGAAATGGCTTAATAGTTAGTCTCTGCGAAGCGCCTCGCGTCGATTCGCTTCGGCAAGGGGTACTTGTTTCAACAATTGTTTAATATAATACTCGATAACTCGATACCAACTTCGAAGTTTGCGTCCCCTGCCATCCAAGGTGCCAGCTTCTCAAGAAAAAGGCGTAGAGAGCTCAATGTGCTACTTGGTATGGGGGATTCTGGATATACTTTCATTCAACACATCATTCACTTCCGGGGCATAATTGCCAACAAAAAAGTAATCCAGCATCATCTCAAACCAATTACCATATCGAAAGCGCGTATCGATTGGAGGAGACAGACAGGATACACCTCAGATATATGAGACATATGAGCTGGAACCGTCACCAATCAAACATCATAAATTTGAGTGTCTGTCAGGGAAATAGAGCAGCATTATCATGACGTGAAACAAGTCCAGCAATTTGCTATAACCATAGATAATGGTGCAGATGATAGAAATACTGTCTTAAGAATACTTTTAATCTCATTTCATAAAGCTGCGTCTATGTCGTTGCCTCCAAGGTGATCTGAAGGACTCCTTCAGAAGGAGTACTGCTAATCATTGCACTTTTCCTCTCGAATCAACAGGCCAGATTTGCTCTATTATACCGCCCCGATAAGCATAGTAGACATCAAACAGGTTGATGGTTGGATCGATATGACTTGGTATCATCTCGACACGGTCACCGACCTGTAGTCCTGATCCATCATGCTCCCAACTCAAAGAGCCATGCTCATCACCGAGCACTCCATACTGGTACCTCCCATCTTTACATTCTGCAAGCCCACTATCAGTCGTCAAGGACTTCAAACCAGTATCTATCGTAACCGCCCGTGGGCCTTGCTTGCTCAGCACTGTCGCCAAAATAGTGAGACTGTTCGAATACAGAGTACCAACAGCATTCCTATAGTCTGTATCCATGAAGATGAAGGATCCGGGTTGCACTTCCGTCACTCCTGCCACTGTTGCACAGAACTCAGCAGTGCCCGTCCCTCCCGTAGTTACCACTTGGATATCGTGGCCTGCTTGCCGGAACGCATCAGCTGTCTCTGTCAGGATCTTCATCGACGCCAGACACGAACTTTCCCGTACTGCATGGTCATGAATATGCTGCAGGTGTCCCTCGTATCCCTGAACACCAATCAATTTAAGGTGTTTTAACCCCGCGACATGTTTTGCTAATGCCAAAGCCGGGTCTCCTGGCGCCACACCAGTGCGATGAAGTCCCACGTCAAGGTCTATCAAGACCTTTATGGGCTCTTCAATTGTTGAAACTGCTAGCGCATCGTTGATGGCGCTGGCACCAGCCTCGCTGTCCACCACGATCCGAATACTCCTGTGCTTGCGAAATAACTCGACGAGTCTTCTAACCTTGACTGGGCCAATTATTTCGCACGTGATGAGTAAGTCGTCGAAGCCAGAAACAGCGATGATGGCCTCCGCTTCGCTGAGCTTGGCTACACATCCGCCTTTAGCACCTGCAGCGACGAGTTTTTGGGCTAGGATGCTGGACTTGGTGGTTTTGAGATGTGGTCGAATGCTAACACCCATTGGCAGCAACTTGGACATAAGTTTCTTGATGTTACCTTCCATAAGGTCAAGGTCGACAATCATAGAAGGGGTGTCAAGGGTGGAGAGCTCATCGCCGACTTTTGGAGCGTATGCGCATTCCATCTTGTAGACGTTTCAAATGATTGGATTGGGGATTTGGGATTTATTTTGAGGTGATGAACCGAGCATGTGTTATGATAAAGCCCTAGATTCGTGCATTGATGTGTTTCTCATAGAACACTACGAAGTTGGGATAACCCCACTTACCAACTCCTACAGTAATTTTGCGATCGGCGAATCCTTTCGACCAATAAGCTCACATCATTGAATGGCCTACGAAATTAAAATGAAGGGCTTTTATCCACACACAACTAGAGAGACAAAAATTGCCTCTAGTTACTCGTGAGGGCGACTGAGATCGCCGCCGCTGATTGAGCAGAATTGAATTTTCTTTTTCCTTCGAGACTTAGTTAATTATGAATTAGATTATCTTATACAATAGTTCTTGTTGAGAAACAAGCGATTTGGATTAAAAGCTCTCCTTTACTTATGATAGTAAACAAAAGACTTCCAACCAGGTTACCAAAGTTGGGCTTGTTGACCTGCAATGTTTCGCTTACAGATTATTGCCCCCTTTTCTGAATTCCGTAAGTTAAAACTATTTCAAAGATTTCAGGATCACATCGATAGAATTTTCTATTATCACACGCACAATTTTGCTTCCGGAAAATATCTATCTACATCACCTATTTGACTCACTCAAGCCTTGAATCCCATATCCGAAGTATCCCACCCATTTTCCTCCAAGTAAGCTCTGAACTTCATGTCTTCTTCTTCCAATGTCTCGTTATGCTACGGCAAGTCAGCAGATTCTGTATCTTCATCATCACTAGATTTCTTAATACTCACATTAGGGATCAGGAACCACACAACAAGCGCACCAATAACGGAAATCGCACTTCCAATCAAGAAAAGTACTTGCTGCCCTTTGACTTTGTCATCAAAACTTTCCAACGCTTGTGTCAATACTGTCGTGCCAATCGCACTTCCCGCCTTCCCCACTGCTGCCGCAAATCCCAGAAAGTGACCCCTCAAGGCGGTCGGGAAGCTCTCTGACGCCACAAGAAAGTTACAATCGCCCGGTCCAGCACTCAAGAAACTTTGGAATATTCCAAACAACACCACGAACAAAGGGAATACATTCGACAGGGGGTAGCGAGCGCCCCCAATCACGAAGCCAAGGACGGCGACAACGGTGAACCCGAATGCGTATGTTTGACGACGGCCGAGTATATCGACGAGAAAAGCCCCTAAAATGGCGCCCGGAATGGCGAAGGCATTAATCAGAGCTGAATAGCCAATGTTCTGAGTGAGAGTTTGCTGGGATCCGAAGCCAGAGACCAGGGTTGGGGCGAGAAGATTAAATGGGTAGATTATAAAGTCGTACAGGAACCCTACAAAGTAATGAGCCGAGTGATGAGACAAATTTAGAGATAATTACAAGCGAGGCAGCAGCCTAGAAGTGCCTTCCAGTACTTCTTTAAAGCGAGCTTGTATGGAATTCGCTGCCGAATGGCATGCTTTCTGTACTGAGTAGAATCAAGGAGGCTCATGCGGAAGAAGAAAATAGTCAATGGCAGCTGTAAACTCATTAGCCTAGCCGTCTCTCAGGAGTAGTAAAACCTACAATAGTTCCAATACCAAAGCATACTCTCCATACCCCATCACTTGGCTTGCCTCCATAGATTGTAAGAACAATCAAACTGACAATACTGCTCGCCACAAAGCCTGAGACGATAGCAAGATTAGTGGAGATAGTGACAAGAAAACCTCTTTTTTTCTGCAGTGTGGCACTAATATCTGCTGACTCTAGAGCTTGAGCAGTGCAGACAGCGTACTCGCCCCCTGCTCCAACACCAGCTATACCTCGAGAGATTATCATCATCCAAAACATGCCAGTGACGGAGGTACCATGAGAAGCTGTAGCGAGCACGATGCCCTATAAATGGTTAGCTTTGAGAATTGAAAGAGAATGAAGATCTTACGAAGACGAGGAAGACCGTGGTACTGATTACGCCAACTCGTCGCCCGAAACGATCGATGAGGAGACCAAAGAGAAGCATACCGATAACTTCACCAATGAGAATTGAGTTCGACAGTCGGGTCTTGATGTTGGCTGTAAGCTCTTTGGGATAGCTCAATTCTGTTAGTGCTTGAGTTCATGTGCTATGGGCAACGCTTACAGCTTAGCCATGACAGTCTGCATATATCCAATTATCTGGACATTGTAGCCATCCGAAAAAAGAGCTACACCTTGGACAAGGACATTGAAAACAGATCCTTTCTTCACTGGTGCCTGGTTGTCGGACTCAGAATCGCTTCGACCAATGACATTCTCATCAACGGCAATCTTCCTGGGCTCTTCGTCTGACATCTTTGTGACTTTGGATTATTCGCAAGACTTTCTGATTTATCAAAGAGGGACTCGAGACTTTTAAACTCTTGAGCGGCGCGAGCGTCCGTCATGTCGCCGAAATTGAGTGGGCATATACTTGTCGCTAAGCGTCAAGGGTGAGAAATACATAATTATCTAGTGGAGCTGTACTAGCGCCCCTAGGATTTCCAAGTAGTTTTCATGTCTCCCTAGAAATTCATGCCATTTCCGAACGCGTTCGTGACACGTGGGAGAAAGCTGATCGCTGACGCCTCGCTTGGTGATGTACTCGAGCTCAAAAGTGGGTGAACGTGGAGATAATTAACATCCTTGTCCCAACCGTCCCACCCACGTGCTTGTGTCCATGAAAGATATCCTCCTACGTTTCGACATGGCGCGATTTATCAGAATCCAAAGAGAAATAAATGGGAATAGCTTAAACGCTATAGTGCGGATCCCAGAATGAAAAATTTCAAGTGTTGGATCGGGGAAGAAAACAGTCACTGAACAAGAAACTCCGACGTGGTTCGCGCAGCACTGTTATTAAATAAGTGCAATCGGCGTACCGCAACTATGATAACGTCCAGCCAATCACTCTTACTGGGGATTGATATTGCCAGCGTTATCTCAAGCTGTATATTGAGATCGACTGTTGTATACTTTTTAAGATGGGCAAGTGAATAGATATTCTTCGAGTATCGGGTAATTGGTTAATCTCGTCCTATTTAGCTACCACTTGGTCCTCGATTCCTACCAATCATCAACACAAGCGCCCTGATATACTTCACCACCATTATCATACTTTTTCTTACACAACGAAAGAGGGCGAACTGTAAAACTAAGTCACAGCTCGTGACTTTGCTTCTGGGACGTTATGATCCCAGTCAAACAAGTGCGAAGTACTTGACAGTCCTCATCAATGTTCTTTGCCTCGTTGCATCCTTGGACTTTGTATACCGAGGAGAGCTTCTTCATAAGTCCGAAGACATTGTCTTTTCCCGGATTGGATTTGTCGACAGCGGCAGTGCAAAAATTGTGCTACGGTCTCCCTTGGTACCAACGATCCAGGTCGAGTATAAGCAGCAATCTTCTTCGACATGGCTAATGGGTCCTATCGTTTCCGTCAACTCGACCACCGACTATCTTGGCTGGTTTGACCTTAAAGAGCTTTCTGTGAATACAATATACCTCTACCGCAGCAACGCCACCCATATGGGCAGCTTCCATACTCCATCATTCCATCCAGAGAAGTTTTCAATCATCTCCGCATCTTGCATGTCTCCATTCTTCCCATACAACCCCGCAGAACACTCTCTCCACCTTCCCGGTCTCGCTCACCTCTCACTCTACATCTCCACGCGATCCATCGATTTCATGCTCTTCCTCGGCGACTTCATTTACATCGACCTTCCCGTTCGCTTTGGCTTCTCTCAAGCTCATTACACAACCGCGTATCGGAAGGTCTATTCATCTCCCTCTTGGAGCACTTCGCTCAAGGCTCTGCCGTGGCTGCACACTTATGATGATCATGAGATAACCAATGACTGGGCGGGCTCCGGTAGCGACACTGGCTTGTACGGCAGTGCAATGCCGCCCTGGAGCGCGTATCAACAATCTGGCAATCCGAAGGCTTTGAGAGACGGTGTAAACTACTACTGCTTCATGAAAGGGGATGTGAGTTTCTTCGTGCTTGACACAAGGAGGTATCGTTCCCAAGAATTGATGCAAGATGGCCCGT
This sequence comes from Articulospora tetracladia, assembly GCA_003415645.1. Classification (NCBI taxonomy): domain Eukaryota; kingdom Fungi; phylum Ascomycota; class Leotiomycetes; order Helotiales; family Discinellaceae; genus Articulospora; species Articulospora tetracladia. Next base: position 4,035,720 of record PYIV01000002.1, on the reverse strand, counting down.
CTAAAACCATGCTCGGGCAACAACAACTTGCTGATGTGATTGCTTGGCTCGAAACCGAGAAGGGATTGAAGGTCCTCGTTAGCAGTGTTCCATTCACACGGAATTGGAGGGGACCTGAAAGTGTCGACAGCTGGGCAGGGTACTTGTTTGAACGAGAGAAAATTTTGGAAAAAATGTGGAAGACTGAGGGCGTGGTGGTCATTAGTGGAGTAAGACCACTAATATGCTGTGAGAAAGGAGCAACTAAGCTGACGGAAATAGGATCGGCACGAACATGCCACAACTCAATTCCCATCTCCGGATGGAAAAAGCAACGTAGTTGAGTTCTCAACTTCGCCATTGAGTCAGTTCTATCAGCCATTTGACAGACAGTATCGACAAGAAGAAGAGACAGATGTTATGGTTAAATATCATCCGTTCGGTATTTCCAAGTTTGGAGTTTTTGACTTTGACACCAGCAATGCATCGGAGTGGAAGCTGGATTTCGATTTGATTGTTGATGGGAAGAAAGAGTGGTCCTATACATGGACTGCAGAGAGGTTGATCTGAGCGAGTGAGAAAATGACATGAGCCAAATGCCAGATCCTTGGTGACTTGATGACAAAAATAGTTAGGCAATACTACTTCTACTGTCTTGGGCTGGCTTGTAATGCGTGAACACTTGGCTTTAATAGCAACATTACTCGGCAATGATCTCAATTACCACCTTTCCCACACCTCCTTTGCCATTCATAATACGCATGCACTCATCTTTGATTCCTTTCAAATCCTTAAACTTCAACACCTTGCCCACAACCGGTCGAATTTTCCTCTCCTCGACCCACTCCTTAATCCTCTCCAGCTCGCTCCCATTAGACTTCATCAACACGCTATCAAAATTGACTTGGTATCTGCCAATCCACCATCTTGAAAGGGTGTCGATGAAATCAAGGATCTTTTCAACCAGAAACGGGATTTCTGTGCTAATGTTCCTAAGATTGCGACCTGAGGGTGGAGGCCCGGCACATGCTACTATTGTGCCTCCTCGTTTCAGAAGGGCAACCTGAAAGGATAGATGTTAGGGACGGCAGTGGAATTATATAAGAGTACAAATTACCGAAGAAAACGAAGCCCCTATAGTGTCGATCATGACGTCTACTGAGTTGTGTCGAATCGATTTGCTGGGATTGACTTTCGTGTAGTCAATTGCTGATTACTGTTCAGGTACTGGTCACTAACGTATGTGGGCTTGGAGTTAACCTACTCTCATCCACAACTCCTTCACCTAAAACATCTTCTACCATCGCTACTTTCCTCGTCGAGACTGTGGTAATGACTTTTGCCGCCCCGTATATATTCTTGGCCATTTGCACCGCCATGGAACCCACCCCACTAACTTTGTCCCAACCACAGAGTCAGCTCTTCCTTAGGGATCACGAGGAGGAGTCGAATTACTTACGACCTGCAGGAATGAATAATGTTTTCCCTTCGACACCACCCGGAACCCTAGCAAACATCTGAATTGCTGTAAGAGCAACCATCGTAATCGATGCTGCCTCCACAAAGGTTAAATTCGTCGGTTTCGGAATTACAAACGTCTCCGTGGCCAGAGCATATTCGGAAATCGATCCCGTGCCATATTTTGCTGATTTACGTTAATTTACTTCCTATTGGACAGCACAGAGGGGCAGACCTCCATCCTTAAACGGCAAGCAGCAAAACACCTCCTGGCCAACCTTTAGACTCGTTACTTCAGCTCCTACTGCTGCCACCGTTCCCGCAAGATCATAGCCAATTTTGTACGGCAATCTGTTCGTTGCATTAGTTCGTGATTCCCAATCGGTATTCATTGCACCGTTGCCGCCAAAATACATCAATCAATCACGACTCACGGAACGCTAAAAGCAGGCCAGTATCTTCCCAATGCGCCTCCAACATCCGTCGGGTTTATAGCTGCAGCATGAATTTTCACCAGGACCTCATCACCTCGCGTGATCTTCGGCGTGGGCAGATGCGCAATCTCCCATCCAGATGGCGGCCCGAATCGGCGTGTGCACAGAGAGAGCATTGTTTCTGGGATAGAGGAGTTGGCCATCGTGGACGAGAATTACTTGCAGCGAGTAAGTTTCCGAACAGACGCGGTTTATAGGAGCAATTGCAGTGGGATTGGGGTGGTATGATGAGACAGAGGAGGTGCGGGCATGCTTTGTAATACATCCCGCAGAAACTTTTATCCGCGATTGGAATTCGTGCGATTCCATTTTCCTTCCAATGTCTCCCAATTTCGTTGCATTCCGCATTTCAGTTGATGAAATGCGATAGATCTAATTATTGGGAGACAAATAACATGATATAATACAAGGTGCGCTCTCTATTTCTGCAAGAATCACCGAGATGTAGGCAGACGGTGGAGAATTAGGCCAACTCAAATATCTTCAATGACTCAACATCGAATGTTCAAGTTTGAATTGACATGATGAGCTCAATCCTGGTTTCGCGCGATTTTTTTCTCAAGTTTTGAGAACCAAGAGTTAGTATCTCGGTTCTCGTAACCATTGTAAGCAGGCACTTGCACTCGTCTACAAAAGTCAAACGAATATTTTATCCAAATGCTACCCAAAAGTTAAAGCAAAGGATTCGCTATTCTTAATCATATCTTTTCCGAATCGATAAATCCAGACATATGCGCGTGGGCATCGTAGTTAGATGATTGGGCGATATCCTTTGACCTCCAGATGAGGAGTTTTCACAAGCCTGAGTGTCCAGAACCAAGACAGATAGTCAAAGGCTGGAAATAAAACCACACAATGCTGGCAACATGGAAACTCGAAACCATTAGAGCTTCACGAATGCTGGAAACTAAGTTCAGCTGGTAGATATCCGAAAGGTTTTAAAGTTATGGGCTATACACATTTACGTGAATTAAGTGCGCCACCTTTCAGCTCTCATTTCCCGTCACCTCTCGCATCGCGCTCTATGGTTCCAATTACCGCAATGATTTTCAGAAACATCTAAAAAAAAATTCTTGATACTCCAGCTGAACAAAAGTCGCTTTACATGATTAAATAGACTTGTAAGTCACAAAGGAAAGTTCAAGATGGATGAAGAAGGAATGATTTGGGAAGCTGTTCCATCCCATCTAAATTCCTGACGACAAGACCAAGAATAATGTATAATGCCGGGTAACACCGTCAGGAACACGGCACAGACGGGATAGTAGCAGTGAATTAATTCGGTGCGGTAGCTGAGCGAGCTGAAGTGACCAGGTAGAACAGCTGTGATCTATACAAGCCAGTCAGCCCTTGCATGCACAAACTTCTCCAGATTTGGTTCACTTTAACGATAGCGAAATGGCACAGCTTCGATTCTTGATGGAGCGTATGGCTGAACTTGGAATATTAATGAACTTCTGTTCGCCTTGCCGTCCAGTGGCTGGCTTGATGATGCTCGAGCGTTTCACAATACCAAAAGGCTGCATGAGGCGGGCGCCCCATAGGTATGATGCGGGGTCGCTAGTGAACTTCGTGGCCCGCGAATTACCCTCTGTCTTTTAATGTGTACATTTCCACATACTAAGTGACTACGAATAGCTTCTGCAGCGGCTCGTTACCAGTGAGTGTAAGATATATATGTGTTTCTCCTCGGCGAGTAGTTTCCCTGTACACTGTTCTCTCCAGTCTCCTCAGGTTTCTAGTTCTAAGTCCTCTAATCATATTGGAATTCGTTTTTCAAAAAGACCACTTCCTTCGAGAATCTAGGAAATCTTTCGAGTCTTCCAAACATTATGTATGGATTAAAGTCTCTCTTTGTGGTTGCTCTTGCAACCACAGCGTCTGCTAGTTACCTAAATGGCGAGCTCTTGCGCTGCGAGCTCCTTTATGCTCGGCAAGCACCTGCAACAACCACAGCAACTGCGACGGCTTCTACAAACAGCACCGCGGTTTGCTCTTCAGTCCTCCAGGGCCTAGCAGCGCTCGTTACAGGTCTTCCAGTCCCAACAGGCGCTCTGTCATCGTATCTGGCCACGGCAGCCACTACACTCACAGATCCATGTCACCTGTCGGTCCCAACGTCCATTGCATCTGATTTCAGCGTCTACGAATCAGCTGTCATATCCTTCTACAGCGCCCACAGCTCGCAGCTCAATTCGGCTCTCATGGCTTGCCCCAGCCTCACAAGCCTTGTAGCCAACCCCATCTGCTCGACCTCTACTGCCGGTGCTGCAACGGCCTCGACAACTTCGCGCGCAACTTCTTCTGCCTCATCGACATCACCCCCTGCAACTGTCAGTACAGCTGGTGCAAACAGCGAGAGAGGTATGGTGGCTGCCGGTTTGGCTGCGGCAGGGCTCTTTGGAGCAGTAGTGGCTGTACTGTGAGGTGATTTTTACCAAGAACCTTCGGTTGTTACTTCTCTTTCGATTCTCTTGTTTTGTGAAGTGGTTCTAGGGAAGCGCGCCAAATTTCTTGCAGGAAAATTATCAAGGAGATCTGATGGAGCTTTGCGTGATACTTATCTGTTTGGATCGATTGAGAATCTAAATACTTTTCTTGTATTCCTATGTCCGAAGGTTACTCTGATAATTATTTGGTTTCAAGATGTGGCCAAACTCTTCCTTGATAAGTGATTCTCTTGCGTACATGATTTAGAGCACCTGAGGAGTTCCATAGCTTACTTTCGTAGTATTATGGCGACTGGGCATTGCCACTTTAGCTGTCTTAGCAGCCGCTTCAAGTAAACTGGAGAGACTATCATCATATTTAAATGTTTCTAGAACGTCCGCTTCTGATCCTCAGATATAAAGTGACGGAGTTGGAAACTGCAGACGCAGGTGACTGATGAAACGAGGTAAAGTACGGGAAGATGAATGGGCTGTCTCAACAAGTTAACTACTTGTGGTGGCATGCTTCGTGAAATTCAGACCCAACGGGCCTATGAGTGCTTCCAACCAGGCTTTTAATCTATGAATCTGGATCCCTATTTATGATCCGACATATCGTGCTCAGGTGGCCGAGGAAGCTTGAGTGTATGTGTCGATCTAAGACTTTACAACCATGTCGAAACCGGGTTGATGTTACTTCTGTAAAGCGGGTCTGAATTTGCAATTAGGCTCAGTTTTATGGCCAACGATGACCTTGGAATGGATGATAGCGTCCTCTTGTCCTTGTCTTTGAGACTTCTGCGGAGTAGGCATTGCTCTTCTGTGTCTGGTGGAAAAGATTACATCGTTTTGATAGATATTCAGAGGCTTATGGATGATGCTGTGAGGTACACAGGAAGTTCTGCCTTGGAGTAGGGGTCCCTAGATTTGCCCTGCGTCGAGAATTCAGCGGAGTTCTGCAGTAAAGGTGTCGATGTAAAAGTGTCCAGGGAGACAACGACGAAGATGAAATTCCGCCCGCTTGCTTGACTTGATCCAAAGCAGTATCATAGGGGAGCGATATTCAACCCACACTATGGAGTGATGCTTTCTACTGATAGTTTCGGAGTGTGCGATTCAGACCTTAGGCATTAGTCGTGCAAGTATGTAGTGTCTTAGAATTCTCGCTCCCACCGCATCGAGTTTTCATGTACCTTCCAGTCAATCTCAATCAAGGCCAATAACGCCCGAGTCTGATGACAACACTCGGCCCCATGGCGAGACACTGCAACACTCAATAATCTGAGCCGTCTTGAAAAAATTACAAGTTGCTCTTTCGTGGCTGGAGCTTTCGGGCCTGTTTTCTCATGGCGGGAATCTGGGCGTTTAGTCGATGCAGATATGAGGTTGTTTTTTCTTGGAAGTTTGGGTAGTGGAAGAGTATGTGGATCTGAGAGCTGGGGCTGAGTGGGTGGATCTCGAGGAGGCAAGAGTAGGAGCTAAGAGTCTGGAGATGGTGGAGTGGAATTGAGGATAAGGGGAAGTCAGTGTAGTGGAGTCGAGGAAGTGGGTACGAGGTGAAGATTTGCAGGCGCGGTGCCGTCGTCACATCAAGAGCATTCGATGTGTCAGAGTTCAATCACACACTCATCATGGCTTGCCAATTTGGAGATTTTTACTTTGAGTATGATTGGATCCTCAACAGTTTCCCGTGCGTATCTGATGGCGCTGGTAGAGTTTCCCGTGGGTGTTCTTTGCTGCCTTCCAGAAGCGCTCAGGAAGCAAGACGATGCGCGCCTTATCATGCAGGATGTGATGACATCGCGCGAGTAACACGGAAACTTATCACGCCATACAGATTTCTTTGCCTCTTGAGCGATATTCCATCAGGATGTGACCAATGGGGGTGCGATCGCAAGGTTTTGCGGGCAGGTTGAGGCGCGAAGCAGATCTTGCCGGTGCCATTTCCGAGCTAGAACAGGGCATTCATGTGCTTCAGCTTCTGGAAGCCTTCCTAGACGAGATTAGAGTGCAGAGATTGATTGGTCTTCTTTCTGGCGGCAAGCCTAATGCGATAGTGAAATGCATGTTTCCAATACAACAATGTGAGGTTAACGAATAGCCATGTCGTGGGTCGGTGTTTGGCGGCATGCTTGGCAGTTTGTTGGCTCGTGAGCTTGTTGAAGCTTGGGACTAGCAAGCCTTCTGGAAGATCGCTAGAGGGCTCGTGCGGGCAGGGATGGACCAGACAGAGGGCAGGGGGCGGGGAGTGCGTCTTCTCCATGGGTAAACTCTGGCACTACTGCAACTTGCTGTGCGCATGTTGGAGATATGGAGGTGTGGAGAGCCCATTTATTGGCCTGCCGGTCTGGATGCTGGCCGATTCCTGTGCTCGAGCAGTGCGGGGTGGCGCATACGCGTTGATACTGTGCAGCAGAGTCCTGCAGTGCGCCGCATCCACATCTCGAGGAGAAGAGCTCGTGGAGTTGTGGAGCCCCAGCTCGGTGAGGTAGTTGTCGTTGTCAAGGCAAAGTAAGGCACAGCTGTGTATGAGCCAAGATATGTGGATATGGTGGCATGCACGCAGTGGACATCAAATCCCAAAATTCAGAATTTGAACATGGGCACGACAGTAGCCAAAACTTAAACATGCTTGTCAGCTGCTTGCGATCTCGGTATGCTCGCCTAGTTGCTTAAGCATGTGTCGGTCGTGGGGATAATCTGATACACTCCTCGAATGCGTGACCATACCTACGGCAGGATGCATAACAGAGAACATGAAGCTTCCATATCTGCTGATGCAACACAAAACATGCTCACTGAGCTGCCGGCGACCAAGAGAACAGTATGGCAGAACCTTTAGCCTACCCCAGCCAGGAGGTTATGCAAAGCAGCCAACTTCGAGGCTGTCAACCAGATATCACACACGCCACAGAAAGCCACAGTGGAGATGCGCTCGCATCCAATGCATCAGATTGAGACGACGCGCCGACGACGTCGTGCAAAATCAGATGATGTTGGAGAGAAGTGGAGGCGGATGCAGGCATTGAACAGAAGAGAGGCGTGGGAGAGCACGAGAAGAGCAGAGACGAGGAGAAAGTGATATCTGGGGTTTCTCCAACGAACCCACAATTGCCCCGAGACACCCCAGGGCTTGGACCATCGGCAAGATCTGGAGGCTGATGCCGCTAGCCTGAGCAGGCGTAGCTCCGAACTACCACAGCGAGAGTTTGGGCGCAGCTCTCTGATTGGACACGTCTATGCCGACGCTTCACGGCCGAGACCTCTGAGCGGATCTGCATTTTAAACTTCTGATTTCGGACAGACTCTCGGCGAGTCAACCTGGGTCTTTCCCAGGCGTGGCCAATGGACACAGGGCAGGACGAGGCAGCTGCTGCACCGTCAGAGACCGGTGCTGGTCTAACATCTTGGAATGCAGCCCGATGCCCTGACGCCGGCATTGGATGCACTAAGTGGCAAGGTCACGAATCGACGAGGCTCCACTCAATATCACGCCTGGAGCTCAGAATCTACCAAAGACATCTCCACATGGAGGTTGGGGACAGTCGAGGAGCTGACAGTCTGGGCCCAAGGGGAAGTACCCATGGAGATGGGTTGTGGAGCTCTGGGGTCTGGAGGAGATATTCATGTTTCGAGAGCTCATCTATAAAGACAAGATGCCCGGCGTGCATGAAGTCCACATCATCAACAGCATCTTCGACATCATCTTCGCATTCATTCCAGAGAAGATCATTCGACTCTCACTCCCTCCTTCCTCGCTTATTTCAGGAGTCAACTAGCTCCCCAATACTTCCCCATCAACAACCAAAACAACAAGCACAATGGCCGGCGGCGGTGTTCCCATCGGTGCTCCCACGCTCGCATCAGGTTTCCTCAAGGGCCGCGAGCTGATCTTCCCTCTCTCGCTGGTCATCTCCCTCTTCTTCCTGTGGGGTTTCTCCTACGGTCTGCTGGATGTCTTGAACAAGCATTTCCAGACCGTCTTGGACATCACCAAGCTCGAGTCGACGGGTCTCCAGGTCGTGTACTTCGGAGGCGGTTACCTCTGCTTCTCGCCTGTTGCTGCTGAAGTCATGAAGCGCAAGGGATACAAGATCACCATCCTCATGGGTCTCTCCCTCTACAGCTTGGGTGCCATCTTCTTCTGGCCCACTGCCCATTTCTCCACATACGAGCACCGCATCGCCAGTTTCGGAGGCTTCTGCGCCTGTACCTTCGTCATTGCCTGTGGTCTTGCTACCCTTGAGACTGCTGCCAATTCATATGCTGTCGTTATTGGTGACCCAGCTTCGGCTTCCGCTCGGTACGCATCCTTATTCTCATCCTTTTGAAACTCCTAACATCTCTCTAGTCTCCAATTCTGTCAATCGTGGAACGGTGTTGCTTCCTTCATCGGCCCCTTGATTGCATCCAAGTTCTTCTTCACTGGCAAGAATGCGCACAACTTGGTCAATGTGCAATTCGTCTACTTGGCGGTTGCATGCGCCGGTGTTGCCATCGCCGTTCTCTTCTTGGTCGCCAAGCTCCCTGAGGTCTCTGAGGAGATGCTCAACGGCTCTACCGTCGAGAACTTCGCCGTTGATGAGTTCGGAAATGAGATCGGCCAAGGACCAATCTACAAGCAGTACAACATGATCGCCGCCTTCATTGCTCAGTTCTGCTACGTCGGTGCCCAGGTTACCATCGCCTCGTTCTTCATCAACTATGCCACTGAGAACGCAACCTTCACTTCTGCACAGGCTTCCAACATGCTGTCTTATGCCCTGATCACCTTCACCGTCGGCCGATTTGTCGCAACTGCTCTCGCCACTATCTTCCAGGCCGATTTCCTCCTCATGGTTTATGCCATCGTCGCCATTGCCATGAATGCTGTCATTTGCGCTGTTCACGGTAACGCAGGTGTCGGTATCCTCATTGCTATCTTCTTCTTTGAGGCTCCCATGTACCCAACTCTCTTCACTCTCGGAACTGCCAACCTCGGCCGCCACACCCGTCGCGGTGCTGGTATCCTTGTCATGGGTGTCTCCGGTGGTGCCGTCTTCCCTCCGATCCAGGGTGCTATTGCAGATGCTGCCGGTACCAGGATCTCATATGTCGTTCCCCTTGTTGGCTTCGTCTATGTCCTTGGATACGTCACTGCTCACTGGCTGAGAACTGGACGTCACATCATGCGCGTCAAGGATATCGTTGCTGCTGGATTCCCTGACCCAAGATTCGCGGGTATGGCACCAGGTGTCGTCGAGGTTCACTATGGTGGAGAGAAGGAGTTGAAGGTTGATGAGGCTGAGTACTCTCGATCATCATAAATGGTCGCTGGATAGTGTTTGGTTGTGAGGAGTTTGTTGTTCATTTTCCTACGACACATTGATAGAGAGGGATAGAGATATGATACCACGATAGAATTGAATATAAAGGAATAACAATTACCAAAAGTCTTCTTTGCTCCTGCCACAATAATGTGCTTCGTAACATCTTTCGAGCAACGCAGTGGATCCCCAAATTTTTGAGGAAAGGACAAATAAGTAAGTATTCTTGATAGATATCGTATGCTTGATCGGTCCTGGTAGAATGCACTAGCAAGGTTGCATTGTGTACAATAATTCACACGCCATAGGCCTCGATCCAAAGAACACGATGATTTTGCCTTCGTACTACGAGATAATAAGAATAGTATGACATACGTTTCTTATTGGTACTAGGTCTTTAATATCAAGGATATTCCTTTTTTGTTCATTTTTGCACAATTTGGGAACAAATTTAGGTACTTGAAGATGGAATGCCATCACAAGAGGCGAGGGAGCAGGACCAAAATGAAGCTAGATTGACATTCATGGAAGAATGAATGGAGATTTATAACAAAAATGCTTACCACGTTAAACGGTCTACAATGGCAGTGAGATCATCGTACGAGGTAGCATCATCTATGGATCAGATAAAAACAAGCTGAATATGTAAGTTGCCTCCGTCAACATTGTGCTAGTCGCCTATAAAGTAAAACGCCGATCCTAGAAATGACGGACTATAAGGAACGGAACTAGCAAATAAAGAAGAAGGAAGATGTTTGTGAGCAGCCAATAAACAAGAGTAAAAGGAGTTACTGTGCAGTAAGGAACGGTTGCTAAAGTGTTTCCACCTGAGGATGAGCTTGATTGACTGCCATCACTCAGTGAACGGAGGCATGATCAACATCCTCAGTATGCGAATTTTCTGTTGTGAACATCTTTCCAGCCAGAACTCGAAAGTTGACATCGTCGTATTGTTTCTGTTGTGTTGGTCAAGCGAGGAATTTAAAATACCTTAGGTCGCCATCGGGGAGATGTCGGCTATTCAAGCTCGCGAGGCGCAAAATCTTGGAGTTCGATAAGACCGATCCAAGCACCCACCACCTTACGATCAAATTCATTTTGGATAAGATAGAAGGGTAAAACGACAAAAAAGAAGGTCTCGCCGGGGATCGAACCCGGATTACCGGAAAGTTCCTAAGAACGAATCCTCAGAATCCGATGTGATGCCATTACACTACGAAACCATGTTTTTAGATGTATTGCCGCATAGGCGGATGTTGAAGCACCTTCCGCTAAGTACATTTATGAATGACACACTTAGTACATCGCCGCTTCAAGCGAGAAGTCATGCCACTTTAGCGCCACGGAATCAATACTCTCACCGCCATAGTACAACTCTTTCAGCAGAATCCCTATTTAAAAGTCCGGCGGTAGTCTAAGAAGCGCGATTCTCTAGGCACTCAACTTTATTCTTTTCCTCACCCAGCATTCTCAAACCCTTGTGAGAATGTATTGGTCACGTTGGTAGCCCCGATGCTGCCGCTGAGGTCGTGTCCCGTGTCATTCACACCAAGGTATCGGCGGGCTTGACGAATCCACAGCTGAGCTGAGCTCATCTGATTAACGAAACTTGCCCCGAAGTCTGCCATCAATAATTTTCAGCTTCGCTGGTGAGAGCTTCCGTGAGGATGGGGTTTTCTTGGCGCCCATTTTCGTATTCGAATCGTGGGGACCTAATACACGGGGCTTGCGGACTGCAGTATTGTTGGGAGAAGACCTTTTGGCAGAAGATTTTAGGAAAGGAGTCTAGACTGTGAATGTAGGTTAGCATGACCCTGTCCCACTCAGCGTGTGGCAGATTCATACTTGATTTGGGAGTTTTGGAGTTTATTATTATCAAATGGAGGGAGTTGGTAATTTGCATAGCTTGTCTGTCTGATATGGAGACGGCGAAGTTATTTCATACCTAGTTTGAGTATAATCGTGGTGAATTCTCCTTCATTTGGCGAACGTAATTCTGTCCAAAACATGGAATATTGGAAACAATGATTACGTTACAAAGAAGCCTGTCCATAGTGAATTTCTCGTTTCTTCTAACTTTTCTAAGAACAGCTTCTGAATCAACCCTGCCTCCGCCTGAGTGAAGAACATTCGAAAGCGGAATTTTCGAATTCTACGTTTTCCTCCTTTCCCTCTGCACTGCAAAAGGCCTCCCAAAACTTCTCTATAATGCATTTCCGTAGATCCATATCCACCACTCTTCCATGTCCCAATTGACCAGTGAGATAGAAACTATAACATACGGTCATATAGCTGTATCACACTACGTATATGTGATATATAACCTGCAAGTGGACACTTTGTGCGGTTGAGATTAGCTAACACTTCACAATAAAATCAATATAATGCATATGTGCAACAAGCCAAAAAGCTCTTTTGTCTCCACCAATAACGAAAAAAATCCGAATCTGACACTTTATAATGGGCATCGCTTTTCTACACCTGAATACGTTTGCAACTAATGCCAGCCTTCCCGTTTTTAATACCAGTGCGCGTATATAATACTCTCGACAATAACAATACCTAGTGACCGCGATAAGTCGAAAGGTGTATGGTATTCGTTAGCTAGCCAGCTTGAACTCGAAGTTCCCTTCCATGAAGGATGCCCCCATAACTGCTTAACCACAGAAACTGCCTGCACTCCCTGATAAGTAATGCGCCGGCCACTGGATTACCTGTAATGTCAAGCAGATATACATCATGGGAGAGAGCGATCTAATTGAGGCAGAGAATCTCATTGCAGTTGAAACGTGTCGATAATCCATAGATTTGATTTATACTGCCATTACCTATACAAAGCAGCCATACAGGTGGAGCCACTTTCGATTCCAATGCCCAACGTGTGTTGATCCAATAGTCGTAAGTTAAACAGGCACGAAACTCACCAATGCAGGTGTGAGAGATGAAGTATACAGCCGTGACATATAATCATTCCATCTTGGCCGGCACTCGTTAATTGGCTCAGAGGGAGAAGTGCGGGTACATTTAAGGAGAGAGAAGCTGCCATGTGCGCTGACAGTTGATAGCGGGGATGACAAGGGTGGATCTCGTCGTTAGGGGAAGTTGGGAGACTCGAAACCTCCCTGCTCTTCTGTATCAAGGGTACATTATTTGGCAAAACCGCGCTCAGATTTTTGTATCACCCAAACAGATGGTTTGCTGGATACGCGCATCGCCTTCTACATATTAACCCGACTCCTAAACTAGGCAGAGGAGTATGTGGTTAGACTCGTTTCTTGAGGACAGAGCCGAGCTGGCAGTATAATTAAGTTGAGAGACCAGGATTTGGGATAGTGATTGTGACCGTGAAAAATGATCGTTCTTTAATACAGGTAAAGGTGAGCGAGGTACGTACGATTTGGAAATCGAGCACTACTGTAGGTCCAAATTAGCTCCGGAACCGACGAGGAGCCCGGTTGCAATGAAGAGCATGAAGTAACAGTATTGCAGTAGGTCCAAGTTTTTTTTATTTTTTTTTTAGAGAATTTAGAATTTAGAATTTAGCGTGCTACGCATTATACCATACTAGCATCATACACAAGACTACCTTAAACGGAAGTCGAAGCAGACTTGCACTAGTACTCATACAGACCAGATTTTGGCTTCTTTAATGGTGAGTGGATGCTGCTTTAAGAACCGTGAAATGCATGACCCCTCCATAGCCTCGAAGTATCCTTGAAGTATTGCCGGCAATTTTTTCTACGCCAACAGCACCAACCACAACAACAAAACTTTCTGAACACAAGTTTTCGAATAGAAATTCCTACCAAAGCTTCTACAAGCTATACAAAATATGGCACCCTCAGCAACATCTCCTCTGCCTGCCGCAGAGGACCTCACCATCCTCGCCCTCCGCAAGACTCTCACCTCAGAATCCGAACCCCTCGCCCGCCGATTTCGTGCGCTCTTCTCGCTCAAGCACTTGGCATGTCAATCTTCCCTCCCCGCTATTCACGCCATCGCCGCTGGCTTTTCCTCTCCGTCCGCGCTCCTGAAGCACGAACTCGCCTATTGCCTGGGACAAACGAAGGATCTCGCTGCGGTCCCTTTCTTGCGTGCCGTTTTGGAGGACAAAGATGAGGATTCCATGTGTCGACACGAGGCTGCGGAGGCTTTGGGCGCAATTGGCGATCTGGAGTGTGTGGATTTGCTCAGGGAGTTGAGAGATAACAAGACTGAGGTGGATGTGGTTAGAGAGACTTGTGAGATTGCTGTTGCCAGAATAGAGTGGGAGAATTCAGATGAGAGAAAGGCTGAGAAACTAAGATCAAGGTATATTTTTAACACAGAATATTGGAGTAAGGCTAACATATCACAGCGACTTTGCTTCAATCGATCCAGCACCACCAACGGAGGAATCAGAGTCGTCGATTGAGCATCTGGAGAAGGCACTGCTTGACTCTAATGCTCCTTTGTTCTTACGCTACAGAGCTATGTTTGGTCTGCGTGATCTTGCATCTCCACCTGACCTTCCTACCGCCATACCTGCTGTCAACGCCCTTGCCAAAGGATTCGCAGACCCATCGGCTCTATTTCGCCACGAGATTGCATTTGTTTTTGGACAACTGTCCCATCCTGCCTCAATTCCCGCCCTTACTGCTGCACTGAGCGATTTGGAGGAGGCTAGTATGGTTAGACACGAGGCTGCAGAGGCGCTTGGTAGTTTGGGTGACGAAGATGGTGTAGAGGAGACTTTGAAGAAGTTTCTGGACGACAAGGAGCAAGTTGTGAGGGAGAGTGTTATTGTAGCCTTGGATATGGCGGAATTCGAGAAGGGAGGTGAGGTCGAATACGCTCTGATTCCAGAGACTGCCTAGATTTTGCCTTCATAGACTGCTAGGTACCAAAGTGCTTGGGCCATAAATAGCAAATGAGACACTTCTCCCATTCAGTTTCCTCCACCATACTTTTCTGCACTGGTCTCAATTGTTGGTGTTCCACCTATGAACTCGTTAGTCTCAGTACAGGAAGAAGCATAATGGACTTACTTGTTTCCACAGTCGCATGTGTAGAAAATTGTACTTCCTTCATCGGCACTTCTCAATTGCACCGCAGTATATCTAACTTCTTGCCTTCCACACTCCGGGCACGTCATCTGAATCTTAACCTCATTCTGCATATCACTTCTTTCGACTTGCTGGATAGCAGACCGCTTTTGTCGCAAAAGAGATGGGAATGAAGAGGCTTTCGTGGACGTTTCAATCGTTTTCGACGCAGTGTCTGCAAGGCTAATGTTAAAAAGTGCATGGAAGTTGCCATAATGACATACCTTTGTTTTCAGCTCCGCAGCACTCACAAACAAGAATCGTATTCTTGTTTCCAGTGGAACTATCCAGTAGATTACCACAATCTGTGCAAAATACGAGAGATCCCACAGCAGACATTTTGATTTGATTTTGTTGTAGCCTTCGTGATGGGACAAAGATTGGTCGCGACTTTTTTCTGAAGCCCTGCTTAGTCATCGCACGGCCTTCCTGCATTGGGTCTTGCTGCTCTGGGCGAGGCTGCCGAACCTTGAAATACCTTGAAAACCACTTAACGTCCAAATACTTGGAAGCTCACTTCTAACCTTCAACGTACGTTTGTCTATGGGCCCACCTGATCTTCGAATATGCGTGTGAAATCTGCCAGACAACGGTAGATGATGAAAAGCGTGCAACGCCCGTGTTTGCTGCCTCTCAGAGTCGCGACTCGACTTCTAACATGGCGACGAACGGTTACTATTACAATGGCACAGCCAACAGTGCCTCGAGCAGGAATGGGTCTGGAATCATTGCCCCGAGAATAATGTCTGTCGATGAGGCTCTGCCATATTCACCCTTTTCATCGGTTGTGCCTTTCAATTCTGGTAAGAAACCATCACGCTCCTGTTGCGCCCTAAGCTAATATGTATCTCCAGCAATCATCTCCCTCCCTAAGATTGGTCTGCGATCCTCATCTTCCATATTTGCAACCCCACAAGAGCGTGAAGAGGGAAGACGAGGTCTTGAAGCGCTGAACCGCGAGGCGCAAGCACCATACAATACTTCTCAGAGGTTACAGCAATCATTAAACGAGCTCAAGGAACTCCTTAGACCAGAAGGACTCACTCGCTTGTATGCTCGTTCATTCTTCGCAGATGGAGAGATCTAACGCTATACAGTGAATTCAAAACCACTCCCAAGATCGCATCTCAACCCAACTCGAGAGACCCACCAAAGATCAACCTTTCACCTTTCGCGCAGCTGGTTTACGATAGCACCTCCGTCGAGTTCACATATCCCTCGCCAGACAGGCCAAGTCCTCCTCCCATTCAAAGCAGCAAGATCACACCTCCACAAGCAAAGTCCCCCACCAAGTCTCGACCACAGTCGATTCAGAAGGTCAGTTCGAGCCAACGGGCTCACTTGCAGAACCCACCAATCCAAGAGACCAAAGATCGCACCGCAGTGCAAACTGTCAACCCCAACACCGTGACTGTGAAGAAGAATTCATCTGTTGAAGTCAGGATCCCGAAGCTGCCTGAGGACTTTCGCCGGAATGAGTACGCGCCCTCCCAAATTCCAATAGAAGCTCCAGTTCCGATGGCTACCCAAGTACGAACTCAAATTCAGACGCCAAGTCAGTTCAAGTCTCAAGTACATGCGCATCCTCATCCTCAGGTACGGCAGACTCCGCCAGTGCGGCAAGATCTACCGCCTCCGCAATCATCTCAAAGCTCCAACTCAGGGCTAGCAGTTGTGATACCTGGGCCCTCATCTAATTTCCGTCCTGAGGAATATGACGTTCTGCCCGAATCACCCGACACACCTCAGCATCTTTCTAGAAAGCGGAAGCGATCTGATGTCGATGAAGAAGATCTCTCAAGAAGCGTAGACCAGCGTGAAAAAGCAGATTCTGCGTTTCGGCATCTTCGCGAGTATCTGCTGGAGATTTTCGAGGCAGAAGACCAAATCCAACCTGATAACTTTATCCCAAATCAGTTCTTTACTTTAGCAAGTGAAGGGTACAGTTTGACTTCGCACACGCAATCGAGAGTGGAAACACTTTTGCAAAAAGTCATTTCTGTTGGCAGATATGCGCACGCACCATTAGACGACATATTGCGGCTTCAAAAACTTTGCGAGATAACAATTAAAGATGCCGAAAATGTTGATGTCAAACTCGATGAGAGCATGGGAGAATCGGATTTTGAGCACTGGATACTTCAGATTTCGAACGCAGAACTGGGTATTCGAGCCGCACGAACATCATTATCGTTAATGGCTGGAAATCGAGAGGAGAAGCAGCTCTATTCCGAAGACACAATCCAATCTGCCCTAAACGCTTTCAAGAATGTCGTTGAAAACTGCCTGATACCTGTTGTGGAGATGAGAAACTCTGGCTCATCGACAAATCTCTTCAATTTGTTATCGGCAGAAAAGAAGGTTATCATCAGCCTCCTAGGTCAATGCCGACGATTGTTTTCCCTGATGGCTGTCCTGGTTTCAAACGTCGAGCTTTCCGAGAATGTCATTACTACCCTTGAGTTTATGGCATCCCGTCTGGTATTTGTTGAGAATGCACATAGCGAGAAAGACTCCGTGCTTGGAGTTGCTAAGTTTGATAGCTTACGTGTGGTGGCTATGGATGTTGTTGCGCAAATATTCCTCTCGAACCCATCGCAACGCCCTGGAATTTTCGACGAGATTTTGACTTCCCTTGAAAAACTTCCAGTCACAAAACAGAGCGCCCGTCAATTCAAGCTGCCGGAGGGAGGTAGTATCCAGCTTGTCTCGGCTCTGATTATGCGCTTAATCCAGACAAGTGCCAGTAAGGCTGACGATACTAAAGCTAAGAGGCGGAATAAAGCTCTAGAAGCAATGAATGGTGATGCTGACGAAGATGAATCCAACCAAGGTAATCTTGGCTCTGTTAGCAGGATTACTACTACAACAGAACACAGAGCCGAACAGCAGTGTGTGACAGCAATCCAGGAACTTAGAGATGTGGCCGCACCTTTAGTTGACAGTGCCAAGCAAAATGCGACCTATGTAGTCAGCTTCATTGTCAATAGGGCTATGAATTCAACCAAGAATGGCGACACTCCGTACCGGAATTTGCTAGATCTCTTCGTCGAGGATTTCATCACATGCCTTGGTGCAACAGACTGGCCGGCGGCAGAACTACTGCTCCGTCTTTTACTTTTCAAGATGGTGCAGCTCGCTGAAGACAAGAAGACACCAGCTCCCGCGAAAAACATGGCCTTGGATCTTTTGGCTCTTATGGGTGCCGCAATATCCGAGCTCAACTCCTATGTGAGAAAGACTGCAGGTGTACTTGAGAACGACGACGACGATCTCGGGAAATATTTATCACGACTAGCGGAAGCTTCACTTGACAGAAAGGCTTCACCTGTTGATCTCGTTTCTTGGCCTTGCGGCCCTTTCCGTGCATGTCTTGAATTCCTCGAGGATCGACTTGCTCAAAACGGAGGCCCACAATTGAGTAGTGCAATCGGATTTATCATGACCGAATGGGCATCGAAGATCTGCTCGACATTTGACATGTTTGAGGATGAAGACGATGATCATGGACAGCTTGAAAAAGAATATGGTCGCCTAGCATACAGACTTCGAATGATGATATCTGATAGCAAATGGCTTTCCACGGAGTACACCTTTGAATCCGTTAGCCCTGCACATGCTCGACTTGCCTACTCTTTAACGCTACTTCATTCGCAGTTTTGTGAGTCTTTTGGTCGCGTATTGACCATTCTCCTCGGATCCATGACGAGTGAGCAGGCCACAGTTCGTAGCAAGAGCTTGAGAGCTGTCAATCAAGTTCTTGATACTGACCCCACAATCATCGACAAAGAACCGGCCGTCAAAGTTCTCATTTTGCGGTGCTCAAACGACTCTTCCATCCAAGTCCGTGATTCTGCATTGGGCCTTATTGGAAAATGTATCACGTTGAGACCCGCCCTAGAAGAGGAGATGATTCCACAGATTATCCAGCGAGTTAACGACAGCGGCGTTGGAGTTCGCAAGCGGGCGATCAAGCTGTGCAAAGACATATATCTTAAAAATTCAAAGCGAGATGTTCGAAGTCTGATTGCAGACTCGCTCCTGCACCGAGTTAATGACTTGGATGAGGGTGTCCAAGAACTTGCACGTCAAACAATTGAAGAAGTATGGATGTCGCCATTTTATCAATCAGCTTCGTCAGACAGCAACAGTCCTCAGTTCAAACTTGCAATGGCCGATCATGTTGCGCTGATGGTTAAGACTGTTCAGCGTAGCAGTGGCGTGGCTACAGTGCTGGATAAGGTATTGCAAAGCATGCTCTCGAGCAACGCGAAAATGACGACTGCAAATTTCAAGGTGTGCAAGTCGCTCGTGGCTACCATGTTCGAGACGATAATCGACAACCCAGCTGGCGAAGGCGATGATGCTCCTTCTGCTCGAGACGCTCTTCAGATACTTACGGTCTTTGCAAAATCCAATCCCAAGCTCTTTACGGCTGAACAAATCCAGCTACTCCAACCCTATGTTGCGAACGTAGGAGGAGGCGATGATCTAGCTATTTACCGATCTGTTGTGGTCATCTTCCGACACGTGCTTCCTGACCTATCCAAAGCTCATCAGAATTTTCTTGCTGCCATTCGGAAAGAGCTTATTCCCGCTGTTTCACGAATGGGAAAGGTCATTTTGGATGACGTGGTAGCCTGCCTATGGATCATCAGTAGCGTTCTGGACGATTTTCAACACCTGACAAGACTGGTCTTATCAAGTCTCACTGGAATTCAAAAGATGAAAGGTGTGAAACTTGACGATGCTGGCATTCGCAAGATTTCTAAGCTCCTGCTCATTACTGGAATCTGTGGAAAGCATTGTGACCTTGATCCCCAGCATGAGACTTTTCTAAAGTTCTTTCCATCTTTGAAGGATAAGTCAGTCTCAAGACTGATGACCGATACTTTTGCTCCCTTTGCCTCTCCGTCAGAGCCTTTCGACGTACGAAAAGCTGCTCTTGATGCAATTGGAATGGTTTGTCAATCGTGGCCCAAGAACTTCACTGCAGCAAATATCAACACAAGTTTTAAAGAAGTGTTCCAGGAGCGCAATCCAGCTCTTGAAAGTATCGTCGTAAGATCGTTGAGGGACTTCTTGTTCCTCGAAGAGAAGCGCTCTGAAGCCGAGGACGTGGATTTGCCTGGCGGTGGAGCAGATCCGAAGGCAACACTTGAAGTTATGGGTGGTGCTCAAGGTGACGGTGTTGCCCTTTCTATCTGTCAGCACTTTCTGGACGACATATTGCGGATCGCCTTATCCCGTCAAGATGATCAAGGCCTGCTGGCGGCTGAAGTTGTCGCCAGCGTTTCCCGCCAAGGTCTGGTGCATCCAAAACAGACTGGATCGTCACTGATTGCCTTGGAAACATCTCAAAATCCCAAGATAGCAGAGCTTGCTTTCCAACAGCATCGCCTGTTTCATGAGAAGCATGAAACCATTCTCGAGAAGGAATATATGCGAGCTGTGCACTTGGCTTACAAGTACCAGCGGGATGTGGTGAAGAGCACTCATGGCGCAAACGTTAACCCTTATGCTGCGAAATTATCCATGATGATAGATGTGATGAAAATCAGCAAGCCCAAGAGCCGGAAACGCTTTTATGACTCTTTGTGTGCGCGAATCGAGTTTGACCCTTCGAAGATGGATCTGAAGGAGCTTCCACACCACCTCGACTTCTCGCAGTTCATCATTGAGAATATGGCTTTCTTTGAATACTCGACTGTGGACGAACTGCTCTCTGCGATTAATGCCATGGAGAAGGTAGTCGCAGCAACTGGCACCTCAGTCGCCCATTCAATTGAGACCGAAATATTCCAGATCAAGCTTGATCAGCCTTCACAGATTGATGAAACCGGACAGGCTCGACTGGTTCACACCCCAATTGATCCAATTCGACTGACACAGCTCACTGCTGCTTCCATGATGTTATCGAGTTTATGGGAAGCTCGCACTTATCTTAGACGTCAGTATGGCCTGATGACGAATCGACGAGATAGCAAGGGCAAGTCAGCTACAAAGGATTTGACGAAAGCTCCAGTCCGAGCTCCAGGAATCAATGGTGACAAGTTCTGGGATGAAACATCATCTACCATGGCATCTCTAGATTCGGATGAGGCAATGATGGCTCAATGTCGCAAATTTGTTGAGCTGTTGACTGTTGACCATGACTTCAAGGTTGCAGCTGAAGGAGACGAAGAAGCAGAGAATGCAAGAGCTAGCACGCCGGAGAGTGATAACGAGGAGGCTAGCAATGGTGGTACACCAGGTCCGCCAGGAAGTGGCAGAGGTCGGAAGAGAAAGAATGGCCCCTCGGGCACCCCCAGTGGTCGCAAAGCAAAGAGATCCCGGTCATCTTCTGCTCAACCTCGAGCTCGTCCTAGGCCAAAGGGCTCAAACAAGAAGGGTGGTCTTGACAGAAGCGATGACGAAGGAGACGGTTGGTAGATGTGGTAATGATTTAATATTTGCATTTGCGTTAACACAAACGGGCGTTTTTGGAACATCGCATTAGAGGACACTCATGCATTATTCCCGGTAGCTATGGCGTTTACTTAGCATACAGCAGTGGCTGGACGGTGGCTGCTCTAGAGATACGAGATGAAATGGATGGAGGTTGGGTCCAAATAGTTTAGGGAGCTGGCTGTGCTACTTTATCAATAAGAACGATCTCAAGAAGAGTGAGCTCTGCCAAATCTTGTTTTTGGAATGTGCCAATGTGAAAGAAACGTCCTTATTTTGCAAATCAAACTGGGTCACTGAGTATCCATGCACCTGAGACGCCTGTGAACTTAAGGGGCGTCATCGCCTTTTTTGTATCCCATATTTACTCTCCACCACTCATATATTTCCTCGTCTCTCTCTAAGAACGCGCCTAACTCCTTCATACTGGTTATTTCCAAGACAGAACCTGGTTCAACTGCTACCTTTGCACTTGGAACCGCTTCCTTTTTGAGGAGGTGGTAGTCTTTGTACCTCAATTTCTTCATTGAAACATATCAATCAGGTGAGATCTTAATATATGAAGAGGAGGAAAACGAACCCGCACCACGGCCATCCAGTCAGGCGCTGAGCAACCTTCGGCGATCATGATTCCTGGTGGACCACCAGTTTTTATGACGACAGAGCAAGACAAACGCTTTGCTGCTTTAGTGAGGGCGATAATCTTCTTGCGTGAGGTCATGTGGTGGGTTTTGATAAGAATGCGGTGGATTTGGGCTATCGGATGGCTCATGGTTGGAGGATAACGGGTTGGGCATGGTTGGTGGTGGTTTGTGGAGACAAGGAGTGCAGGAGGCTTGTGAAGTGGACAGTGAGAAGGAGAACGTATCTGAGTTCTCACGTGATACACTGCCCCACAAATTCGGGGTAGCGTTCCCCTGATACTCGAGCTGCGAACCAGTGTCAAAACTTAATGTCAAAGGTAGAGCCTGGCTCTTCGGAAATTTTATATCGCAGAGTCATGTCAAGAGACAATCTAATGTGGAGACGTTCCACAAATAGGTCTCCAAAGAAAGGTAAGCAGAAGGTGGAGATTTCGCTTCTGATTAAAAAGGGATACCCTGTCTTCGTGAGAAGCGGATGAGCAACAAGCCAGGTTATATGGTCAAAACGACAGATCAAGCGTAGGAGAAGTGCGAGCGTTGTTGGTATAGTACCACTGGTTGAGGCAATTCCGTTGCTTGAACTCGAGACTTCGAACGACCAGTAGGTTGCGTCGGCCCTAGATTTTGATCCAGCACCAAAAGTATCAATGCCATTCTACAGGGATTGGCTGCAGTGTGCACCCGTTTGGCATGGTCGTAAATTCGCATTGGAATTATGTCTCCTTCCAAATCTTCGGTATCATTGCAAGTTTCTATCTCCAGCTCATGCAGCTCCCAATTTCTGAGGAAGTTCTTCCAGATCATCCACGGAATCAATCTCAATCACCTTTCCGACCTCAGCCGTGTTCCTCATCAACTCCTTCGCGCCCGCATATACCATTTTCAATTCTGCATTTGCAGTGACGGGAAGGTAGTACAACATGACATACGGTACTGACAGTCGCCCCGAAGGCTGTGGTCACCTTGTCAGCCTTACTCGTTCCAAAAACTCAACACCTTGAGGGCAAGTAACACACCAGGGTCAGCGGGTAGCTCAACAGCACAAATCGTGGCGAGTGGTCTGGCAGATCTTCGCCTATATCCTCGAGATTCTTGTAGACAGTCTTGTCCTCATCCTGCTTGATTTCCAGTGTGTGTTTATCGATCATATCTACATGCTGCATGTCAGGCACATGTTCGCAGAAAGCGGGGATGTCGTAGGAGTTGAGACAGTGAGACGGACATACAAATCACGGCTTGAGGATCGTTGGAACGCGAGGTCCCAAGACGGAACTTGCGCAGGTGGTCTTTGCTCTCCTGGCTGAAGGTGTACAGTCTGCTTTCGGAGGCCTAAGGGTAATTAGAGTCGGCTATAGCACAAGGATGGAAACGCATAGACTTCACATACCATGACTGGTTGTGTGTACAGCTTCTGCTGTAGACTGTGGGATGGAACTTTTGTCGAGTTCTATTTGTGTCGATCCTCAAGATCTGGTGCAGCCTTGTCGTCGGGGTTGACGTGGGGCCATCTCATCTCACCCCTCTTGCGCTTGTCCCAATTGAGTTTGATGATCTTATCTGACATTTTATCTGAAATGACGTCACACTGCCCTGTGCGAAGCCAGATGGAACTGCAGATAGAATTTCGGATAGAACAATAATGAGAGCCACAATTCAATCCAAATTTGAGAGCAACTACTCAAGGTAGTGCATAGTGTTTGTTTCTACCTCACCAAAGACAAAAATTCTATTATTTGACCATTGTCACTCGACTCGTCTGACAAACAAAGCTCTTCCACGTTTATTCAGATGAGACAAGTTCTGATCATCCCGGATCTTCCTGTCATCCTAACACCAACCTCATGCAAGTGCAGCCAACTCCCAAGGTACCAAGACCACTCAGACGTTAAACCTGCTTCCATGACCCCTCATTTGAGCAATAGGAGGGCATTGTATCGCGTGCTCCAGCCGTTGCCAATGCAGCCCCGAGAGTCCGTCGAACTTGGCAAAAGCTTGGCTATAATCCCTGCCACGAACCGTCATAGTCAACTTTTTCGACCCCTCTTAGCTCAAAGGCAACGCAAGCCCGCCTCACCACCGCGCCAGAAAAGATATGCCCGCTCATTCATACCCATGGCCCGAAGCCGTTGATAGTGCGAGTGTAGAGACTACAAGAGCAGCCCACTTCCCACATCTCCAGCCATGACTTTTGCTCAAACACTTGAAGCTATTCTCAACGCGTTCTTCCAGCTCTTTATAGTATTTCCCTGGAGCGTGCTTACGATTCCTCGACAGCGTCAATTGGCTCACTGGGGCTCTGCTGAATCATCTGGAAAAGAAATCCAAAAGGATTCCACGAAGAGACAACGTGCAATGATTTCAGACAAAGTATACAAGCTCTGCACGAGCAAGGAGAGCGTGTCTGCTCTCCTGGCACAAGATCCGACAATGGCTCCAAGCGATGCCTGGAAGAAGCTATATGGCGGACATGCAGCCGGCGAGAAAGAGAGCAAGTCGACTGCAATTTCTCATCGAGATAGCCATACACCAGAAGATCTGCAGAGAGCTTTCGAATGTGGCAATTGGGGTCCGACGAAGCCGAGCGAGCTATTTTTGAGAGTTAGTGGTCTTTCTTACCACGAATTAGTTCAAAACTGACTGTTCAGATGTACCATGATGCTCTGTGTACCTTAGATAAGAGTGTTTCTGGCTGCATGGTCAGCCCATCACTGATGGGAAGTTGCGGAACTATTCCCTTAACCATTATTTCCGTGTAAGTGTTCCCAGAAAATCTGCAAGATTAGCTACTCACAAGTTTGGCTAGTGTTCCTGATATTATGCGACACATGAGCAATTTAATTGTACGTGCGGAGAAAGAAGTTATACTTGCGACAAATTACTGGCAGAATTCGGTAGCTTCGAAGTATGTAACGAATGCTATGAAAGAGCTCTCCAAAAGAGCTGGCGAGCGAGGAGAGAGAATTGTGTTCAAATTGGAATACGACAGAGGAAGCCCAAAACAACTGTTGGAGAACCATTATATTGTGCAAGAAAAGGAGTACATGGGAAAGGCCGTCGCAATTCCAGCGCCTGAGGATATCCCCAACATTGACCTCCAGGTCATCAACTACCACAAACCTATGCTGGGAACATTCCATTGCAAATATATGGTTGTAGATAGGTAAGTAATGGTTTGAAACCAATCATTTTACACTTATCTCCGTTCTGCACAAATAAACTAGAAATCGCTTCCGATTTTGGACTTGGATTTGCTATACATTTGGGATATCTTGTTGCAGCGCCAAAATTAGTGGAAAGATGAAACTAATTATTATCCAGAAAATTTGCAGTCTTGCAATCGAACAATATTCAAGATAACGACAACATGGAGATGATGACACACTTGGAAGGCCCAATTGTCGACTCGCTCTATGATATGGCACTCATTTCCTGGAACAAAAAGTTGGAACCACCTTTGCCCAGTCACAACTCACCAGCAGTTGACGGGGGACTTGGATCTTTTGGAAACAAAAATCACGATTCCATGTTCACTCAAAACAAATCAACAACTGCTTTTGCCCACCCAGATAAAATGGAAAGCCAGAAGGCTTATGCGTACGAACCTCGAGCCGCCAACCAACCAGGTGTCATTCCACAAGGAGCTAAGAACGGTATCAGCGATGTGAATCGCGATGACATTCTAACTGGTCCCAGTACAACAGAGAGTGTCACACGAAAGATTGAGGGTTCTGAACAGAAAGAGAACGGTGTTAGTCAGCCCACTCAAGGTATTGAGCAGGCCAGGCTGAATGGAGATGCCAATGGTGCTCATAACGGATTCGAGGAGAAAGACATGCACACTCGGGAGATTCTTCAAGAGAATGCCAGAGCAGCTGCTACGACTGGGGATGTTGAGCACATCGTGCACACCCGCAGGGGCGATACAAATTCGGCCGAGTCCAGCAACGGGCCAAATGGGCCAAACCCAGCAAATGGGGTTGCGACAAACGGAACAGATCATCCTCGTGGGGCCAATGGTCCCGACTCGAAAACAGAAGAATTTTTGGGTGTCGGAGAGCAAGCATTACCGGCTTCACAGATTCAACAACCATCCCCATCAAACAACCCCCTACCCGAGCATACGACAGACGATCCGCATTATGATGTCGACATTGCTGGAGAAGTTGCAAGAGTTCAGACAGCAGTATCTCCAAAGCAAGGAGAGACTCGTGTCGAAGCTGTAACTCGTCACCTCAACCACACTAAGAACGTTGGATTTAAGGGCAACGCACCAGAGTGTGCCGAGGGCGAGGAAATGACTCCATACATCCCTCATCCAGTACATGAGCCATTTCCCATCGCCATGGTTTGTCGTGAGCCATATGGTACACCTAATCATAATTCTGTCTACAATCCACAAAACGAAGTCTGGCTTTCGGCTTTGAGAAATGCAGAGAAGAATGTATTTATTCAGTCACCAACCCTGAATGCCGAGCCTCTCGTCCCAGCAATTATAGAAGCCTGCGAGCGTGGGATAGATGTATACTGCTATATATGCCTGGGCTATAATGACACAGTGAGTACTTAACCTCAATTCCGATGAATCTTCTGACGACAACAGGGTGAACTCTTGCCAATGCAAGGCGGCACGAACGAGATGATTGCCCACAAAATGTATAACTCCTTATCCGCAAAAGGCAAGCAGCACTTGCACTATTTCTTTTATATCGGCAAAGATCAGACCTATCCGATCGTGGCCAAAAAGAAGAAGCGTGACTGCCACGTCAAGGTTATGATCGTAGACGAACATATCGGTATTCAAGGCAACGGCAACCAGGACACCCAGTCATGGTTCCACAGCCAAGAGATCAACGTCATGTTTGATAGTCCTCTGGTGTGCAAGGCGTGGATTGATGGATTGAGGAGGAACCAGAACACCCATATTTATGGAGAGGTGAGCAAAGAAGACGGGATCTGGAGAGACGAAGAGGGCAAAGAGGCTAGTGATGTTATTGGTGTTGATCCGGGAAGGTTTAGCTGGGCTAAGGGCTTCCTGGGCGCGGTAAGGCGGGTGAGAGGTGCTGGTGATTTCTAGATTAGGGGGAACGGTGGGATTGCCTGGTGATCGGTCTTGGATAGACATTGGATTATGTATGATTTTAGCGCTGGGTATTTAAGGGCTTGGGGATTTGGAACAATGTGGACTTTCTAAATGCCTTACCGATTTCGCCCCTGCCCATTTCTCTTTATGTTATTTACAAGTCGGTTTCTCACTGTCTCATTCTCGCATGCACCTAATCCTGAGTACTGAAGCTTGCAGCGACTGCAAATCAATCACAGGTCTTATACAGACTTCTGTCTCAGCTGCGCACCTTAATTGGGATCTCAGTAGGCTTCTTTTCTTGCGACTAAAAGGAGGCGGGGCTGTCTAAGCGAGATTCTGGGTCACGTCACTACTTGAATACACGAATTATCAGGATGGTGGAGCTGGGATCTTCTCTGTAAACTTGGTGGGTGAAATAGACGTCGATCTTGATTTTTTGGTGGATATATGATAGATAGATGAGGTCTTGCCAATTTCGTAGTCATTAAGGGATTGAATTTTGTATGATTGTGGTTGGCGTAGCTCCTTCCACTATTCAAAATGTTAGGCCTAGCGACGATAAATAGCCTTCACTCGTCTTGCTATGTTCTTGATGCCTACTTACATATTTCTTTCTTTCCAAGCAAATTTAGACACCTTGACTTCGCCAACCAACTTCCTCCCTCCCTCGATTTCCTCGATTCACACGCAGAAATTCACGAAATTGAACGAAGCGCATCTATGTCTGCACCATCGCTCGCTCACAGCTTTTCTTTACTCCTCAAACCTTTTATCTCACTTTTACTTGATCTCGAGAGAAAGAATTTGCATCTCTGCTTCACTCTTGTTGTATCTCACGACTGAGCAATACTTGCTGACAGGTATCTTAGTATCATTCTCGCCTCTCACACACTCCTTCCTCATTCTCCCAGCCACTCGAACAAAGTACCTCCGCGAAGCTGTCTTCCCTTCCTTTCCATATACCCCATATCTTCAATCCCTTTGCACATCAATATACCCTCCGATTTACATACAGAGAGTGCGCATACTCAAACATTGATCAACCTGGCCAGGAGGTCACTCAGCAAGTGATCACCTCACTTGATCTTCTTCACAAATATCAATTCAAGCTTTTGTGTGTTCTCTCACATCCCTCCAAACTACTCTCAAACTGAAATCCTGCAGCCTCGCTGTTGATTTAAGAGCTTTTTTTTCTTCACCTGAACTTGACATTCCCTTCTACACTTCAAGTCTCAGATTGATACTTCCACTAGTCCTAGCGCCACAAAGTGAGCTATCAATATGGCAAGAGAAATTCACAAGAAAACAAGGAAAATAAGGAGAAAACGAAACAAGAAATCTGCAGAAGGGGAAGGCAACGACAAGGGCGTCAAGTATTTAATCAGTTGTTCTATCATCCCACTACTTCTTCTGACTCTCTTTTAGATGGCTCCACGCTGGTGTGTTGCGAAATATAGATGGTGAGCCCAAGGATGCATGGTACAGCTTCAGATATTGCAAAGCAAAAGATCATATTTGCGATGGATTTCACATTCAATGGGCGCGTACTTCTAGAGGCAAACAGTTTGGTAACCGAGGAGTCGGCCAGATCTATAGAAACTTGATCTCGTTCAACGACGAACATCAACGGAAATATTTTCAATTTCTCAGTCCAAAAGGGACCTGGATCATAGGAATGGCAAAGAAAGGCCGCAAGCATCAGCGTCAGACACTGCTAGACCACTGGCTAGATCCACGTTCTAAAGATAGATTTCCACAAGGCCGAGCTCAATATGGCTTTCTTGGCCCTCCACTCAACGTCGTTCATAGTGTCAATGACTTAAGCGGAGGAGTGGACGATTACAACGAGTACTTAGAGTCTGTTCGCGATCCTTCTGGTCCTTGCTATCCTGGCACCAATATCCCTCTTTCCTTTGAAAATATCAAGCCGACATTATGGAAGCAAGATGGTCGATCTTCATTATCGATAGCCGCTAGTTTCCTCAGTGGAGAAATTGCCACTCATCAGGACTTTACGAGACTGCGGGAATGGTACGAACAATTGATCGAATCCGCGTTCTATGCAGAGGGGTATCGCATCGATCGTTATGCCATGGCTAAGGCCAACGAGGAGTTATGCAGTGGCGCAGTTGACAATGCCTTTCGATCCACGAATTGGAAGAACAATCTTCCTTTGAGGGTTGATCGTTTCAAAGGCGACCAGTTGTCCACCCTCATGAGAAATATGCGACGTGCAGCTGCTAAGAGTGAGAGGGACTCTGATGAATCATCAGATTCAGATGACCAGGGTGGAGACGGAGGTGGTGATGGAGGTGGCGGTGATGGTCCGAGTCGGCGAAGAGGTCGGCCAAGTGACAGCGGAAGCAAACGCAGAATTCAACATGACCGCAATCGGAGAAACAGAAATGATGACGATAATGATGATAATAAAGATGGAGGCGGGAGACGCAAGGGTCACGGTAAAAAGAAGAAACACCACAGAAGTTCTCGTCACAAGAGCAGCAAACGGAGTAACAGAAGTTCAAACCGAAAGAGTCAAGTCAGTCTGGACCACGACGAAGCAAATCACAGTCTTCTTGAACGAGAGGCATCTTGGGCTAGTCCAGGAATGCAGCCAAGATCGACTCTGGAGCCAGGATTGAAAGTAACACATGAAAATAATATTCTCAATTGCTCTTTGTTCACAAGACTAGCCGCGGAGGAAGGGGTAAGTCATGACATAAGACTGCTCTTCAGCTTCAAGATAGACTGACACATTCATCAGGCACGGAAGGAAAGAGGGATGGTTAACAATAGTCGGAATGGATCCTATCTTGAAGGGAAGTATAACAATTTTCCGAGATTGGAGTCAAAGGAGGGTGAGAAGCGTTCTCTACCTTTCGAAAGTGAAGATGAGATAAAGCAGGTCAGTCCCCAGAGCCATGAAAAAAAGAAAAAAAAAGAGAAGGATGAATTCAGCTCTACGTTCCATTGAAGCACTGAAATATTTCACATATCTCGGCAGAAATTCGCGAAGCTAACCACCAACTAGGAGGATGATGACGATGTTCAAATTGATGAAGAACGCACTGCAGCTGCCCGAGCAGCCAAGCGCATTAAGTACCGGGTCGAGAAGGTATATGGCACTGAGAATGAGATTATATATTTTCTTGACTCAGACGAAGAGGCTGATGATAAGTATTCAATGCCAATTGCTCGGATGAGGACCAAAACCTCCAGCCCAAGCCCAGTTTCCTCTCCGACACCACATGCGAGTCCGAGATCTCGTGACTCTGAATTGTTTACTCCAGAGCCAAATTCAGCTGAAACGCAGATTAAGCAAGCCGTTCATTCACCAAATGGTTCTAGGGCAAATGTTCCGGAATCATGTGAGGTATTTCAGGAAGTATCTCAGGAAGCGTCTGAGGAGGCTGATCATGATCCTACTCTGGGCAATTCTCTAGAAGTGCCACGGGATTCTGCTCTAGTTCCTTCTCAAGATGTCATACATGAGTCTTTCCAGGAGATGTCTCATGATATATCTAAGAACACACCCCAGCTTCTAACTCAGAAAGCTGCAAGTCAAGAGGGTCCCCTTGAAGATTCACAAAGTACTCAGGAAGTTCCGCAAGATTCAACTCAAGCATCATCTAAAGATTCCTTCTACGTGGCCGCCCAGAAG
Source organism: Articulospora tetracladia (assembly GCA_003415645.1). Taxonomy (NCBI): domain Eukaryota; kingdom Fungi; phylum Ascomycota; class Leotiomycetes; order Helotiales; family Discinellaceae; genus Articulospora; species Articulospora tetracladia. Next base: position 4,005,135 of record PYIV01000002.1, on the reverse strand, counting down.
ATTTCTCAGAGCCATTTAGAACAATCTTCAAATGTGCCTCTAAATTTCCTGCAATACGCTGCGCTTGAGGCTTCACAGGAAACTTCGCCGGATGATCTTGGATTTGCCATCGATGAGGAAGAATACGACGACGACATTGCAGATGATTCTGAGGATAAAAAGGAAGATACAAGCGAAGATGCATACTCCATCGAAATTCCAGCCTCAGACGAAGATTCAGATCCAGGTGAAGAGGAAGAAGATGAAGAAGATGAAAATGAAGAAGATGAAAGTGCAGCAGATGAAAAAGAGGTTAAACTCACGAATGAAACCAAAAGCGTCCTAAAACCCAGCCCCGATCCCAATAATAAACTGGAGTCAAAGGAGTAATAGGCAAAAGTGTGTGACCTCATGGGTCTATGGTTAGTTGAAAACCAGCCAATGAGACGAGACTGGGGTAAGTGTTTTTCAGGGGAGCAGGAATATTACGATTAAGACGCAAGGGTGGATTTGTGGACTAAGTAATTGAAATTTACTGCAACGGATTCACTCAAACTTCAATAATCATCTGGTTCTAAATGAACGGATGGCAGGGAGGGAGATATTGCTACAATGGATAATGCGGTATGGCAGCATTTGAATTTTCAAATTTTCTTCTCCTCAATTTTGGAGAGCTGGATGGGAAAGGAATGCGTTTTAATTCTATTGCTTTAATTGGCGGCATTTACTTTCAATCTGGCTCTTCACAACTTCGCTGTTGGCGAAGGTCGTTCAGCGAGGCTTTATTTTTCTTTCATAGATACCTTAGACTATCAGAATACAAAAGCTACTACTTTGAACATAGACTAAACGATGCTACAATGAAGGGAAAAAATGAGAATCAGCATCGATTAAATCGTAGAGAATATCTGGGGTGTCATGACTTGGGAGTGTTGAATTTACGACATGCTCATGGATTAGAGTAGGTAAGTACCGAAGGTAGTGAGAAAAGTGGTCATTTGAACTCATTAAATCTTGATATAGTCTATAACCCCCTTGTCCCCAACCCCGAGCGAGAGCTTGTACATAATTTATCGAACACGATAGAGCAAATATAATCTCTAAACATAAACCCGACCCAGCCCAATCCCCTCACTCTCACTCAAACTCATCAGCAACCGCATACCTAAACCAAGTGTGCGAACCCGGCCATTGCGGAGGCTCATGCCCGACAGCATGCGGATGCGGATGTGGAGGTGGATGTGAAAGCGCAGTCGTCGTCCCAATAGAAGGCGGTACAGGATTCTGGGGGTTGATTGAATCCCTTGGCGAGCGTGAGCGATAGCGCTCGAAAGGAAGACGACGCGTGGGATTTGTTGGCGCCGATGCCGATGCCGATGCCGGTGCGTGTGCGTGCTGTCGCTGCTCGTTCAGTGTGAGGCTTGAGAGGGAGAAGTCGCCGCTGTCGAAGTCTTCGGGGCTGTCGTCTTCGTCTTCGTCTTCGTCTTTGTCGTCTTGCTGTGGTAGCAGCGAGATTGGGATGCTAGGTACGATGACTGAGGATGCTTGTGCTAGTGATATTGCTTGGCCAGGCATTCCTTGACCTCTCAGTAGTACAGGAAGAATTGTTGGCCGTCCCTTCTCGGCTGTCCTTGCGCGCTGTATATCTTGCAGTATCTCATCCATTGGCGTAAAGAGCGTCATTGTCTCCTCATCGTCGCCTATACGACCCCAGAGCATGCCATAGATCGCATGCGTATCTTCATCTACGATGAGAGCGCCGCTGTCGCCTTCAACGCCTATGCCGCCTGCCACCCAGTCGTCCACACTTTGCTACGGCCGTCTGATGACACACCATTCATGAGTAAAGTAACTCTCGTGGAACACGATGCTCATAGTATGGTGGATTTGTCCTCTTTGATGACCACTTGTTCGGCCAATTGACTTGACGAAAGCGCCGGGCTGTATCGTAGGTGCAGGTTCCAATTCATGAACAGGAGGATTTCTATTGGTTTCATTGTGTTGTATGCGTAAGTTATATCGATGATGTTCTTTGGTGAGGCTGTAAATGGCCCAGTCCATCTCGCGACTGTACTCGATTGAATTGTGACAACGCTGAAAAGAGCGACAGGTCAAAGACCCAAAAATCTCCGCTTGATTTTCATATCTAGCTAGATTGGTAGCTTGCGCAAATTCCCACAACAGTTGGCATGACCGCAGACTGGGCCCATAGAATTGGAGATATCTCTCTGTGAAAGCCGATAGTTCCGCTTCTGTTAACGCGGTTTGATCAATTCTGCTGACCTGTGCACAGATGTTGCATGTATGTGAAGATGATGAGAGTATCCTGCGTAGCTCGATGTTCATAATAGGTACTAAAATATCCCGATGATCTTGATTTGACATGTGGGTGAGGAAGCTGAAAGCATGATGCTGAGGGAGGAGATGGTCAACAGTAAGCAGCACTGGTGTATTGCCTTCCATCAAGTAGCATCCCAAAGTGGCCGTGTCAACAAAACTTCCCTGTATACCGATTGAATCTCCTATTTGCGGTCGTGCGTTGAATCTTCGGTTTCTCGGGTGGCAAATAGGAGGTAAGATTTGGCTTTGGAATGGTGACGCGACACTCCGACGAAGAACACTTGTCTTGAATAACAACTGAACCCTCAAAGGACTCGATAAGGTAATGAGTTCATGGTTATGCCATGATTTTGCTTGCAAAATATTGTGGTGGATGTTGGCCTCCATAAACAACAATTCTTGTGTGCTGAGCTCTGTTTTGGAGTTGACGATAATGGTGGGCTGGGACATAGCTTCATCGACACCCCATCGGAAGAGATGCATGGAACTCAATTTCTTAGAGATCATTGCACAAGAGGCACTTAATTCTGGGAGTATCTCGTGCCAGATCGAGGTGAGGGCTTTATCCATTGCAGAGCTCGCTCTCAGGACGTAAATTGAAGAACGGTTTTCCAGCGTCTCCAACACGAACAATCGAGAAAGTAGACTGGAGCAGAGAGACTCTTATCATGTTCGCCTGTTCTGACGAGATGTGGGTTCTGGTAGGAACGGCTGAAGTTTGAGGCGGGCTCTGTCGCGATGGACTGGGCCGCATCAAAGATTCCGGCTCCGGACGACGTGAGCTCTCGGCGATTACTCGAGTCACCTTGGTTTCATCTTCGACCTCGGGCCCAGCTGAAGCGTGACTCTTGACATCGCAATCTATACACCGTGGATGCTCGCAGTTGGAGCAGTCCCCGATTCTCATGGAGATGCCCGTCTCATGGCACTCGCAGCATGTCCAGAGCTTCATGATTCGACCGGCTCGCAAGGTAGAGTATAACACGTTTTGAGAACGATGTGTTGAGATGAGCTTCAAGAGATGAATGGTTGGAAAGACGAAGTATGAAAGCTATCGCAAGGCTGCAACTAGGCACCACAGCGAAAAAGGGGAACATCTGGCAGCGAGGCATACTGGTAGGCGCACCAGGGCGAAAATGGAATACCCCTGTACAATACGAGCGATGATATTATAAGAACGGATAGTGATGTCGTTCTCAGATTATCGCACTGATAAGCAACCTTTTGGTTCGTGGGGCACTCAATCCTCTGGCAAGACAGTCTCTGGCTTCAGACCCATCTCCTCGCCCACCCGCCTGACAACGCCCTTCAACGCAGCACATGCTGGGCTATCCGGCCAAGCATCGAAGAAGCTCTCTCCATAATCGCAGGCCATTCCTATCCTTGGATCTAACGGAACTGCGCCTAGGAATGGGATTCCCATCTCCGCAGCCAGACCCCTCGCACCTCCTGTCGTAGCTTGGAAGATTTGACTTTGATGCGTACATTTTGGACAGACAAATCCAGACATGTTCTCCACAATGCCTAGGACCTTGATTCCAGCTTTCCGGCAAAAGTCGATTTCCTTCCGTACATCGAGTAGAGCGACCTCTTGTGGCGTTGTGACAACCACCGCTCCATCAACACCACTCTCCTTCAGAAACGAATTGACACTCAAATGCTCATCACTCGTTCCCGGTGGCGTATCCACGAGCAGGAAATCCATTTCTCCCCACTCCACGTCCTTCAAAAACTGCTTTATCAATCCGTTCTTCTTCGGGCCTCTCCAGATGACAGCATCATCTCTATTGGGCAGCATGAACTGCACGCTCATGACTCCCAGATTCTCCAAAACCCACACGGGACTCCAGCCCGCCCCACTGACGTGAATCGTCTCCTCCTCAACACCCATCATCTTAGGTATGCTCGGGCCACAGATATCCGTATCCATGATCCCAACGGTGTTCTCAGGATTCGTGGCAAACGCATGCGCCAGCAGCGTCGTGAAGGTGCTCTTGCCCACGCCGCCCTTGCCAGACAGGATGAGCACCTTGTGTTTGATGCCCGCCAGACGCGCCGTGATGGCTGGGATGTCGGGATCCGGCCCTTTCGGCGCAGAGGCGCATATCGCCTGGTTGGGACAGCCGGCGCACGAGTCGGCTTTTCCTGCTGCTTCGGACTCGGGCCCAGGGCAGTGTTCGGGTTCAGGGGCGACGAGCTGTGGTGCGGCTTTGAGGGGGTTGGAGAGCACGTCTTGGACGTTTTCCGTGACCTCGAGAGAGGGCGCCATGGTCAGATTGCGGGGGGTAGGAGAGTCGTAAACGATCGTGAGGGTGGTGTAGGTTGTAAAGAGGGAATGAGGAGTGAGAGTGGAAAAAATGGGCAGATAAGTGGAAGGGGCAAAAGAAATTTCGATACCGGAGATGCAGTCAGTAGAAGCTGGATGTTTACAAAGCAGTGGCGGCCTTTTGGCGGGGTCCAGTGATGAAAGCGGAGGCGGTCAGTGATGGTGGGGCAGGTCACCTCACTCACTACTCTACCTCAACATCACTTTATATTCTCACATCACACAAGACAAATCCCCACCACAAAAATTCTACAACTAAAGCTCCGAAAGTAATCTACACCGTGTTCGAATTCATCACCGAAATCTATCATTTCTTCTTCTCCCCTCCTCGCAACAGGAAAATCCCACCACCTCCGCCAGGTGCCGCCCACCGCATGGATATCCAGGAACAGGTCACTAAGCAGCTGAGGGATCAGAACCCTGTTAAGGAAGACGTGATTACCGCAAACAAGAAAGAGCACATTTTTCATTTAACAGGATCTTGGCTAGATACGTGTTCTTTATTTTATTCTACATCTCTCGTTTCTACGACTATATTGTATTGTGTTTGCTCTCTCGTGCTATATGGATGCCTATGGTCACATTGCAACATGGAGAATGATACTGTAAATTATCATCTTCGATTTAGAAATTTATTCTGGAGTATTTAAAGTCATCGCTACGGGGCAATTATTTCCGGACCCTTCCGTTTCATCCAGGCAATGTAGTGCATCTATGAGACTTCCCGCCGAAGAAATACAGTCTGGACCAATATTACCATGATCGCTCTATGCATCTAATCCAACTCAGCGCCTTCATTTCCAGAGAAACGCCAATAATCATCCCATCAACGACTTCCACGACCACCTCGCAATCCACCACGCCCTCCACGGCCACCACGGCCACCACGACCGCCAGAACGGTCATTGACATGGCCAGGAAAGAACGACAATCTCTCGACTTCAAACCCCATAAGGGCGGCGGAAGAAACCTGGTCGGCGATGCGGACATTGGATTCCTTCTTCTGACGCAACCACAAAGCTTGACCCTGAGTGATGGGCATTCGATGATAACCCTTCTGGAGACTGCTTTGGATGCACTCCTTCAGAAAGCTCGTGAACCACTCAGCCGATACGGACTCGCTCTGAATGCCCATCTCGTGGAGGAACAATGGGAACGTCGAGATCTTGTGGATTCGCTTGATACTATCCGCGAGTCCTTTGGCAGAGTCGTTGGGCGGCGCACCATGTCGGTCAAATGCCTCATCGCGTAGATCGGCCAGGGACTTCCGAGGATTACCAACAGCAACTCGACGAAAGAGGTTCAAGAACATGAGCAGACGATATGAAGTCTTGCTTGCTTCGAAAGTCTTCTGCAGTCGGTATTGAGACACCTTGGACGGTTCCATGTACGACAGTTCCGGCATGTTCGCACCTTTCTTGTCAAGCATCCAGACTACGTTTCGAGTAATTGCCTCCTTGATGATGGATTTGCGCATTGCCTCAGTCATCTCGACGTTGCTCACCAATGCTGCCACCAAGAGGTGACCCAGACTTGGACATACATCCTTCGAGTTATCTCCGTTGGCGAAACTGCGAAGGATTCTGTCGGCCTGGCTGACGATACTGGGATCCTCGCCAGCCAAACAGAGGAGGAGGTGGTAGAGATGAAAGTAGGACTCAATAGCCTTTTCCGAGGCGTGCGTGAGCGTACTCCTCTCATCCGCAGGCATCACATACATGGAGGAGGGGACTGAGGAGTGGGCTGGTCCAGAGGCATGTTGGTTAAGCTTGACGACCACGTCGTTCATAAAGCTGTAAATCACCTGAACTGGAGGAGTCCTTGCCGGCAGACTAGCGGCTTTGGCCAGCTCTTCTAATATTACCGGAACACTGTCTTTCACTTTCCGCCAGTGGCCATATGAGATTGGGAGTGGTAGCCAGTGCTCGAAGGTAACTCCTTGGACAGAGCGACGGATCTTGTGGGTGTGAAAGCCTTCGGTGGACAGCAAATCGAACTCCGATTCAAAAGAACCGAGTCTTCCTCGCCAAACAACATTGACTCCAACGCCCAGCTTCACCATCCGGTAATCCTTCTTCAGGCAGAAACATTGGAGCTCGCGGGTGCGAATGACATCAAATTTCGTGATGACGCCGCCAACTTTGGGACAGGCCTCGGTGAACTTCCACAACTCGTCTGTCTCCAAAAGGTTGCAAACCATCAGAAGTACCTCGTCCGGCATGTCGAAAATCGTCTTGACAGGGCCTCGCGATCTACGCCGTGGCTGCTCGACTTTGACTCGCACGCTGACTTGACTTTCGCTGGAATTGTCACTTGATCGCTTGCGCTTGGGGGAGCCACCGGTTGCTGAAGCTTCGGCCAGAGAGGGCCAGTTCATGTCCGCATCACCAGTGGCGCCTGGGGCAGGAGGAGGCGGAGGAGCTGCGGCATTGCGACTCTGTGGAGTCAGGAAAGAATGCAAAGATAGCTGGCCTATGGGAAGCACCCGAGTCTCGTAATTACATTTGCGGCATGTGTAGAGTGAATTTATAAGGTAAGAATGTTCGTCCTTGTAGCTGTCCAGCTTGATGCTCCGATTGCCGTAGTCTTGCTCGATGCTGTCGCTAGCAAAGAAGCTGAGAAGCGAGATGGCGATCGCCTTGAGCGTATACGCTGGTGTATATCCCTCGTCCCGGTTGAGAATGGTGGCACAAATATAGGACCCGAGGATATTGGGGTGGCTCACATCCGAGTCCATGCGAATGACCGGAGGGATCAGCGGATATCGATCTGGGAATTCGACTGTCATGTGCATCGGGCCATAGCCTTTAGCCGTGAGGATCAGACAGGCCTTGGTGATATCCTCGTCGTCGACATGGAGGTGGATGTTGGGATACGGGCTTCCCTGCAGCTCGGCGATATCCTGCAGCAAGCGTTGCTTCAACGTGTTCGCCATGGCGGCGGTCGCGATGGTGGGGGGTTGGGTGGGTTTGATACTGGTCCTATTGGCCTGCCAGCAGGATCGATGCCAGGTAGGTGCCTTAGGTATCTTAAGGAGCGTAGATGCACGGAAGCAACTCGCTTGTTCCTGTTGCTGTCGCTTCAGGCTACGCAAGAAGAAGTGGATTTGGAAGGTGAGGCTGATGATCAACTTCAGGATGCGGGAGAAGATGGTTGATGTGGAGAGGAGATACCAGGCTTTAAGTATCCGGCACTGCAGCTGATGGAGTGAATGAATGAGTGGATGAAGTTACGTCAGCCGGCAGATGAGTCAAGTGAAATGATACAGAAAGTGAATGAAAACGAAGGGCCTCATGCATGGGGAAGCCACCGCCGCGACTGAAATCAGGCAGGCACGGAGGTTTGAGGCTGAGGTGCCGTGGGCAACAAAGAGCGAGTGGACTTGGGGGGTCCCAGCCAAGGCAGAGCAGGCGCAGGTAGAAGAACATGGTGGATATCGATTGTGTAGAGAGCCGTACTTTATGCGGCACTTGCAAAGGCGAAGCATATGAATCGCAAAGGGCAAGCAGATGGAGACTTCACCACTGCCGACCTTTGATACCATCGATACCCCATCCTAGGTAGGGTAAGGATGTAACACGAAAGGCATCCCAGCCCTGTTCGGTGAGTCGATTTCGGACTGGAGGCTTGCGGCAAAGAGCAGAAGCTGGTTGGATGTCGCAGGTGAGTCTTTGCGGCATACCTTACCTTAGCTTGGGATGTGGGATGTGAGATGGAGGGCCTCTTTGCCAATTCGATGCCTTGTCACGCTCCGCCCCGCTCCGCCGCCCTTGCCCAGCCTCTCGGGATTGGGATATTCCGCACCGATGGATTGTGGGTTTCCTCTGGTGGCTAGATCATGTGACGTCCGACCCCTCCCTGCTGCCGTGCTCCGGCGTCGGAAGCGAGACAAGCGAGGGCAGCAGCATCAGCCAATGGCATGGGAGAGAATCAGACATACGACCAGCAGCAGAGGCAGCGCACAAGAGCACGAATGGAAGGTGGATATCTCTTGCTCCGTACCCATCTGCATGGGATATCCAGGTGGAGCCCGGTGGAGCCACATTCTCCCAACGAAAAGGGCAATCACGCGTGTGTTGTCAATCGTCCATTCCCTCCCATTGTTCGTGCATGGTGGATATCTTCCCTCACTGTTGCTGCACGAGCACGTGCAGGTGCATGTGCCTGGACCGGGGTTCGTGCTGGCGGATGCGCACTCGCTCGTGTGTCGCCCACAACGGATTACGACGGAATGTGTGAGATGGATAAAGGGCAGACGATCAATATCGCACCACGGGAAGGGAGAGTTCAACTATGACGATGCGTGAGAGAATTACCTGAGGAAGGACTGTAAACACACATGCAAGGCTAGGTAAGCTGCAAAACCATGCATCTCATCTGAAGCTCGGGCGAGGCTTCGATTCGTCAATGTGCCACTCGCCCAACCATGAACCATGACCGTGACCGTGACCGTGACCAGAGTCTCCTTCCCCACGAGCTCTTCTCTTCTGTGACATTCCCTCCGCCTCTCGCGCGCTCTCTCTCCCTCTGCTTCTCCACCCACAGCTGCAGCCAAACCCAAGACCACGACCCGCATATATGGCTGCTCGCACATCTCCAACTTTCGGCGCACAACCTCGCTTCTCATTCCTTTAGTCCTACCATCCAAGAAAGCTGCTCACAACCTTACACCCTCGAACTGAATCCGCCTGCACAACCAGGCCGTACACTTCTACCACACACCACAGCGGGACTCAACTCCGCTGCTGGTCAATACCATGAGCTCGGCAGTCAGCCCAGGCTCCAAGAGCGATGCTCTGCGAGAACGTTATGTGCAGAGTGCCCATGATGGCGACGCCTCGCAAGGGCTCAGCAGTGGGGAAGAGACACCGCTAACTGACGAAGAGCCAGAGAAGGAGAAGAAGACCTTTGGCAGAACGCCAAACGGAACCAGTAACCTTTTGCCCGTCTGCGGATGTGTGGGCGCCGTCGCTGACCGAGTGTACAGTCTTCACCGTGCCTCAGACCGAGGACATGGTCTCCCAGCTCCTCGACCCGCGACAACCCAAGAACGTCTCCGACGCTATTGTGCTAGGCATACTGGCGTTGCATATTCTGGCACTCTACCTCCTCCCTAGCTTCTTGAAGCGACCCGTTTTCGCCGTCGTGTACCTCTTCTGGCGGGGTTGCTACAATGTGGGTATTGGATACCTCTTGCAGATACAATCCCACCACCGCAGGTTGGTAACGTGGGCCAAGAGGTGGAATCTCTTCGAGAACCCAAGTACGGGCAAGAATCCCCGCCCATGGCTCTACAATCTCATCAAGAGCGAGATGGAGACCAAGATCCCGAGGACTACAAGTTTGAAGATGCTCCCATCGAGTACAACACATGGTTGGTTTTCCGCAGAGTAGTGGACTTGATTTTGATGTGCGATTTTACCTCGTACTGTCTGTTTGCCATTGCTTGTGGTGGTTCCCCTGCAGGTGAGAGTGTGGCCATGTGCATTGCGCGTTGGACCATTGGGATCCTCCTCGTGGGCTTCAACGCATGGGTCAAGTTAGATGCCCATCGTGTTGTCAAGGACTACGCCTGGTATTGGGGCGATTTCTTTTACTTGATCGATCAAGAGTTGACGTTTGATGGTGTCTTTGAAATGGCTCCTCACCCTATGTACTCTGTGGGATATGCTGGCTACTACGGCATTTCTATGATGGCCTCGAGCTACTCAGTATTGTTCATTTCGATCATCGCACATGCTGCACAGTTCGCCTTTCTCGTTTACGTCGAAAATCCGCACATTGAAAAGACTTATAATCCACCTCCACCCCGCAAACGCGAAGAGATTATCCAAAGCGCCACTCACCAAGCGAACGCGACATCAAGTAAAGAGGGCACCGAGTTCAACTCGCAGCCCGAAAAAATCCCCTTCCCGACTCTCCCAACGCAACCTCTCGCCGTACACAACCTGATGGGTCTGGGCAACCTCGACTTGTTCCGTACGACCGACATCTCAGCATTGCTCCTCCAAGGATGCATGATTATCCTCACTGCTGCTACACCCTCGACGCCCGTTTACCAGTTTTTCTTCGTAATAAATGCAATCATATGGCGTCTGTGGTATTCCGTCGGGCTCGGCGTTATTCTTGACAAGCAGTCCAACAAGAAGATGTGGACCCGTCACTTTGTCAAGTACGGTGAAACTACGGAAGAGGCCTGGAGACAGTGGAAGGGCATGTACCATCTAAGCATGACGTTGTGCTATGCCAGTTTCATTGCTGCCAGTTGGAAGATGTATGCCCTCCCCACCGACTGGGGCTACGGCCTCGTTCTATTGAAGCATGTTCTCGGAGCTGGTCTCATTGCATTGCAGGTGTGGACGTCAGTCTCCATCTACGAATCCCTCGGCGAGTTTGGTTGGTTCTTCGGAGATTTCTTCTTTGATCATGCCCCGAAACTTACTTACAGTGGGATCTACCGCTACCTTAATAACCCCGAGCGCATCATTGGACTTGCCGGTATCTGGGGAGCCGTCCTCATCACTTGGAGCAGATCGATGTTCTGCGTCGCACTTCTCAGCCATGTTGTCACGCTCGGATTCATCCAAATGGTGGAGAAGCCTCACATGCAAAAGCTTTATGGCAGAAATCTGAGAGCCGAAGCCGGTCTCACGAAGAGCATTCGCAGATCTCTGCCACCGCCATTCCAGAAACTCCAAGGGAACGTGGACCAGGTCTTCGGCGAGACGAGCAGTTTTGTTTCGGAATTTCTCGAAGCTGCGCGACCCAAATTGGCGGCTGGCGTGGGTACCATTGTCCGAGATGCGACTGCATTTTTCAGTCAGTATCCAGCTCGCCTTACTCTGACGCGTTTGGCTCCTGATTTGGCCGGCTATGACCCACGAGATTATTCCATCACTATCGAGGGTACACCATCAACTGCATCTGAACACGCTACTGGCAAAGAAGGCCCATCTGCTAGATTCCCACGCGAGCGGACAGATGAGTATGAGCCTCTGATGTTCGAGTATGGTGCACCTATCAAGGTCAAATGGACAGCTCCCGCCAACCATTCCAAACGTGACTGGGTTGGTCTGTATATGATCGCCGAAAATGCATCCCGGGAAGTCACGCGCATCTCTTCAGCTGGCAGATGGATTGCCACTGTACCGAACGAGGATGAGTCTGAGGATGCCGATAAGGGTATCTTGATTTCCAATGCGCTTGTCTCGGGCGCAAAGCGTGCAGATGGTTCATTGTACGATTACATGCAAGGAGAGATGATCTTCGAAGGGGACAAACTGTGGTGGACTCAAGGAGTCTTTGAATTCAGATATCACCATGACGGGAAACACAACGTCATGGCCATCTCTCTGCCATTTGAAACTCGCATCGGTCGATTTGACGAAGAGCACACCACGCATCTCGACTCGAATGGCGTCCTGCGTGATGCTGTTGAACAAGCACTTCTCCCTGTTGTCCGCAATTGCTTCGACCGTGATCCAGAAATCGCTCCCAACACTGTTGATGAGAGCTTTGGCAGTCTGGTTGAGCGGGACGGCAAGTATGCGAAGAGAGTTGTGTTTGCTGTCCAGCAAATGTTCGGACTTGAGCTTGCTCCTGGAGTGGTGCTCGCTGATGGCAATGTGAAGAAGTTGGCGTGGAGAATCTGTGTCGCGAAGCAGGCATTGGTATGCTCAACATCTACTTGCCATATTTATCTATCTTATAAGAAATATCACTAACTCATAATTGCAGGCTCCGTATAGTATGTCACACTCAAAAGGCACGACAACCCCGACTGGCGAGAAGTTTTGAGCATATAGAGGATGGGATAGAGGGCATAAATGGGGATGGTGATGCATTAGATGAATGGGATGCATTTCAGGAGAGAAAAGCGTAGAAAGAGTCTTTGCATTGTAGATGTGTGTGTTTGTGTGTGTGTGGTGATACCCAGTGAGCGTGGGCTATTGTTAAGTTTGGATTTGGTTCTGTTTGCACAGCATTTGCTGGCAGCAGATTTGACACGTTGGCAGGCAACAGACGAAGTGGGGTGAATGAGTGGCAGCATTTGCATGGATGGTGTTGCGTTTCGTTGGTTGAAAAGGATCAGATTGAAGATCGGCATGAGCATAAGCATCTGCATCTGCATGGGCTTGATTAAGGTATGAATGAGCTTGAGTAGCCAGGATAGTTGGTTGGTTGCATTGCGCATGGAATTTAGTTTCTACTTTCACTTTCTTTTGACTTTACTTGTGATTCTACGTTGTCGCTGGTACGTGATTGCTCGTCATGATTTTTCTTCAACGTACTTGTGCACCATAAAGTACCTGACTGACTTGCCTTGCCACCTTCTCATTCTCAGCTCTCTCTTTTGGACCTCTTCCACCATCCTTCTTCTTCTTTATCATCGTCAAATTCGTCTTCTTCGTTTACATTTCCACGTTCATCTCATCTCATCTCATCTCATCTCATCTCATCCTCGCTTTCGCTTTCGCTCTCGCTTCCTCTTCCTCTTCACACTCTTCTCACACCCTCCTAGAATGCTGCTCTGGCTCAGTCCGGAGGCTAGTCGTCTGGCTCTCTGCTTTCTCCCTCCTCTACTGATGATACTTGAGAGCTAGCGGGATGGAGGGGATTCCCCAGTTTCAGCTGAAGGTAGCTTGATCAGGCAAGTACTCGAGCACTTGAGCGCTCGGATGAAAGGTAATCTTCTTCCTCTGTTGATTCGGAGTGATTCAGGATGAGGTTCTGGTTCTGGTTTTTGCGCCAGCCTTTGCGTGTAATCATCCCAGGAGAGAAGCGCAAGTAACTGTCGCCTTCTATCTCAGCCGCCTTCTAGTCTGAGCTCTGCATAAAAGGCTTGCTTTACTAGGCTTGCTTCACTCTCTTCCTCCAATGGGAGAGTTAGGAAGAATTTGATTTAATGCTAATTTGTGAGTCTTGCTCTACAAAATGGCTGCCATCAAGATAGCAGCGAGGAGGGCCAGGACCCCAACGACGAGACGATCGTTCCTCTGGGGTGAGGTGGCGATGCCGGTTACGGGTTGGATTATCTGTCTCTGTTAGTCTCTGTTTACCATCTAACTTAGACGCTCTCATAGTCGCTAGTTTTATACTGTCTCTCATCCTGTCTCTCATACGAAGTCATGAAAAACAGTAAACTCACAGATGAAGTAGAACTAGCATGCGAACTCGTGCTCGATGTACTTGCACCGCTCGAAACAGCAGTAGTCGACGCACCGCTGCTACCCTTCGTCGTCGTCAACGACGACATACTCGTCACCGCGCCCGCACTCGTCCCATTCACGGCCATCACAGTCGACATAGCACCACAGTACGCGACACCCCCCTTTCCCTCTCCAGGCACAGTACTAGCACTAACACACACCTCGCGCTCGCCACAACAGTACTGCCTACATGGCACGCCGCACCTGCCGGGCACCGAAGTCAACAAGCTCGTCTGAGTCTGGATCGTAAACAGCGGTCCCGGGTCCTCACTCGGCGTCCGCCCCGCCGCCGTCGTGATAACCGCTGTCGCTGGCTCGCAAAACGCAATGCTCGCACTGTTCGTGATGCACACCTGACCAGTAGAGCAGCAGTACTGGCCTGCTACTCCGCAGCGCACGGGACACGCCTGTCTCTTGAAATTGTGAAGCTCAGCTTCAGCTTCCGATGGGAATTCCACCTCCAGCTCGCGATGGTGCGCTTGGAGTTGTGCTTGCTGGTGTTGATGCTGTGCTGCTGCTTGTGGGGAACCGCCTGCGCTCCCGAGCCCTCCCAGACTTCCCAGAGCCGGTGTGGGGAAGAGGAGAAAAAGTGGAATGAAATTGCCGAGGAGTGAAAGGGGGTTTGAAACCAGCAGCAGCAGCGCTAGGAGGACGCTGTGGCGCGACGACATGATGACTTGCTTGCTAGCTGACCCTGATGCGACTTCAGAGGGGAGATGTATCAAGCAGCAAGACGAGCGCGCAAAGAGGTGCAAAGCGGAGTTTTCATCTGCGCAAAAAAAGAAAACGGAATCCGTCGAGTGGTGAGGTAATAAAGCAATGCTTAGTGTGTGTGGGTGTGGGTGTGGGCGTGAGCAAAATAGCGGTCACGAGCATGCACTTTCTTCCTGTCATGTCGTGTCGGTGTTTGTGAGGCTGCTGCATGCATGTGCGGGGGATCGCTGGTCAGCAGGGGACTTTTGCCTGCCTTTCTCTGCCCTGCCGAGCTGAGCTGAGCTGAGCTGATTTGGATTGGATTGGACATTGTGGAGGTTGCCAGTCGAACCCGAACATTACCTAAGATGCTCCTTCGCTGGGAGGATCACGAGTGCCGCGTTTGATGGGGTTTAGCCTCTTGGTGATGGCTGAAGTACCGGATGGAGTACTCCGGGGAGTGGTGTATTTGGGGTGTTGGATGGGGTTAAGGTTTGGTGGAGGGAGCGCAAGTGACAAGTGACAAGTCGCTTTATCACTTGCTTTGGGGAACTCTTAATAGAGCACAATTAAGGAAGTGCTTGGTGCCGGTTGACTAGTTAGGCTATGCATTCTAACTCTTGAATTGTATTGTGTCCTTAGTGAAGTTACCATGATCCAGCGATGCGTGGGTGAAGTGAGGGCAGGATGCGCAAAGTAGCGGTACTTTGAAAAGAGACCAGTAACACATAAGAATTTAGTACCGTCTACTTGCAACCTTTTTCGAAGTCTCATCAACATTTGCAAAGGCAGACAGGCACGTGAAAAGAACCTCGGCACTCAACTCATGTTACACAGACTAATCAGCAACATAGATATTCGCATGGCTACCATACTTGTACTTGCAACATCATAGCTAGTTGTAAATGTCACTCGCTCTCCCACTGAAACCCCATTTCAAAACCCCGTGGTTAATCTCAGCACCAGCTCAGAATTGGAGACTATTATCAGTTAAAGCCTCGGTATTATCTCCCGAAAAAGACAAAACTCTCGGTGCAAATCCAAAATAACATAACTCAGCCCTGTAGTTATATATTTACGATCAAGCAACCCTACCCATATTCCACTTAATAATCACGAAACTCAACAAAGGACTCAAGGCTTTCTGGGAGTTGTCAAAAATCATTCTCAACTTCGTCCGTCTTGGTATTCGGGGAACGCTCCGGCAACGCTCTTAGGCGCATTGGCAACCTTGTAAGTTCGTAGTACAGGCAATGCAGAACCATGCAATGTGTGCCCAACCCCCCCAAAATTCCCGACCAATCAACCAAACGATCACGACGGGAGAAGTCGGGCTAGTGCATCAGAAGGCATGAATAATAGATAATAAATGCTAAGGGTTGCTGGCGAACATGCAGTTGTTATATCCTAAACTTGCCGTGAAATCAGGTGGCATTTATGCACGCTGCTGATTGTGGTCGCAGCACGTGATTGAGGTAGAGAAGATCCCGAATGGTGTATTACTCTGATCAATCGTTGACTATTTGTTCTACTGATATATATATTCTTTTTGATTTCCAATTTCATGAGCAAACTAACTAAGCTCTAGGAAGTAGAGAAGTGACGCTGTTTCTACCAGATCGGCCCAATGGCCATTAAACCATATAGTGCGAAATTTATTACCCATTCGCCGTTCGTAACAAAAAACACGCTCACAAAGTATCTGGTATCAAAAATAATCAACTAATTACGTAGCAACCGGGCTCTTTTCTGAGTCCTCAAAGATTGTGTGTGTCCCCGTTGGCACCTCCTCCTCATGATGAAGTAGCGCTTGAGGTCCAATATAATCCCCACCCTTAACAAGCCACCAGATTCCCGCAAAGATTGCAATCGCACCCGTGATGAGACAGGCATAGTTCATATTCACAGCAGTGACAGGCATCGAATAGGGGAAACAGAAGATGACAATAAACACGATGATGTAGAGGCAGCTGATGATGTTCACCACATAGCCAATTGCACCGGGCATTTGAAATGGGCCGGGTCGGATGCCACTGGTATATGGGCCAGCTTCCTGAGTCGAGCGAGAGAAGCGGCCGGTGAAGATGAATGGTAGGATTGCTGCTAAATACGAAAGCGTCGAAAGAACCACGAAGGCACCGACGAAAGCGCTAAAGGCTGTGGTTGATCCAACATAGATTGCTCCCAGAATAGTGGTGAAGACACCACAGAAAAGAGTTGCGTTGAATGGATTCATGAATCTCTTGTCGATTTTGCCAATGGTGCCCGAGAACGGGACCGCGCCGTCCCGAGCGATCGTCCAGAGGCAACGTCCGGCGGTGATGTACGTCCCGATGCAACAGCATACGATGGGAACAAAGATAATGAAGAGAAGGCCCATGGTTCCTGCATTGGATGCTGTTGCTTGATGATAGATAGTAGCGAGTGGAAAGTATGGAGCCCCCAGAACTGAATCTATGTCTGAGATGCTGTAAAATATCGATATCATGTACAGAAACGCAGTGAGAAAGCCAATGATCATCTGCGCGCCGATGGCAAAAGGGATGTTTCTCCTTGGATTTGGGATTTCTTCTGCTAAATGAGAGACACAATCCGGAGTTCCAACAGCATACGCGCCGTTTAACATTCCAGCCAGGAAGACAAAGCCGTTACTCGTGTATCCAGTCTGATTCGACCATTCACTCCACACAAATGACGATGTAGCGTACCCTGCCCCGGTCTGATGAGGCATGATCGCACAAACCAGGATGGTGATGAAAACTCCAGCAAGGATAAAGAATAGTCCAATGTTGTTGATCATTGGCAGGGCTTTATTGGCGAATAGAACAGTCGCGCAGCAAAACCAGCTGACGACCAAGTAACCGATGAAAATGTGCCATCTCTGTAAGACATATTCAGGATGGTACAGTCCATACATGGCAACTGCAATCTGAGCAGAAATGCTAGACATCGAGGCAGATCCACACATCCACGCAAATGTGTTGAACCACCCAGCCCACCAGCCGAAGATCCGGCCATACTTGAGTCCTGGTGTGATGGATGCCCAATGATAGACCCCCGCACTACTTGGCATAGCCGATGCAAGTTCCTAATCAATATCAATTTTGGAAGTTCAAATGGCAAATGACCTTGAGTACTTACAGCGATAGAAGCTGCGACAAGCCAGTAGAACAGAGACACCGCGATAAACTCGTAGAGCACGCCTGGCGGCCCGCCATTGTAGATCGCAACAACAATCGAGCCTCCTAGAGCCGCCCAAGTATTTCCAGTTACGATTCCTACAGAACAGATGGAGAAGAGGGAGAAGTTTCTTTCTAGCTCTTGCACATGACCGGTCTCATTGATATCCATCAATTGGGGTACGGGGTCATTGTCCATCTTTGCGCCCTTTTCCGATGACGACCGATCGGCAAGATTGATGGGAGACATGATGTATGGTCCATACGTACGATAGTATAATCGATCAAATCACGAAGAACCGTGGCTGTTCAATCAATCACGATAAGGATACTTCCTTGGAGGGAAGCGTTGAGCAGGTGGCGGGGACAGCTCAGAAATCGCAGAAACCAATTGAAAACATATCAAAAAAGAGGAGGACGCAACAAGTGGAGAAGCAGGACGGTAAGAAGGTATTAAAGAAGTAGATAGCGGGCAACGTCCAGCATGCAGGCGCGGCAAGGGCCTTCTAAGTGCCAACGTGCCAATGCAAGCGGCATATAGTTCATGCTCTAGGTACATCGACGAGCTTCATACATGGGGCTCGGTTGGCCTTGCCAAGAGTGGTGGATCCTAATCTTCGCACCGTATCGTGTCCCTAGCTCAACACCCGGTGATAAAGCAATAGCAGAGCCATCTGGGGAAGCTCAGATCCTGCAGCCTCCCGGTCAGAACCGCGTCGAGCATACAGGAGCAACTGCCGTCATAGCAAAGTCAATTAGGTTGGACAACGCGGGTGTCACTCAATGCGGCGTCCAGTCGGAGCCCCGAAGGATTGTGCCTGTGAAGGAAATGGAGATTGATAATGCCGATCCCTAAAAAGCGTGGCTTGCATGTGCCCTGATATGATAGGCGCCAGATTGCGCATCGTTCGTCAAGTATCTTACATAATGGTACAACATTTTCCTGACATTGAAATAGACATTCACATCCGCAGCCGTAAGAAACCTCGTCGCGTTTCTCTCCGCTGTCCATTTCGAGAACTCTACTGCTGCTGCTGCTGCTGCTGTAACCCACGGCTCACGACATCGATTTCCCACCAGGAATCTACTCCTCAATCGCAGATGTGTTTGATTACCAAGTCAAAACGCAGCGAGTAATTCACTGAAAGCGCACACAATCATACACCGAGCGTTCCGCGACCGATCCAAACGAGATGTACTACCACACAGATGCTCAAATTTCACGACAGGTGCGTATTTTCGTCCCAGAGATCTCAGATGATCGTTATGGTCATACGTGATGTGGTGCCGAGCGGAGATTGGCGACGACGTTTGCTTCCTCGCAACGGCGACTGCCTCTGTGCACCCGGAATTGAGGTGGCGCATCTGCGGGACTTCGAATTACTTTCGTACCTTTGCGAAGGAAAGAGGAGTCTCGCAGATGAGATGAGGGCCCAAGGGCATTCCTCAACGATGGTAGGGAGTCATTCTCAGAGAGCCTTCACCATCACACATCTGTTGTTGACGTCGAGTCCGTGTTTTGCCTCAATCTCAAGAATCTCCTCGAAAGTCTTGGTGAGTTGATGGGTATCGACCTCAAGGAAGCCCATTTTGGAATACCAGGGAGCATTCCACGGCAGGTTTTTGTAAGTGGTCAAGGTGACTGCTTTGTATCCCTCTCTCCTGATATAATCCATCATGGTTGACATCAGGGCTCTTCCAACGCCCATCCCTTGAAAGTTCTGAGCGACCGAGACCTCCACAACGTGGAAGTTGCCCTCGAGATATTCACCACAGGCGAAACCTATCGGCTGGTCGAACTTGTCTGCCGCCACCCAGAGGTGGTTTGCATTTGCCATCGCAACCAGAAGGTAGGGGTCGACGGTTGGATTGTCGACGAGGAAGTCAAGGTTCACGGTTCGAAAGATTTCGGCGGCCGATCTCTCGACGTGGGCCAGCGCTGGAATATCTGCAGATCGAGGCTTGCGAATGGAGAAGGCAGGTGCGTACTGGAGCGAGTCGGACTGTTGCACGGCGGCTGCTGCCATGGCAAGGATTTGGAGAGAGTTCATAGTGACAAATGTATTTCGTTAGCTGGCTGCAGTGTTATTGAAGAAGACGGGATGTGTGTCTCTGGACTCTGCGTGCAGCATCCGAAAATCCTGAGATGAACGAGGGGAGAAGTGAAACGGGAACTGGAACAGGACGAGGAAGAAGCAAAATTTGCAGAGATGAGCTATCGACGACCCCTGCACAACCTTAATAATGGCCCCGGTCTGACTCTGCTCCACCAACCCACCTTGTCTGCGCGCTGCAGTAGTGACGTTGTCAGCCAGCCAGCCCCAAACCGCATCCCTGGCCGTCGTGGATCCTGGATCTGTTGGTCGTCAACCTTCAGCCGCAAACACAATCAGTCGCCCCTCTATCTCGCTCTGCTTCTGCCCCTCGTCGTGCAACCAGATCAACATCCTCGAAAGAATCGCGCATTGGTGCTTTCGGTGTTTTTGCGTATCTGTCGCCCATCTTCCGCCCCTTGCCACGATCACGATGATGAAGAAGCTGACGAAAGCGTCTGACCAGCAGCGAGATGTACCGACGCTGTCTCCGCCCACGACCTTAACGGACGGAGTCCTCCCCAAGTTGATCGTCTTCGATCTTGACTACACTCTCTGGCCCTTCTGGGTAGACACGCACGTTACCCCGCCTCTCAAAGCATCTGCCAATCACGATTCTGCGAAAGACCGGTTCGGCGAGAGCTTTGCCTTCTACAACGATGTGCCCTTGATCCTGCACAACCTGCGAGCATATGGTGTGAAGGTAGCGGTAGCGTCCAGAACATCTGCACCACACACGGGTCGCGAGATGTTGCGGTTATTGCATATTGATGCAGATGGGAAGAGGAAGAAATCCATCGATTTTTTCGACTTCATGGAGATCTACCCCGGAAGCAAGATCACACACTTCACGAAACTACAACAGGCAACGGGGTTGGCTTACGAAGACATGCTGTTTTTCGACGACGAATCTCGGAACAAGAATGTAGAGAGCCTCGGGGTCACAATGTATTTAGTTCGGGATGGAGTCACCCGCGATGAGCTGGACAATGGAATTAGAGAATGGAGGAAGAGGCGCGGCCATAATGCGGGCAGTACCAGCAGCAGAAAAGTCTGATGTTGGAGATAAGCCTGTGGAGTTTTTGGCGTAGACGGTCAGATACCAAGAAGTGTTTTTACATGGGGCTAAATGAAGGAAACATGCAATTAGAAAATAGAAATCTATACAGATGCAATACCGAGAGACTTCAGGTACCAGAATATCCCGAGGCTGTCGCGTGCCAGGGGCCGAGCGTCCCATGTCGTTCCTGAAATGAAGTGATTGGTGGTGACCTCATGAAATTCTGCGTCGCAAGGCTGCCACTCTCCCGAACAAACGCCATCCAGATCTACATCTACCAGCAACAGGAATTTCGCACAACCTCCATATTGCTGCTCCTCATCCATCTGGGGCTCAGTGGTATGGCCTGCGATGCCTCCATTCCTGCCACGCAAACGTCTTCGCTCGCCGACGCCTGAGGCTGGTCCATCAAAGACTCCAACCAGCAACAAAGGCAAGGCTAAGTCGACCGCGACGCCACGAAAGCCCACACTTTTCGACGATCTCGATGCTGGAACTAGCAGGAAGCGCACTGCAGAGGATGGAAAGGCCTTACTGGAAAAGATGACAGCTACCACAGACGATGAGAGCTCTCTATCCTCCCTCTCCGAAAACGAATTCGACAACACTCCCGTTGGAAAGAGGCAGAACAGGAACCCTAGCGACGATGATGAAGATGATGATGAAGATGATGATGAAGATATCGAATTTGAGGATGTAGAGACACACATGGCACCAGGTCCCTCGGGGCCAGCGCCCTCTGGCGACTTGGTACTCACCCTGACGAAGGAGACCAGAGTCGAAATCACAAACCCTTTTGGGACCAAGAAGGGACCAAGTAAAATTGAGAGGCAGATTAGGATTTCCACGCATCAGATGCATGTTCAAGCCCTCATGTTTCATAACGCTATTCGAAACTCCTGGTTGTGCAATAAAGAGCTTCAAGAGATATTGGTTAAGCAGTTGCCGAAACAAATCGAAGAGCGAATTGAGAAATGGAGACGTGACAGTGGCCTGCAGCCCCTGAAAGATGAGGGTGGGAAGGGCAAGGGCAAGGGTAAGGCTACCAAAGGCAAGAAAGTTGATCCTCGGAGTCAGCGGGACTGGGGCCAGCCTGCTCAGAGACTTGCGGAGGGACAGGTCGATCTAAGTTCAGGGGATCCATTGTCTACAATGCTAGCGCGCTTGGTCAGCTACTGGAGGCAAAGGTTTCGAATCACTGCGCCTGGTTTAAGGAAGACCGGATATATGTCATTGCGAAGATTAGATGTGGAGACAAAAAGTTTCAAAGATGATGAACATGATCCCGAGCGCTACGGAGAGCGAATCAGAGACATTGAAGAGTTTAAGCAATGTGCTAAATCGATGGAAGGAAGCCGTGATGTTGGTGCGCAATTGTTCACAGCCTTGCTAAGAGGTCTGGGACTTGAGGCACGACTCATTGCTAGTTTGCAGCCATTGGGATTTGGATGGAGCCAAAACGAAGAAGCCGCTAAGAGAAACCCACGCACTTTGAAGAAGTCAAAGGCATACAATACCGAGGAATTTTCAGATGAGGCTACCACTAGCGAAGAAGAAGAAGACAAGAAACCACCTCCCAAGAGTAAATCAAAGATACTCGAATCGAACAGGAAGCGCAAGGCCACCTCCAAAGCTTTCAATGAAGTCCTTAAACGCGCTCGTACTGATGGCTCTCGAGAGCCAGAGGACTCTGCCGCACCAAGTGATGACGGTTCTGTTATTGATGTAACGCCAGTGAAGCAAGGAGTCAAACCATCTCTTCCTTATGATAAAGATCTTGTATTTCCACATTATTGGACAGAAGTACTATCGCCTGTAACGAATACCTACATGCCTGTCGATGCTGTTGTCATGCACTTAGTGGCTACAAATGAAAACCTTCTCGAGAGGTTCGAAGCTCGGGGGATCAAGTCAGAAAAGGCAAAGCAGGTCACGGCGTACATTATTGGACATTCCTCTGATGGAACTGCTAAAGATGTCACTACTCGATATCTTAAACGTCATGTCTGGCCTGGCCGTACCAAGGGAAATCGTTTTCCAATCGAAAAGATCCCAATTTACAACGAGCATGGTAAGGTCAAGAGATATGAGCAAAAGGATTGGTTCAAGACTGTGATGAGCGGTTATGTGAGAGGATCAAAGAGGTGCCCACGCACCGAGATTGACGACCATGAGGATTTGACAGACCTCAAACCCGCAAAAGCAGAGAAGAAAGAGGTTCCAGCAGGGAAAGAAACTCTCCAATACTATAAAACTTCTCCTGACTTTGTACTTGAAAGGCATCTGAAAAGAGAAGAAGCTTTGGTTGCGAATGCCCAACATGTCAAGATGTTCATCGTGAAGGGCAAAGGCGAGGAATCAACCGAGGAGAAAGTTTTCCGAAGGAAGGACGTTGTCAATTGCAAAAGTATGGAGACCTGGCATAAAGAAGGCCGGGCTCCAAAGCCAGGGGAAGAACCCTTGAAGCGTGTACCATACCGAGCAGCCACGACAAATCGAAGGCGGGAATTGGCCGAAGCGGAACATGCCAGCGGTGGCAAAGTCCTTCAGGGTCTATTCAGTCTTGCTCAAACAGACTGGATTATCCCGCCTCCGATCGAAAATGGCATCATCCCCAAAAATTCCTTTGGCAATATCGATCTTTATGTCGATAGCATGCTTCCCGAAGGTGCCACCCATTTACCCTACAGAGGGATGGTGAAGATTTGTAAGCGCCTGAATATCGACTACGCTGAAGCTGTGACTGGATTCGAATTCGGGCATCGGATGGCTGTACCTGTGATCACAGGTGTTGTCATAGCTCAGGAACACTATGACGCAGTCATGGATGAATGGGAGAAAGAGGAGGCAGAGCGAGTCAGGAAGGAGGATGAGAAGAGAAAGAAGGCTGCTATTCATATGTGGAGGAAAATGTTAATGGGTATGCGGATTATTGAAAGAGTGCGAGAAGAATATGGAGATCTGGCTGAAGGCGAGATCGACGAATTGAGTCCATGGACTAATAAGAAGTCTATGGATGATCAACGGGATGCAGAGGCACAGAAACGGATTATGGATCAGACGGATGAGGATATGGGCGGGGGATTTCTCCCGGAAGGCTTTGACGCTGAAGAGCCCCTGCAGTCACGTCCTGCAAGTTTCTTTCCTGTTGCACAAGACGAGGATGACGAAGGAGGCGGTTTCGTGATTGAGGATCACAGTGAGCCTTTAAATCCAGCGAACGGCCAGGCGTACGCCACACCGCAATCGTTACAATTTAGTACGAGAGCTGTAGAAAATGAGGAGAAGGACATAGTGATGCAAGATGCAGCAGAAGCAGTAAAGAAGCGGCGAAGGCCTGCCCAGGCGACCAAGAAAATAACCCCGATGTCTGCGAAAGCAAAAGGCAAACGGAAAGTCGAAGAAGAAGACGAATCCTCAATCTCCGATCCAGAATCTGATATGTCATCTGATCCTGAGCCTGAGTCAGAACCGCCCAAGAAAGTGCCGCCAAAGAAAACCCCATCAAAGAAAAATACCACAACAAGAACGAAATCTATGCCAACGAAGGCTGCACCATCTACAACTCCTAGAAAGACACCACGGAGAATGGCGGCTAGGAAGAGCGAGACGGCTTTGAGGTCGCATTACTTTCAGCACGATGAGGAGGAGGAGGCGGAGGAGGAGGATGAGGATGATGATGATGAATGAAATAATGATGGGTGAAATTGAGATGCATTTTGTGTAGCATAGTTGTAAAATATTGGGTATGGTGTTGAGCTTCTCCAAGCGAAAATATTAGCTCTGGAGGACTATTTGCCACTGATAAGGCTTGGTACATCAGTTATAGAGCCACTGTGTGCAGTTTCAAGACCTTTAATGAAGAGATGATACTATTAGACTTCGTGCATAACCAGACAGTACTGGATGTGATCACGGAAAGGTATACGGAAAGGTATTGAGCAAATTATCGTGCGGGGACAAAATAACGACCAGAGTACTAGGTTGAAATAAACAAGGACTGAAACACACATATATAAGCGCTTATCTGGGTATACAGATAATGCGAGTCGCTTTTTCCCATACATAAGGTATATACGACCGCTTGAGGGGTTAAATAGCTGCAGTGATGTTGAATACGTCCGGACGATCACATGACCAGATATCCCTCACCCAACATTACATGCCTCTAAATGACTCGAAACGATAAGGAACGAAGAGCGCAAAACTGGCCGTTCACGAACCATCCAATCCCATTCGCTCTCTATCTTACATAAAGCGGGGTCAAGCAGCCATTTCGCACCATAAATTCTCGTCTGCTCCCACTTCGCCTTTCCCACTTTCCCCTCCAAAATCCCACAATCGCACGACCTTCTCCCATCACCACCACCCGCGCAAACGCCTTCCAAGCCTTCAAAACGCAGCAAAAGACTCAAGATGAGCGAGCGAATGACTTATTTAATCACAGGTGCAAATCGAGGTACTTACCCCTATTACCCCTATTTATGTTCGCTAAGACTCGCTTACTGACCGAATCTTCTGTGCCACAGGCATTGGGCTTGGGCTCGTCGCTGCGCTGCTCCAGCGTTCTGATACAACAGTCATTGCTACTGTTCGCGACAAGGATACCACTGATTGTGTAGATCTGCTGGCTTTGCCGCTTGCAAAGGGAAGCAACCTACTCATCGAGAGCCTCGCGGTCGCAGACGAGACTTCCGTCGCTGCGCTTGGGCAGACGCTGCTCCACGAACGAGGCATCAAGACAATCGACGTCGTGATAGCCAACGCCGGAATCGGAACGCAATTCCAATCATGCCTCGACACAACCACGGCTTCTCTAAAAGAGAACTTCGAAATCAACACCCTAGCACCCATCCTGCTATTCCAGACCCTCCATCCATTCCTCACCTCCACACCTCGCGTCGCAGTGCCGAAATTCATCGTCGTCTCCTCGGTTCTAGGCAGTATTGCCTCGTTAGGAGAAGACGGGAGCCCGATCCTCGCATACGGCGTCAGCAAGGCGGGCGTGAACTTCTTCGTCCGGAAATTGCATTTTGAGATGCGGGAGCTGGTGACGCTGGCGGTGCATCCGGGCTGGGTGAAGACTGGAAATGGCCAGGCGTTTGCGGATACGGTGGGTGTGTCTGAGCCACCGCTTACGGTGGAGCAGAGTGTTGAGGGCGTTTTGAGACAGGTGAGTTGTTCTGTTACACTGGAATGATGCGGAGTAGAGAGCAGAAGACTGATGTTGGAGTTGGTAGATTGATAATGCTGGCAAGGATAGCACGTCTGGTTGTTTTGTCTCTTATGATGGGAGTGTTATTGGCTATTAAGATGGAGAGGAAATGGATATGGTTTGAGTTTTGTTGTTGTTATTATCTCTGGAATTTTGTTTTATTGTCGCTGGGATCGTTTTTGGTAGTCACTTAAGTACGTGAGCAAAGAAATTTCCCATCATTTGAATCCCAATAGCTTTGAAACTTCTAATCATCCCCTGGGTATATTTAGCAATCGAAAAGTCAAGGTATACAGAATATGAAATATGATAAGTAGAGATATATTCTCCACAGCAGAGAGGAACAGTCCTCGATATCCATGTTTATGATGTAAGCCACTTGGGTGGGAATATCTAGATATTGCTCCAGCAATCATAAGTATAGAGTTTTTAACTAATCGTCTGTCTCCCACTAAACACCAACAGGAAAGGAGCAATTATGAAGTGTTCAAGTTGTCGGAGGGGAGCACGCGGCGTGAATGGGCCTGACAAGTGGACTGTTACACCGCCCGCTAGATAAAGTTAGACTGGTCCCCAAACCCGGCAATTCAAGTACCTTTCCCTCCAGCTTGTCAATCTATGGAATGCGATATTGAAGTGAACATAATCATCTGGTAGTCCAACACTAAAATCTCTCTTGTATGCGTGTATGCGACAGCTATGCCAGGAGCAATAGTCCGACATACCGCCCGAATTAACCATAGCCAAAAGCAACGACGACGGCTACCAGATCATGGAGCGCGTTTGCTTCAGCGACGTGCTCTCACAGGTGTGAGCGGGCGTGGTGGACACTCTGCGAGAAATGCAAGTACGCCGACAACAGCCGATGATACAGAGCAAGACCATCGACCAGGAGTTTTGACGGGGGGTCAAGAGGATCAAAATGTCCCTACCGCAGCGGCGCAACTAGCCATGACACCCGAAGAACGGGGATGGTGGGCCATGAGCTTCGAAGAACTATTTCAGCACGCCAAGAGCAAAGGTTTTGGGAAAACGGGGAAGCAGGGAAGGAAATCTGGGCGGGTTCGCATTATCAAATGGCTTTGTGAAGACCACGGTATCAGGCCTTACATTGCCCCGACGAGCACGCCCGCACTCGAGGCCAACCCAACAGTTGCTCGCCCTGTTGTTCGTTCTACCGGGGCGATCTCACACCCTGAAGCCATCCTGCGTACATCCGATCCTGCCTTGCAAAGTGCAATAAACGAGAAAGAGAAGCAATATTTGACTTGGGCAAATGTGAATCTACTGGCGCTCGCCATGGAGCGATCTTACCAGCTCCTCAAAGATAGCAATGGAAAACTGCCGTCGAGGTCCAACCTAGCCCTGGCAAAATGGCTCGCAGCCTGGGACGTTCTCAAGAGTCCTCGAGAGAAGAAATGGTGGCTGGGTGATGGAATTGATCTCGTCAATAAAGCAAAAGCGATAGGCTATGTGGGTTCGTCGTCCAAGAAATACGATGTCATTGTATGGCTTCGGTCTACTCCCGAAAACTCAGAGCTTGAGACTACTGAGGTTGCCGAGCCTACTCCGAATAAACCCACGAAGCGTAAGGCGACTGAGGTGGTTGAGACTGTTTCGAAGCGCGCAGCGAAAGGATCGAAACGACCGCATGGATGGGACATGTTAAAGAGGTCATGATTCCGAATCCACGTAGTCTGCCATTACCTATCGAAAACGCACTCCACAAAACGCTGCTCTGTATGTCACAGGTACAGGCAGCTATGTGGTGTGCGACAGGAAGTTATCCAAGTCAGAGGTGGTTGCTCAACAAATACGGCTTTTCCCCAGTTCATGGCGATTACAGTAGTGCTGTACCAGTATATGTGTATTAGGTAAAGCTAAGCAAGCCGAGATTTCAGTATCCGGCGAGAGGCGATGAGATGTGTCTATGTGTGAGATATTATGCTGCCTCTGGCGATTTTACCTTCATAGCCTCGCAAGGCCTTAGAAGATTGCCTGCAAGGAAAGGTGCTGTAAGTTCTTCCGCACATACGTGAAATTGAATCAGCGAATTGACAACACAGCCAGCCTAATACTTCTCTTTAGAAATTGAACAACATCGGTTGTCGAGTGTATCTCTCTGTGTAAATTATTATCGCACTATTCTCGTTAGACAGGTTGCCTCCACTCCCGATTGATCTGATCGTTTCATTCCATGATCGTGGAGCAGGATGCTCGAGCTGAGGAAATGTAAGAAGGCTATCTGCCGTTACAACTTCATTATTCTTCGCAGCCCACAATTCCGATCACCACACTCCAAATTTTTGTTTTGAATTTATGCTTCAGGGTTCCTTTGGTATTCCTCAAGCCCACAGGTGGAGTTTAGGTCGTCGTCGTCGTTGACGTTGTTCTCCAATTGTCCACATGGATATGTCCACATGGATGCGTCAGTCCACACGTTAAGGGATAACGCCCCATCATTGGCCACCCTGCACTGCCTGTTCGGCACTGGAAGAACTACCACGCGTTCCTGTGAGTTGGTGGTGACGATAAGTGGTACAGATCAACCCTTTAATTTCCTTCGCGGTACTGAGCGTGATATCTGCAGTGGTTCCTTTCTGAGTGGGCAGCTGCCTCCCACTGTATGCCTTCATGGAGTGGAGTTTTTGCTGCCAAAGTTGGAATGTGTGCTCTCATGATGTGGATTTTGGATCCAAAGGAAACCTGGAAATATGAAGATCTTGCCTTTCATCGAGTTGAATTTCTGGACCCCATTAGATGAAGCCGCGTCTGTAATAGGGCATGAGTATTCAGGTGAGCGAAGCATGTTAGGATCTCCCTGTGTCACAGGCCCAAGAAATATATATTATAAGCCACTTGGCATTGCTTGTTTTGACATCTCGTCATCGCATTCATTCATTACATTCATTCATTTGACTAAACATGAAGGCCTCGGCGACTTTCAACGCCATTTCGGCCCTCACCCTCATTCATGGAGTATCGGCGTTGACCAACGCAACAACCAACTCGACCAGTTCCTCTATTGTCAATGCCTTCCTCGATAGCGGTTATCGTGAGTTGCGCCGCAAAATAAAGAAAGAAAGAAATAATCTAACGAGAGGAAGTTGATCTTGGCATTGCTGCCGATGCCTACGCGAAAGCGAAAGCATTTGTTGCACCCCTGAACACCACGCAAAAGATTGCCATTGCGATGGCAACAAGTTTCACCAGTGACAATGCTTCATGGACTGCATACCAAAACACTGATGGCGTTTCTGGCCTTAACTTCTACATGTTTGTTTCGGGCTTTCCCATGGGGAACGCCAATACAATGACTTGGAACCGAGACTTAATTGCTGCTCAATTCAAGGCTGTCGGTGAGGAGTATTTCGCCACTGGTCACAACGTGATCGATGGTGCACTTCTCGGCCCACTTGGCCGTGTGCCAGAAGGTATATATCCGAGTGAATGCTATGGAAGTGGCTGATATCTTTGCAGGTGGTCGTCAAAACGAAGCCTTTTCACCCGATCCCTTCCTCTCAGGCGTCGCTGCATCTACTGGTGTCAAGGCACAGGCCAGCGCTGGTGTTATTACCGGTGTCCGTCATTTCTTGCTCTATGAGCAAGAGGGCAACAGGACTGCTGGTATGGGCAGCAGCAGCACGGTTTACTCCTCCAATGCTGATGATAAGACACTCCACGAATTGTATATGTGGCCATGGGGAGATGCCATTAACGGCGGCTGTATGGCTGTGATGTGTGCCATGCCAAGGGTGAACGGTACTCACTCTTGCGAGAACAACGAGCTGCTGAGTGGCAAGCTCAAGGAGGAGTTGGGATTCCCGGGTTTTGTTTATCCCGACGAATCGGCACAGTTCAGCAGTTACACGTCTGCAAATGCGGGTCTTGATTATTCTCCATACTCGGACGGGCTCTGGACCCAAGTCACACTTGCAGAGGGTATTGCAAATGGCAGCTTGTCCGAAGCGCGTTTAAAGTAAGCACATTCCCCTTCGATTAGGAACGTATGCTAACATGTCTGAAGCGACATGGCAATTCGTTCTGTCCTGCCTTACTACTTTGTCGGCCTCGATACCGCTGATTTGCCTGCTGCCAGCAGTGACTACAACGCTTACCGTAACGTTCGTGGGAACCACAGTACTCTGATCCGACAAATTGGAGGTGAGGCCATTAGTCTGTTGAAAAACAACAACACCAATGGTGGTGGGCTTCCTTTAAACAAGCCTCACTCAATCTCTCTTTATGGTTCACACGCTGGTCCAGCCATGGCTGGTGAGTACTGGGCTTCTGAACTTTAATAATCAGTCACTGCTAACGATTCTTAGGTCCAAACTTCGCATGGAGCGTGGCCGGTACAGGTGCCGATGTTTTCCAAGGCCACTTGGTAAGCGGAGGCGGTTCTGGACAACTCTCACTCCCATACGTTGTCACTCCTTTCCAATCCCTCACCCAGCGTGCTATTGACGACAACTCGATGATCTGGTGGATCATGAACAATAGTAAGTCACTCAACCCTGTAACACAAACAACATCACCTGACTTGCTTCAAAGCTTTTAGCAGTACTAGCAGTGGCCAAAGCTTCGGCATTGGAGGCGGCACTGGTGTGTCACCATCTTATGCAAACTACGCCTCTGAATCAGCTGTCTGCCTCGTCTTCATCAACTCCTGGTCTGGCGAGGGTGCTGACCGCAGCGAACTCTCCAACACCGACCAGGACACACTTGTCCTCTCCGTCGCCGAGAACTGTAACAATACAATTGTTGTCGTCAACGTCTCAGGACCACGTGTTCTCGAAGCATGGGCTGAGCATGAGAATGTTACTGCGATCATCTACTCCGGTCTCCTGGGCCAAGAATCCGGAAACGCGATTGCAGATGTGCTCTATGGTGATGTGAACCCCAGCGGCAAATTGATTCATACCATTGCCAAGGATGTGGCGGATTATCCTACCAGTGTGTGCACGGAAGCTGAATGTGCTTTCGACGAGGGTGTGTATATCGATTACCGATGGTTCGACAAACAGGATATCGAGCCTCGATACCCATTTGGACACGGGCTCAGTTACACGACTTTCTCCTACGGCAGTGCCAACGCGACTATCACCAATGCATCCGCTCTGGCTTCCAAATATGCTACAGGCCCACTCGGTCTCGGCGGCCAAGTGGACTTGTTCGACGAAGTCATCACAGTGTCAACTACTGTCCAGAACACGGGTGCAGTAGCAGGCGCAGAGGTAGCACAGTTGTATGTCAGCTTTCCCACCGAAGCGGAGCAGCCAATCAGAATCCTGAGGGGGTTTGAGAAGGTCAACGTCACCGCAGGGGCTTCTGCAGATATCTCATTTGCCCTGAGGAGACGCGATGTGAGTTACTGGGACGTGGCGGCACAGAAGTGGGCTGTTGCAAGCGGAACTTACACGTTCAGCGTGGGATCGAGCTCCAGGGACTTGAGGAGCAATACGACGTTGACTATTTGAACTTGAGACGGTTCATTTAATTGCAGGATTTGCACAGATTTTAAGTCTCTTGGTACCTTACTTTGCAAGTCGGCGAAGTGGATTATCGGGGAACTCAGGACGACGAGCTTTTCATGTCAGTTGCCAGCTGCCGTAATCGAGACACCCAGTTCAGTTGTTGACACTTGGGAAGCTTTCTTGTCAGATGCAAGGGGCTGCTTTTTCAAAATTTGGGTTAGGGATGGTGGTGTGATCTTTGGGCATTGGAGGGGCTGATCCAATTGAAATTTTGGAATCATGTTGAGGGGTAGTGCCGGGAATACGTTAGTTCCTTTGTCTTGTCGTGAAATTGAGGAGAGTCGTACAAAGAAATGCAAGTAATCACTTACTGAGCATACATGGCGCAGCTGTTGTGTCTTGCAAGTCGTCCGAATGCTAGTCACAATATCGTCCATCCATATGAGTGAGTCTGCTTTTGGCATAGCGCATACACATGCTGACGAGAGTGATGTGTCGAACAATTCTTGGCGCTGCCTCCTCATTGGCAGTGCACTTGCATGTGAAGGAGGAGTTACGAGGGGTATGAGAACATCATCGGTGCTTTATTCCCCCGTGATATCTGCGAATTTTGTTCAGGAGATTACTGGTCGGACATAAGTGAAGTGGCTCTGTGGAAATCGTCGATGCGGGTTGTATATAACTGATCAAGATGGCAGTCCACGGTAGTTTCCAGACCATACATCAACACATCCCCAACATCAAACGCAACAGTTTTAAGCAATCTAATTCTTAAACCACAAGTCATACGCGAAACAGTAACCTGCAATTCTAGCAACAATGGTTGACCTCAGAATGTTTTTCCCTCCAAAGCCAACTCTAACAGAAAAGACTTTGCCTGATCAGACTGGTAACGTAAGCTCACAGATCAAATTCAGCGGTTCCTATAAATTCTAACTCTTTTCGCGGCACAGGTTTTCATTGTAACTGGCGGCGCCTCTGGACTAGGATTTGAACTAGTCAACATTCTATACGCGCGCAACGGGAAAGTCTACCTTGCGGGCCGTTCCGAAGAGAAGGCCACAGTCGCCATCAACGAAATCAAGAGCAAGCATCCCGACTCGAGAGGCGAACTCATATTTCTCCATCTCGATCTCAACGATCTTACCACCATCAAAAAGTCGGCCAATGAGTTCCTGGCCAAGGAGGACCGTCTCGATGTCCTGTTCAACAATGCCGGCGTAATGGTGCCACCGCAGGGATCCAAGACAGCTCAGGGATACGAGCTCCAGCTCGGAACAAACAACCTCGCGCCATTCCTGTTTACATCCCTCTTAACCCCGCTCCTGATCAGCACCGTCAAGAAGGCGCCGAAAGACAGCGTGCGCGTGGTCTGGGTTTCATCATCGGCGATATTGTCAGCCCCCAAACCGGCCGTCGACTTCGACAACATGGACTATCGCAAGGAGGAGGGGATCTGGACTAAATACAGCAGAAGCAAGGCCGGGCTTGTAATGTATGCTTCAGAAGCGGCTCGCCGGACTGGCCCACAGGGACTTATCCACGTTGTAAGTCTGGAGAGCAGTTCAACCTAGCTCAAAAATCAACTAACTGGTGCATTCAGAGTTTGGATCCTGGCTTTATGAAGACGAACTTGCAACGCTCCACACCCACTTTTGAGAGAATCTTCTTTGTAAGTTAAAATATTTACGAGTTGACGATTCGGTGTCTCGTTGCTGTACTGACACCTTCCTCAGGGCTGGCTTAGCTCGGCTCCAGTCAATGGAGCATGCACAGAGCTGTTCGCTGGGCTGGACAAAAGTGTCACCCAGGATCGCAATGGTGGATGGAGTGAGTACTCTTATTTTAGGCTGCCAAAGGACAATTACTAACTGATTGACTAAGTTGCTCCATATGGACGTCATGTACCTCTCAGGAAGGATTTGGTGGATCCGAAACTCTGTGGGGAGTATTGGGCATGGTCTGAAGAGCAGGTGAAGCCTTACATGAACTGATTGTTGACGGGCTGTATATTTTGTCGGGAAGTTTAGGAGTCAGGGCCATGGCAATGTAATAATATGTAGCGCATAGATGAGAAAGCATTTGTATTTTTGAGAGGGGCCTTCGGCCACCACGACAATCGAAACTTGGACATTAACTCCGTGCGCAATCTGCAACAAGGGGAGAGTGTTGCTCAGCGGAAAGTATTTGACTCATTCGAATCTCCAGCCACCAATAGTAGAAGTTTATAATGTCAAACTGCAAGGACAATACTCCAATAGCGCAGCATTAAGTTGATCCGGAAACCGAAACGCATTGCGAAGAAAACTAGTGCCAGTCAATTGGAAGAGGACATTGCCTTCTGATTCCTCCACCAAGCACTATTACGCGCTATCTCCCCTCCATCTCCATCCATCAGCATGGCCCACTTCTCGATGAACCACGGCGCCGCCTCCCAGCTCCTCATATCCCACGGTGTGCCCTCTCCACGGCCATGTTGCGACCTCATCGATCCCCAACACCTCAAAGCATTGTTCATCAAGTCTAAGCACAGCGACTCTTCGTCAATGAGTGGGGACTAACTGAAACCGCAATGATTACTTTTGAACGGAAGCTAGGCCAGGGAATGAGGTCGAGATAGGGATGGTGTGATTTGGTGTACTGCTCCACGGTCGGTTCCATGTCTGAGGTTATTCCTCTTATACGAAAGCGCTCCGGAGCATACTCCAGAGGTGATACCGAGAAACCGTCGTTGGACCCAAATCGAGTGGTGTCCAGGCTGGACATAGTGTTACCTTGCTGTGAGAAAGGCGATTCGGAGTTGTCGTCCAGAAGGAGTTCGAGCGGTATCCGCAAGAGTTCCGCATTTGCAATAGATGCTGCCATCCAAGGGGAGGACTTTAAGGTGATAGTGTTTGCATATATATCCGGGAGCCGCCTCAAGGTCTCCTGCTGCCCACTACCGCCTCGCTCATCGAAATGCGCCAAGCTTCCAGGTTGTGATTTCATCTGCAGAATGACTCTGATTCCAGTCCATACTACGAGCTGAATATCGCATAGCGCATATGAGGAGCTAATCTCCTTGATCCAGACGTCTGCGGATTGGTTATCAGCGTTCTCATACTGAGCTGCTTCCAGAGTAGCTCCTAGACGTGCCAAGCCAAATTTAACTATATCACGGAGCTGGACTTCTTCGCTGCTTATGATCTTTCCGAGAGATCCGCGTTCCGAATCATTACATAAGTGTGACAAGATTTGGCTGGCTGTCACAAGTGCGGAGCTAGAAGTAGTCTCAGGTTGGAGGTTGGAGTAAAAGCCGTCTGTGTCAGGTATCTCATTGCCATATACATTAGCCTCCACCGAGTCTTGGAAGGAGGCGTATGTTACGGAGGGATTGTTCCCTGACGGAGATTCCAAAATATTTCCGTAAGATCCAAACTCTAAATTGGGGATTGAGGACGTCTGCGAAGTCCCGAACGCTTCATCGCTGGTGAGACTTTTGTCCAGCGAGTAGCCTCTGCATGTCAGGGAATTAAAGGGCGCAGCTGTTGCGACAGGCGGCGCTGTGGTTCCAGAGAGAAACGGGGAGTCATGATATGGTCCCAGTGGGAAAGGTTGCCCTGAGTACAATTGGCTGTTCGTAGTCCATGACTCTGAACCCGATGTGGTGGCGCTTAGACCATAAGGCTGGCCAGCAGATGCAAGGGCTGTCGAGAGAAGCCGCTCAAGCTCTCGAGTTTTTTCTCTTTGTTTGTTTCCTTCACCACAAAAAACTTATAAGTAGTAGTTCCTTTAATACGGCTCAACAGGAGAACCTACGGTATTTGCGTTGTGCGATAGTATTTTGAGCTTTACGCCGCTCTTTCTTACTGATGTCGTTGCCATCTCCGCTAGCTCCCGGAGGCTCCATCCTAGCGACCGCCGCTCGTACTTGAAGGGAGATCTTTACCGCCTCGAATGTGACTGTCGATTCACAATTTACAAATTTCAGAGGATATCCAAAGTATGCGCCAGCCAGAATTGAAACCGCCGAGCTGTTTAATTGACATGATACCAAGAGTTCTCAGCCACCGTCAGCAACAGTTCGAATGTCCTGTGAAAGTGGCCGGGGCACGTGCATGCACCTTGCCCGATATGCACGACGCGGCTTACTACGGTGCACCCTACTTTCTGGCTGTTTAATTTCTTAGCTTTCTGTTTATGTTCTATCATTCATCTTACGTCTGCAACTTTAACTGTGTAATAAGCATGTCGGTTTTGTTTTAGGACACTTTTATAAGCAAGTGACACGATCGAATCATTATATGACCCATTTGGTCATAGGATATCTTCACTTCAAGCACCATATCTCAAAGAAATATTTATCTTGTCGTTTCCACAACCAATTGATATAATTTTCTCGAATTTAGAAGGTTATCAGCTAGTCAGCGACTTCCGTCATTTGATAAAGATGTGCAGGACGCGTGCGCTGCATGGATGACCATACTGGCAAGAAACTATAAGGGCGAAGGATTCTATCGGCAGGTTTTATTCAAGTTCCTGACAGCGGATTATCGGCTGTGGGTCATGAGTTTTCGAATATCTTCAATTCGCCGGAGTGGCTCATCCGCTGACCATGCAGATACGGCTTTGTTTCGTGTGTACTAATAAGTCACTACAGAACAATGCACATATTCGTTTTCTCCTCTGCCCATACATCTTCAACTGCTCAAACATTCGTGATACTTTACACACTTTGAACGACTCCCAGATCGTCTACGTAATATGGTTGTATGGGCTAAGATATACATCTGGCCTATCTCGTCCTTCGGGGCATCCTTGCACAGGTCCCAGCGCGTCTTTTGCTGATTCGGGGTAACATCAAAGCTTGAAACACGGGCTTGACATATCACGGCATAGAATGTAATCAGAGTGGGGTAGGAGAGGACTGGTCAACTTAAGCCAGCAGCGGATTTCTCCAAATAAGATGAATAGTTAACGCTGATCAATACCGATATTTTTCTCTGCAAGTGTTGCGATGCGTACGACAAGTAGAACGGTCTCTACACTAGGAGATTGTATTGCTGTTCCTACCCATAGTTCGGACTCTTGAGAGTCTAAAATTTAACCAAATTGCGAAAATGCAACTAAAATTCATTCTAGAACCGTCCTTTGGCATTTCAGTTCAAAACAAGATAGTTTATGCATCTGTTTGTTGAATAAAGCATGAGAACCCAAAACAACCAAGATTTTCCCGAGTCCGGACTCTGCAAATAAGGCAGTATCATCTTTCGGAATCCGAGAACTTTAATATCTTGCCTGCCAACTTGGCAGTTTTCGGTCTTTGAACAAAGTTTTCAAGAAGGAAGTGAACATCTTCATGCTTTCTGCTCTCTTCAGTCGTGGCTCTCATCTACAAATAAAGAGTCAAGCAGCACATCTTAAATAATATTCTTCACCATCACCCACTGTCCCTTCAATTTTACGACATCCAACCACGACTCTCCAGTATCAATATACAGCTCTTACTTCTCTACCGATCAAGATCCTCGTCTTCAGCACTTCAGTATCATTTTCAAAATGCACTTCCAATCCATTCTCGGTTTCACCACCTTTGGGCTGGCCCTTTACACCCCAGTCATTCTTGCTGTAAGCGCATCACTTCTAATTCAACAGATCTGATGAGTCTTTGCTTCACTCCCTTCAAACTGATTCTATCTCACTTTTTTTCACCGAAAACCCTATGCTAACACGAGGTGGTACAGTGCTCCGTCGGCCAAGACTGCTGCTGGGGTGGCAAAGATGGTGGCATGTCTGCTTGTAAGGCGCACCACAAGAGTATTGACAACTTATTTGGTTCCTTGTGCGACACTCCAGATTATAGAGCCGATTTTTGCAGCGCCAATGGGGTTACCACGGCCGAATGCGTGAGTTTGGTGTTTTTTCTACCTTCCATGGCTTTAAGCATCCCTTCATCGCGAGGAAAAACGTTGCTTCGCTTTGGTATTGGCGCTTTGAGAATCGGATCTAATAACTTCTGGGATAGGATGCCGACTGCTGCGCGATCAGCACCCACAAAGGGCGACCTTGCCCATAGATAATTTCTGGGCCTGAAAGTTTAGAGAAATGAGGTCGTAAATGAATGCTGGAAGCTCGGACTATGAGGTAGAAAAGCATTTATGGCTGGGTTGTTCTTCATTAAAGTCGCGTTGATCCCTCTTTTGTGGGTTTTGTTGGATCTCTCATCACACTCGTTTCCTGATTGGCATTGTACTGTACCAAAAATCCAAAAAGGTGGCCACCATGTTTAATTTCTTCGTAAATGTGTTTGTGAGACTGCACTCAAGTTCGTAACCTCGTCTTATTCTTTGTCAAAGACCCGACAGCTGTTAACTTGTGGAGCGAATGTCTCTGAAGCCTTGCAGGATAGTCGGACCAGATTTCCATGTTGAAGAAGGTGAGAGCTCTCACAACTTGATCCGAGATTTATCAAAATTGCTTGACCACGTCGGTCCGAAGAGCACGAACCCCCCGAAATTGAAAGTTGAGAGTCGGGGCTCGGGCCTTGGCAACCTTTGACTGTAGCTTTGCTTCCAAATAGGTCCTCTGTGCAACACGCCAGGCACTAATTTTCATGTCGTATCTCTCTTATTGATGTTATGTTGAAGGAAAGTATACGAGCAAATGGAATATCAATGAATTTGCTGCAATGGGCTTAGTTAAGGTACTTCGGGTTGGCCGTGAAAGAACGCCTTTATTGTTGTCAAATATTCAGAATTTGCTTCGGTCATCCATATCCATACTTACACAAAAGTCCGTGATTATGACAGACGTTGTATTTCTACCATGAGCGCCACAGTGCCACAACTAGCTCTTGTGACATCGTCCCTCCGTTCCTGGCTGAGGATCCCGTGACCATGTCCCGTGACAATATTCCTTTTTTGAGGCTGTGAAGTTGAAGTTTAAATCCACCCATTCTCCTCTCCTCTCCTCTCCTCTCAACTTGAAAACCTAGCTTTGTATACCACAAACTATCTGGAACGCACTCAACTGCTGGAAATGAGAACAAACCGAGACTCGATTCCTCACACGCATACTTTGAAAAAATTCCTTTTCCCAAGCTCGAAGAATTATTGTTGTAAAAGTTGTATGATCTGCTCAAGGCTGAAGTCAATTTGCCCAAGGCAAGACTCCTCTTTTACCTGTAGAAAGAATTTGCCTTGGTAGGAAGACACTTCTAGTAACAGTGAGACCGTGTATTTCGGACGCTGGAATTCCTTGTCTGCGACCCGACCCTGCGATGGACAGCCAAAATATCGGCCAAGCACATCATGAATGTGAGCCTGACAGCAAGCAGAACGCCGACAAAACTGCCTTCTACTCCGATCTACAAGATACGAACCAGATCCGCCTTTTGCACCTTCAACCAAGATCAAGTGGCGAGGAAATAACTTGCTTGATCACAAATGCCGAGTTCTCTAAGGAGCCTCGATACGAAGCCCTTTCCTACATGTGGGGTACAGACAGCCCCCAACGGTCGATAACCATCAACGAAACCTATTTCGATGTCCGGGAAAACCTGTGGTTCGCTTTAAGTCATTTGCGCCTGGAATCCGAAGTCAGAATTCTATGGATTGACGCTATTTGTATCAACCAAGACGATATTAATGAACGCAATCATCAAGTCACTCAAATGGGCAGAATCTATAGTCAAGCTGCCTGCGTGATCGTGTGGCTTGGGATTTCAGATGATCCCAGCGTGGTCGCCTTCCAGTCTATACATCCGACTCATTGGGGCAATTGCTTCCTGCCGTCAAATGATGCAGCAACGAACCTCGAGATGAATAAACGCCTCGAATCTATTTCTCCCATTCTAACTCGCGGATACTGGCGAAGACTTTGGATCATCCAAGAGTTACTTATGGCCAAAGACTTCGTCATAAAATGCGGCAGCGATCAATGTTCCAGATTCCGTATGGCCTGGTTCTTGGCAACCGTTGAAAGATCTTCGAGGGAAGATCATTATCACCCCGAAAAGCCTGAGCTTCAGGAGAGAGCCGCTCTACTCAGGACTATACAAAACTCGGTTCCCGCACGACTTTTTCGTCTGCTCTCCATACGCGGGAGAGGCAACTTCTCATCCCCTTTTCTCTCGCAACCGCTATTTAAGCTCTTCTCGGAAAATCACGAAGCTGAGTGTGGAGATGAACGAGACAAGATTTTGGGACTCCGCAGTTTAGCAGCCTCGTGTTGCCAAGACGCGGTTCCTGTTGATTACTCGTTGGAATGGTCAGCTATTCTAAAACAGCTTATCAAGCATCAGATTTCAAACCACACATTCGTCCCGAAATCAAAAACCCCGCGGGCGGCGGCGGTTGGGCAACTTCAAAAATGTTATCGCGATCTGGGGGTACTGGAGGGAAGCTCTGACATGGGAACAATCGATTCGTTTGACAAATTATATGTGCCCCATGAAATTGATATCATACAGATCATCAATATTGCTGGCTTTATAAGAGGACGTGTGTGCTATACAACTCCCGAGTTGAACTCCCTTTCAACAGTGGGTGATTGTTACCCACTCGAGTTTACTGCGTCAACCCAGATGCAAATGAATTTCATTTGCAATCTGCAAAATCCAGAGAAAGTGCAGCACCCATGTATCACGAGCGAGTTAGATATTGTGGGAAAGGCGTTTACACGGTTTTATAAAGAAGATGCTGGGCGAGATAATAGCATCGGATTTGTGCGTGAGCTGACTCCAGCGTTACCCCGGTGGCCCCTTAACTCTAGGTCCTCCAAAGATTTCCGCATGCTTTTGGATTGTGCTTCTAAAGCCTTTCCAAGCAGTGATTGTGTCCTTGCTTTTGAAGAGAATGGCCTCATTTTTTTTGCTTCAAGAGAGACACGCGTGGGTGACTTGGTGTGCCAGTTTCTCGATTCGGATATTTTAGTAACTCTCCGAAGTTCACTGGAATCTGCTGCCACGGCAGACACGCAAGAGATTATTGGCATATATCGGGCTGTAAATTTTCTGGCAGGCCTGCATGACAGAGCAGCCGACATATGTGGAAAGTCGATGTCTTTCGATGGCGATTTACACCCCTTTTTCACTGTTTCGACAAATGATTGTGAGCTGAGACAACTGTGTCGTGCGTCCAAAACCCCAAACGGCAAGCACAACATTCCGAATGAGGAGGATATCGAACGTAGTCGAGATGACATGGCACCCATTAACAAGAGTCCTAGTGAGGAGGATATCGAACGGAGTCGAGGTGACATGGCACCCATTAACAAGAGTCCTAGTGAGGAGGATATCGAACGGAGTCGAGGTGACATGGCACCCACTGACAAGAGATTTCCGAGAGATCTGAAGCCTAAAGTGGGACTGCGATATGCGAACGAAAAGTTACTCCAGTGGATGGATTCCGCGAAACGTACGTGAAGCCGCAAATAGGTCACCGAACACATCTCACCCTCCTATCCCCGCCAACACCGAACATGGCTAGGAACTCCTTTCTTAGCCGTGCCACAGGGGTCGATCTAAAGCCTACCTCCTCATCTTAAGATACCTAAGTTTTGGTCAAGAAGAAAACTTCTGGTATCTTCTTAGAAGTCACGTGAAGCAGCAAGCCTTGCACCCCGTCACCCAGCTTCAACCTATCTGCTAGCCTACAAGGTATAGATCCGCATCTACATCTGCATACAAAATCTATCCTAGCCTACGATTGAATACCGACGATAATCACAACCTTCCTTACATACAACCCTCTGCGATGTCGTCGGCGCCTAAACAAAATGATGCCACAAATAGAGCCTTGTACGAGCCAACTGTACCAGCTCCAGACCCTGATATAGCTGGTATCGGGGTGAGCATCTTTCTCCATTCATTTTCAGTACTTACTCCTTACTAATAAAGCTGTTTTCTAGGTTATTATCTCCTTTGCCATCACCATCGTCGTCACCCTCGGTCTTTGTCGCAGTCTCCTTTC
Organism: Articulospora tetracladia; assembly: GCA_003415645.1. Taxonomy (NCBI): domain Eukaryota; kingdom Fungi; phylum Ascomycota; class Leotiomycetes; order Helotiales; family Discinellaceae; genus Articulospora; species Articulospora tetracladia. The sequence continues at coordinate 3,963,614 of PYIV01000002.1, read as the reverse complement.
TCGCAAACAATCACCAAAGTCCCTAGCTGTAAAGCGCAAAGTCCTCCTTGGCTTCAGCGACCAGCTCCTTGTCACTGCCATCGGTATCCAGATCGCAGCGCTTATCAAGATCGCGGGACTGAGCATCTACCACCACAACATCGTCACTACCCTCGCCACTCTGTCGACTGTCACCCATTTCCTCACCATCATTTCTCTCAAAGAGTACTTCCAGATCCATCACCTAATACGACGAATTCGAATTTTCATCATGTCCATAAGTCTTGTGCTAGTGCTAGTCAACACCGTTGTTGCACAACTGGCCAATTTCAAAGGTTTCCCAGTGTCGAGTCCAGTTCTAGACGTCTTCTCTCCAGATGGTCTTGATCGTCTTGATCGTCATGAGTCTGGGAATTCGATATTGCTAAACCCACCAACGGATACGGGAGCATACTTTTTGACATTTTTCTGTTCCATCTGGCTGGACGCAAGTCTCATTGGCATATTTATATACGTCGTGCTTGACATTATGTATCCTTCAACTGAACCTGCTCGACTTGTGAATTGGCTGCATCGCCATGATCGCCAAGGTTTTTGGACGGTGTCATGTGGCCCACCAGTGTTTCTTCTATTAGTTTACTCTGTTTTACTGCTGAGTGAGTTCGGTTTTGCTCGGAGCGAAACCGAGGGTGCCTCGGCGGAGTCTCAGTGGGGATATGGTCAAATCTGCTCCATGCTCTTGCTTCTCATTCCAATCTTGAATGCCATAAGTATCTACTCTGGTGAGTATTCTTTCTTTAACTGAAAACGTTGACATTGAAGCTTCAATCACTGATTCCTATTGAATTTAGAGGAATGGGACAACTTGAGCGGACACACGGGTAGTGGGATAAATCTGCGAACACCATCGGCAAACAACCCGCTTTCACGAAGGGATATCACTTCAGGTATTGATAATCCAGATTCTGGCTTCATTCCATTGCAGGATATCCGTCGCCGAGACACAGAACAGCAGGTTGGAGATCCCCCCACCACTGCCGTGCCTCCAACTCTAGCTCCGAGACGTATGGAAGCGAGCCATCAAGATTGAGGATCCTGTAAAGATTTGTGGCGTAGGAGCTGTGAGTTAATAGGGGCTCTGAGACGCGTAACGATTAATGTGAAATGAACTTTGCGTCTTGTATTTGATTGTTATTTGTCGAAGGACAGGGTTCTCATTTTGTCTTATTTCTTGAGTTCCAGTTTCTTTGGCATTTGAGAGACACGCCTCCGAATGAGAATTACATAAAATTATGTGCTTCTAATATACAAAATTTGCTATGTAAGGAGTCTAAGGGTATTGAAGGTAGCGAAAGACTGGGAGACTATGCTCCCAACTCGACACAAGTATTTAAGTATAGGCTTTACTGAAAACCTTATATGTTCAATCCGCTCCAATCAAAGTCCCTTCATCAACTGCCAGAGCTTGCTCCGCCGTAATGCCACAGCATGGGAAATACTCACAGCCGTCTGGGACATTAACCAAATAGAAAGCATTATATACGATCTCCTCTACCGAGCAAACAGGGAAGGTGTAGTAGCCCGGGGTGGCAAAGTAGTTCTGAAAGGCGAAATCACCCAGGGTCTTGTCGCCGTCGGTGAAGAGCGTGGCCTCGGCGTCGGCGGAATCGAGCGAGTAGCCGTTCTGATTGCCGTTGACTTGGTAGCCCTGGAATGAACTGTTGTTGGCAAGCAAGTTAGTTGGATGTGTATTTTGGGATGAGTGGTGGGCTTTTAGACTTGCCTCACAACCATGTCGCTGTATGTGAGACCCTGCCACTCTGTGTTGCCGGCAGTGAGCTCCTTGGCACCGTTGAGCAATGCGGCGCTCGAGGATAGTTGCGACATGTACGGGTGCACGGAGAACATGTATAGTGTGTCTAGAATTATTAGCATCACCGGAGCTGAGTCTCGAGGTGGTCACTTACAGTCTCCAACTGTGACGCGAAGAGCGTCGGCCTCGTCGTCGCTCAAACCCCAGTTGTTCGCACCGGCTTTAGAGTATGGACCTGTGCGAGCACCATTGTAGACGTGAGTGAAGGGGTTGGTTTGATTGTTAGCCCCGGGCTGCACCAATATGACCGGATCAACATCTGTTGACAGTGCCCAGGCTCGGGGGATCAACATGGACAACAAGACTTGATCAAGAATGGGTTGCAGTGTTGTGAAGTTGAGGCTTAGACCAATCTCCTCCACAAACACCCCGCCTGTAAGCATTGTCTCTAGGTCAGATAGACCGTCCGTGGTTCCAGCAAACATGTTGTTGAGTTGGGTCTCGATGAAAGTTTGGAATTGGACGAAGATGCCTCCCAAGTCGCTTGACAGTTCTCCAGCCTGATCAATCTTGATTTCTGCAGCTTGACCTGCATTTTTAGCAATGCCCAAAGCGGTCGTCACCATGTTGTTAGTGGAGTCTTTGAACCATCCATGGTCATTCTTAGCGCTGGCTGTGGCCGTGAAGAACTTCGTATCCTTGAGCACTTTGTTCCAGATCCCTGCTGAGAGTTGCCCGTAGCCAAGTGTGATGAGACTCAAAACGAGATCAAAAGTCGTGTCGTCGTCTACCTCGACAGAGGCAAACGTGCTTGTCAATTTGGTGATATCAGTTGCGACCAGAGCTTCAGCACCGGTCAAGGCATCGTAATATGCGTTGAAGAGGTTTTTCAAATTGGAGAAAGAATCGAAAATGAGCGAACCGGCAGGCACATCTGCGTCGCAGATGTTTAGAGTGTCACAGCTGGTTGCTGAGGAAGTCAAGAAACAAGCTCGATTACCCGGCTCGGTTCCAAAGGGTGTAACATTGAGATATGCTGCCCATTGGGACACTGCGTTGTTTGCGCCGTACTCGGGATAGAGACCTCCACCGTGGGCACTCTCTGTGTACCAATCGACGAGAAAAGTGAGGCACTCATCGGAATCTGCAGCTGTCCAACGATCTATTGGATCCACGGAATCAGAAACAGAGGCATCGGTACAGCTCACACATGGCCAGGCACCGTAACCTGGCGGAGGATTGCCATTGGTACAGAACGGGTTTGGAGTAGGGAAGTCTCCCGAGCCGCTCGAGCTTCCCGAGCTTCCGCTTGAACCAGTCGTGTGGACACAAATAGTCGTTGGGCAGACGCCTTGCGGACAAGCCAAGGCGCAGAGACTGTCGATGACTGCCGTTGAGCCATCTACACCGGTCCCGGACGAACCGTCACCGTTGGGAGCAATTACGAGCGTCCCAAACGCGGTGCACAAGCACGGAGATGGACAGTCGTTATACATGCAGGTAGTAGCGCAGAGTGCTTTCAGACCGACAGGGCTATCGGGTCCTGTTCCACCAATGCACGAAGTGCCTGACGACCCGCTCTCTTCAAAGACACCGGTGCTGGAGTCGTAGGACGAGGCGACTGTGAATACCTTGAGCGAGGGATTCGCAATAGTGCCATCGTCACCGTTGGTACTGTAGCTGGCAGTCCCGCCGCAAGTGTTAAACCACGTTTCGGCGTTGTTGACAGTCGAGTGTGCATAGTGCATATCAGCCAGGCCCAAACCCCCGATGTTGGGGTAGTGCATACAATGGCCCTGTGCATGGCCAGCGTACCGGAATCCCTGATCAGTCCAGGTAAAGGAGCTGCCAATGGCTGGTGTCTGACCTTCGTTCAGCCAGACTTGCACCTCGCCGGTAAACTTGTTGATCCATAGGAAGTCGGCACGGCCGTCACCATTGACGTCTACAAAACGATGGTTGGCGCGGTCATAGCCCACTGAGACCTTAACCTGGCCAACATCAACCCAGCTATTGCCTCCCATGTTGAGCCAGCCGGTGGTGCGTCCATCTGGCTCAATACATAGGTAGTCCGCCATGCCGTTGCCGTCGATGTCAGCGAATCTGACGCCGAGATCGCGCAGTCCAACTCCCATGCCTTGTGTACAGCTGATAGAACCGCTCTGAAAGCCCAGGTAGGTAAAGGAGAAGGTATCGGTGACGGCATTGTAGTTGTTTTGAAAGACTTCTGTGGCCCCAGTGACGGTGTTGACGTGCAGTATATCACAGCGACCGTTGCCATTCATATCTGCAAAGTGAATGGACCGTCGGTCATACACGTTTGGTACGGTGTAGACTTCGCCATAGTGGACCCAATTAGGATAGCTGTGTTCGTTGCCGAAGATGGTGAGGGCGCCGTTCACATCGACCCAGATGTAGTCGTCGGCACCGGTACCACGCATATCACAATAGTGGTTGCCATCCGCCTTCCGGCGTGTGCCACCTGCACCTTCGTTGAGGAAGACTTGGAAGGAGTACTGATATGCATTGTCGACTAAGGACGTGTTGGTGACATGGATATAGCTTCGATAGCCCGTATCTCCATATACCCGGCCGAACTTGATATAGTCCCGAACACCAGCCGTGGCTAAACCGGCATGTGTGTTTCCGGCATCCTGCCAGTCGAGGAGAAAGTTGTCAGGGTCGACATTGCAGAAACGACTGTTCGTGCTCGTGTGTACTGCGCCTGTCGTATCCATGGATAGCCAGTCACTCCGATGATCGCCATTGATATCGACTAGCATCACCCCATTGACATCGCCCCCGTTACCGCCGGTCCAGACAAGGCCCAAGTCTTGCCAGATACCATTCTCGTATGCAGAAGTCGGAGCGAGGCCATCACCACCGTTTCGCCAGCAGTGCAGATCCCCATTGGCGTGCACCACGCAGTAGTCACAGCGACCATCGCCATCAATGTCGCCCAGGCGCACACTAGCCTGCAGCCCTTCTTGCGCCGCCATGATCAAGCCGACCACGGTAAATGTAGGCAGACCAGCGCCGCCGTTATTGATGGCCAGCGAGATACCCCCGTCAGGCCCGACACAGACAAAATCATCCAGGCCATCACCATTGAAGTCGCCCCAGCGTACGCCGACGGCATTGCAGAACCAGCCAACGTCCATGAATCCTGTGACGGCAGAGAAACTGCCACCACCCAGGTTCTGGTGAATAACAAAGCTAGCTGTTCCATCATCAGTGCTTCGGAACTGGACGATATCGTCCCTGCCGCTGCCTAAGATGTTGGCAAACCAGAAGTCATTTTTGGCATTGCGAGCCTCGGCTAGAATAGTGTACACGATACCCATATCGGCGCTCTTATGGACATAGATACCATCATCAGTCCCACTACCGACTTGTGTTTCCAGCTCTGTCAGCGTGTCCCCTAAGGTCTTGAGACACACAGGCTTAGAACTTGCTGCGGCGTCATCGTATCCATTGTTTGCGGGTGCGGTTATCATGTCCTGGGCGAGAGCGGCTTGGATGGCATACCAAAAGACCGACGCCATCAGAGAGTAACCTTCGGTAGTAGGATGAGTTCCGTCAGTACCTATGTCATCGATTGTAATGAACCCAGTTTCCATCTCGGCAGTGACGATTTTTTGGCCGGCAGCGATGCGGGTTGCCAGCATGGCACGTAGATTGGCATTGTAAATTACTGCGTTGGCAGCCAATGCAGCATTGCCGTTGGGTAGAAGTGTCGAGACAATAATAGTGGTGTCTGGAATTGCATTGAAAAGACTGGAGTCGGTTAGTAAGTCCGAGCATGAGTAAAAACATCACCACAAGCCAATTTGTTAGGCAAGGTGCAGGATCCTCTTACCCATCAAGCATATTTCCAAGGCGGATATGCGCGTTTGGGATGTCGAGGTTTTGATTACAGTCGTTCGTCCCAGCATTGATGATGACAAGATTCGGCAAGTACTGGTAAGCCTCTTGTGCCAACCCGTTGATTTGGTCAATGACAAAACCAGGGGTAGCTTCGACGTTCTGACCACAATCAGTACCTAGTGCAACCAGTATACAGTGACTAGCAGGATCTCGATGACATGTGCTAGTAGAGAACGCTTACATTGTCACTCATTCCACCATTGTTTAAAGTCCCAACCATGTTGACCTATTCTTTGTTAGTATTGCAATGAGCAAAAACTCTCCACCGAGCACGGAATAAAATTATTGTTTACATCCCAACCAGACCATCGCAGCTGATCCCGGAGGTGTTTGCGAAATCTTCACAGCGTCAGTAATGTCTTTGCTCATGTCTGTAGAGAGACGAAGTTACCCATTATAATCCACAGACGTCAAACCCCAGACAATTGAAGCGCCAAGAGGTAGGATGCGGAGATAGAAGTCTCCTGGCGATGCCCGACGTTGCAATTGGTACGACTCCGCGTGCTCGTACCCGTGCTGCCAAGTAGCATTAAGGTTCGGGTCGAGCGGGTGTGCCACAGCGAGGCCAGCCAAGGCGATCCAAGGAAGGAGAAAGCACTTCATGATCTTGGCTTGTCCAACCAGGGCGATTATGGCGCCGCCGAGCCATCTTTATATCCGTCTTTTCTCCCAAGGTATCCCAATAAACGCATCACCCTCATTGCAAACTTGGATTAGCCTTGGTTGCGCCATGACGAAGCTCTCCCATTAAAATTGCACCGCTCCCTCGATTCCTAACACTGGGTCACAAAGGATTTCCAGACCAGCACCAGAGCGTAGAATAAGTGTTGATTGCCCAAATACAGCGTAGTCACAAATCCTTTGGCATAGCCTTAGGAAACATCTCCGTAGGCGACGATGGAAGATCTGATATGATCCAATTCGACCAATAGATATACCTGCTCAAAGCTGGAAGACGGCACGTGCCTCACGTAAGCCGGTAGTTGACGAAGTCTAGCGCCGCCGCGCACTTCCTCTCCAGTAATAGGCCCGGCGTTGGAGGCATTCTTTTGGCAAGTTCCTCCCACGTGTGAAGCGGAAGCACTGTACCGTCGACGGTGGGATTGTACGGCCCCGCATTCCTCTAATTAGTGACCTAGTGAAGCAGGTACCACGGAACTCTCAAATGATCAACACTGCAAATCATAACTTTAAAGATTATTTATTTTTGACAATATGCATAATGCAGTATTTCCACGCTAAAAATTCACAAGAACCCAATCCCAATTCCAAACCCACATTACTCATAAGTAGTCTCATAACCACACAAAGGCGCCCACCAGCACCACTACCAGCCCCAGCCCAGCCCGTGCAGCAGCAACTCTGTCACCTGCACTCTTCTTGGCGCCGACCACAGTGCTAGGTGTGAAGGAGTCAATGCCCACGTTCGCGCCCGTGCCGGGTGTGCTACCAATCTGAACGAGACCCGGCTGGTCGGCCAGCTTGACACCCGTGTTGGCTGAGGTGCTGTACGCGACCGTATCAGTGGCCTTTGAGGGCATCGTGTTGCCGGTGTTAACCGTGCTGCCGCTCACGCATTGCGCGCTGCCCCACGTGGCGTTGTATACACGGTCCCAGAGGTACGTGATGTCGTACATATCGTCGATGGTGTAGAACAACCGGCAGTTAGCAGGCTCGTACACAAACTGCAGCGGAGTTTGCGTGGTGTCGTCCACACGGATAGCTGAACGAAGGTTGATTCTTCCGCCCTTGAGAAGACGCGCTTTCGAGCCCAGTGGGGAGTCCAACAAAAGGTCGGGTGGGATGAATGCTGCGGGTGGAAGCGAGGGTGCCGAGACCTTGGCCTTGGTGAGGACGGCGATAGAAGATTTAAGGGCGTCACGGTGGACCTCGATATCGAGGTAGCGGAGGACTTGTGCACTGGTAGGTGTCAGCATGCTTTTTGAGATGGGGGTTAAGAAGTGCGCCACTTACCCCTTGGAGCCACCGATACCCTGCATTGGGCCTGTCTTAGCGCGACCTCCAACTGCAACTGTTGGGTGTTAGATGCTAGTAACATAAGATTTGGAACGCCAGATGAACTCACTACTTCTCACTCCTCCTTGAGCCTTCATGAATTCGGCAAAAATGGCACATGTTGAGCCGCAAGCTCCGTCGTAGAGAACGACGGTGTTCTCTGGGCTGAAGACCTGAGCGGGAATCGTTGGGTTGTTTAGGTATCCGTAGACAGAAAACCCGGCGGTCATGATTGGGTCAGAAAGATTGGCTCTAGTGGTACCAAGCATGTTGTCTCCGTAGATCCTGAACGGTCCTCCCATCGCAGTCCAGTTAGCATACTTCTTGAGATCTTTATCCAGGGCTGATTGTATTTGCCACGGAGGTCGGATTGTTGTGTTGTAGATCCCCGCACCGGAGAAGATATCTCCCATGTAATCTACGAAGGGAGTGGTGCGCATACGTGAACCACCATACGGAATGATGTCGGGGAAGAGCTGCTTGAAGGCGTCGTAGCCACTAAATACGGAACCACCTCCATTGGCACTGAGATCAACGATCAGATACTTGCTGCCAACTTTCTTGGCTTGGGCAAGGAAACCAGCGATGACAAGCTGCATGCTTGCTTGGTCCGTGGTGCTGGTGTCATTACCGGAGGTGAACGCAGACATGGTAAGTACGGCATAACCTTTCAGAAAGAATCCAGCCGTGTAGGGAGCCTCTGGGTGCACAATGAAAGGTACGGGATATCCAGGCATGTCGTCAGACGATGACTGCCTTTTCTCCACAAGGGTCTCATCCTGGAAATCTCTCTTGCTCAATAGAGTCGTAACATCCGTGGTTGGGTTGACTTCCACTGCTTGGAAAAGAGTCGATCCAGACACAATCCCGGTGAAGTCAATATTTGACGAAACATAATTGTTAGATGTCAGCTTGCTCCCGTTGGCGAATGTGTAGACATTGGTGTCATTGACGAATCCGAACTTCCAAGCCCCAACGCTGAACATGTTGGCACCTCCTTGGACGTTTTGGGGGAGACTAAAGAACATCTGATTGTAAATGGCATCCGCATCTTGGAAAGCGCTCATCGTCAAAGAGAGCTTTTCAATATAGGTAGTTGTATCCTCTCCATTGATCTTGGTGACTGGACTGGGCAACTTCACGGGGTTGGCTGCATAAGCATCCCAGTCTCCTACAAGAAGTGTCAGAACAGGTTTCTTGAGCTGAATCGTAATGGTACGTACTTTTCAAATAAACACTAGGCAGGGCCAAGCCATCATCTGACACCGACACAAGTGACTTGTAAGTTCCAAACTTGAAAACAGAAACCAATGGCAATGGCAAATTGAGATGAAAGTCGTGAGGCAAGATGTTGATCAAGCTCCACAGGTCCTTCTCGAAGCTCCACTGATTGAGGTATACCCCACCCTGGACATTGGCCTTGATTTTGTCCAGGCCCCCGAAGATATCTGCACCAGGAAGAGTGTAGCCCTTGGGTGGATCTTTCAAGTAGCTGACCGTACTTTGGAATTGAAGGTACGGCCTAATATACTCAATGTAGCCCACGGAACGATTGACACTCAACGGAACAGATTCTAAGCACTGGGTTGCGAGCGAAGGAGTGAAAAAGAGTGTCTCTGTAGTATGTTAGACCAGTCAACTTTATCGTATTTCAAGGGAATGTACCCCCAGGCGCTGCAGCCGAGTAAGATGCAACCAAACTGTTGATCGCGAGACATGGGCTTGCAACTGCTTTCGCGACTATCACAGCCGCCGGTGTTGGCGCGGGGGCCTCCTGAGCATGAGTTGAAGATGAAAAGGCGGCAGCCGCCACAACTAGAATAGAAGAAGCTCTCATCGTATGTAGCCCTCAAGCAACAATGAACGCGTCGAGTGAGTACAGACTTCCAAGCTGGAGAATGAGAGATGAGCAACGAAGGTTTTAAAGTTTTCAGGGTCTCGAAGAAGCTCAGCTCTTCGGGTCGACACCAGGACGACAAAGGAAATGAGTGTGTTTGAGGCTGAGCCGGATTTCCCAATGGAGAGACAGTAAGCCCAAGTATCTTGGCAAACAACACCTCCCGCAGTCTCGTAGGCAGACAAACTTCCACCGCAGGGGTGTCGGCGAATAAAGCGCCCTTCCTCAGACGCCACGGGCGCTGAATCCCGAACCTTTGCATCGAATCAATTTTATGCAGAGGCCGTGGCCATGCATATCGCTGCTGTGCGGCCCAGCCATGGGGCGGCCGCGAGATGGACGGTCTTGCACATCATCCACCGCCAACCATGGGGCTTTTTTGGGGCTTTTTCTGGCCAACGCCCCGTCTCGTGATTTGTTTCAGCAATAGTGCGGAGCTGAAGGATGCGGGTGCAGATGGCCTTGGGCTCCCTGGGGCTCCAAAGCGAAGAAGCACTTGCCGTACGGGAGGTGACATTCACGACTTGCCCATGCATGCATCATCCTGCGCCTTTCTTGGCGTCACTTTCAGCTGCGGCGCAGAAGTTTCCTTTTGCGGATGATGACTCGGGTGAATAGCACGGAGGAGGCGCCTGGGCTGCGGCCTTTTGACGCCCAAGCCGCCCACGGACCGGCATCCCAGGCCAGTGCCAATGAGGCGAAAAGTCATGTGATCTCGCTTACGGGACGGTCGTCCAATTTAAGATTTAAGATTTAGCATGCGCTTGTTGACATTTAAGATTCCGCCCCCTTCGCTGCGCCGACCCGGCCCTGGGTGAAGCTCACCAACGGCTACGTCGACCTCGGGTTGATGTATACAAATATGTGATACTGGCATCCCCAGTCCTTGCCCCGCAAGGTTTCTCACTGCCCGTCCGAGACAGAGGACCATTCAGCCTCCCCCATTCCCCTCCGCATCTCATCGGTCTGCACTGCATCTGGCACATCACTGGCCACTCTCTACTATTTTCAACACCCCCTCCAGATTCCGCACGCGACTTGTGGAGTCTGGGCTGCAAAAGTAAGCTTCAGGAGGAAGCTTTGCCAAGACCGTTCCTGGGATGCTAGAAGCTACGTCCTGGCTCGCAACGTTTCTGCTGGGATGAATATCTTGACATTTCTTACTTGTGCTGTGCTGGCCTTGAGTGAGGGGAAGTGAACCCTTCTACAAGATTTCCAACCATTATCTATCGTGCCTCTTCGTCGTAACGTTCGCTCAGTAGAATGTCGATAAGGGATTGGCATTGGTCGTGGTTCCGTTACTTCATTGTCACAAGTGAGTGTGAAAATAGTTTTGTTGTGCTGCTCCTCCTCACATGGGGGCCGTTTATCATGGGGCATTTGTTACCTGCCCTGGTGCTATTTGATTGCGCTACATGGGTTGATGTTGCACCAGCACACTGAAGCCAGCACCCAGTCAGAAATTCTGCACGATCGCTGACATGTATCTTATCGCAAGCGATGTCTTAATTGGACTTCACTGCGCAGCACTGCTTGCTGGATGGATGGAAATAAACTGGCCAGCTCGATTCTCATGCCGTACATACGTAAAAGCCCATGGCACGGTGAAGTCTTGAAATTTGCTTCCTAGGATCCATCATGCTTAAGCAAAGCAGAATAGGGAGTGTCCTATTGCTTTGTACCCTGTAGCCTCTACGAATGCCAAGACTGTCCATTGTATAAAGTAGAACGTCTCCTCTAGGTTTGTCTCGTCATTGCAATTGCATCTTTGAATTAGCTGTGCTTAGTTGAGTATGTCATATCCCAAGATGGATCCCGAGTGTTCGGAGAAACCAGTTGCCAGATCCGGTCTACAGTACGTACTTTCTGACTCACGATAATTGGAATCAAAGATCTAACACAAGAGAAAGGGAGCTCTTCAAAGCAAGAGAGAAGGAGTCCTTAAAATGGGTAGTCTCTCCCTTGAAAGACCTCAAGGGCAAGCCATTCAAGTCTTTCCACGTCCGACATGAGGCTAGCATGCTTGAGCTGTTCTTCGATCTCTTCTTCGTTGCAAATTTGGCTACCTTCACGGCCTACCATGATATCACAACGGTTGGAAATGTCGCCGCTTATGTTGGTTTGTACGTTTTCACCTGGTTACACATTGATCCTGCACTCTAACAGTTCCTAGTTTCTTGATTCTGTGGTCGACGTGGTTCCAGATAACAATCTTCGATGTCCGATTCGCTGCCGACTCGGTCCTTGAACGTGTTTGCAAGCTACTCCAATTTATCACATTCGCTATTTTTGCAGCGGTTGGAGCTAACTTCAACCCTGGGACTTACGAGTCCATGAAATATTACCGCGTCTACCAAACCATGGCGGTCATTCTTGGGTTCTCAAGACTACTTCTCGCATTACAATATGCAATTGTTGGAAGCTTTGTGTGCCGGAAATACAAGAAGCTTATTCTACCTTTCTGTCTGATTATTCTTACTTTTGTCTCATCCGGAATTGCCCTCACAGCTGTTTGTATTCATTCCCCTAGCACACTATCACATACTGACCTATTTTAGACTTTCATTAGATTCAACAAAAAATCGATTTCGAATGTTCACATTGCTTGGTGGATCATTCTTCCTGCGGAATCGTTCATCATCCTGTCGATATAATCGATTTGGAGAATGTTAAGCTTCAAGGAGACACATATGAATGAGCGCTTGTCCTTGCTGACAATGATCATCATCGGAGAAGGAGTTATTGGCGTCTCAAAAACGGTCGGATACCTTTGGCCAACTTCAGATTTGCCTACAACTGGCAACGCTGTTGTAATGTTCAGCATCGTTGTTATGCTGGTAAGGAATCTCCTGTTATATTGTTGAATCAAGCTGACGAGATATTTTTAGTTATTGATTTGGCAGATGTATTTCGATAACCACCCTCATGGCGACTACGGTACCATCAAGCAACAATGGTGGGCCTTGAGCCATTTCTTCTTACACCTGGGAATCGTTGGCATGGTCGAAGGCTCCAATCGCATGGCAGTCACTTATTTTGCCACCCAGATATACATGACGATATACTACGGGATCAATGATATATGCACCGTCACGCCGGCTGTATCCCGCGAAGATTTCGTGTACTCTTTAAATTACACGCTCGAGTACCTCAAACTGGACTCGTATGATCCCCGCAGCTACGACTGGACCAGCTACTACCTCAACCGTACGCTTTACCCGGCTTTAACACCCGACTTTTGTGACATCGAGGATGAAAATTCCATAGCATCGATCGTTAAATACTATCTCCAGAAAGGAACATTCAAACGGTTCGGCATTGACGCCTCACCCAAAGGCGAAGCTTACTACGGGACCTTCAGAGTTGTGTTTGCCTACCTGTGGCTTTCTGTGGCGCTCACGATGTTCATGATGCTGCTCTTCCTCTGGATTGTGAGAAGGAAGAAGCATGATATGTGGGAGATCATTCGCATGTCATTCCGTCTGCTCATGGCCATCGTCGCAGTTGGCATCGCTTGCCTGCAGTTGGCCGAGGACCCCTTCTGGGCCTTCATTACGAGCCCTGCAGTCGTGTGCACGATTTGCGTCCTCATTGCCCTCACGCTTGTGGTAGATCGCCTATGTCGATGGCTCGGCGTCCGCAGTTTCAAGAAGCACTACGCGATCCCGCCAAAAGATGCACATGGGCATGACCACGGTCATGACCATGAGCATGCAGAGGGGATTGTCTCGCCGGATAACCAAAGCACGATGGCGTTTGGTGCAAATTCTCGCCATGATAGCGTCGCGACAACAATGTTCACTGGGAATGGAGGGCCCGGATATGAGATGGTTCCCGCGGGGATGCCTGGGCCAATGTCACCGACACCACAGTACGCGGGGCAACCTGCCGTACCTGAGATGTATCAAGATAATATGCAGCCATTAATGGCATCACCGTATCAGGATACTGGTTATCATGGGGCTCGTTGAGCCAAGGAGCCAGGTGAGAGGGATGGCAACTTAAAATTAATATTGTTGTTTTGTATTACAAGATTCGAGGTGCATTGACGCATCTTTTTCTTTCTGATAGCAAGCGTGGAGTTACATAGCGTCAGGAATAAGATAAATTGACAAGCTATTTGGTGAGGACTCGATTAGCCTCGGTTGATCAGGGGTAAGTCCGCCACAATATTCGACGTTTGTGAGCTCTTTGTTGTGAAGTCTATATATCTTTACATGGACAAGTTCGGTACCTTGCATTCAGCACAGCAGATGCAGTCCCATACTCAATCCAACACTAGTGCATTTGATTTCGTTGGTTTAGGGTTGACGCAATATACCAATGTTGCCCCTCCTTTGAACCGAAGCTATTCGGACATCGGCTGTACCCACCCGCTCGATCTAGTATCACAAGCCGCAACCTCACCTTCCCATCAGCGCACTACCTCCCATCTTCTCACCCTTATAAAACCTCATATCACGAACGCAAGCCCACGCATTCGCCCACCATGGCATCTGCAACCAAAACACAAGAGAACCTCACGCTCCACGGCGCCAAGATCGCCGTCGCCGCGGCAGAGAAGAAGGCCAAGGAGATCGGGGTGCCGATGAATATCGCCGTGGTGGACGCATCGACGCACCTGCTACTTTTCTCAAGGATGGAAGGCGCGAAGATCACTAGTATCAGTAGTACGTATTCCGTTGTGTCTTCCTACTTTCTTATGATTTGGTGGCGTGGAGAGGGTTTGTAATCTTACCTAGTTACCTATGGAGGATCAAATTGTGTTCACGTGATTGATATGGAGGCTTGAGGATAAGTTAGAGATTGGAGTGTGGACTGACATAAGTGCAGTTTCTATGGATAAGGCCTTCACGGCTGCTGGCCATCGTGTGGGAACTCATCTATACAAGGAAGCAGTCTGGCCTGGCGGGGTGGCTTTCGGTGTAAGTCAAATCTCATCTCCCCCACCAGCGTGTAAAAATCATACATCTCGATTCGATACAATCCTTCCAATGAGCGCCCTAATCTATGCACCAAACAAACCCGACATGTCCAGCGCTTCTAGTTCTCGGATACCTTTCTCCTATGGCGCAAACTTGTGCTTACGTGAATAATATATAGCTCGGCAACAGCAACGGAGGCAGATTTACGACATTTGGAGGCGGCTTGCCTATTGTCAATGCGAAGGGCGAGGTAATTGGCGGCATCGGTGCGAGTACCGGGACTCCCGCGCAGGATCAGCAGGTTGTGCAGGCGGGTGTGGATGCGTTGGAGGAGGTTTTGGGGAAGAAAGTCAAGAGCAAGCTGTAGCTTGTTGGATGGGCAGTGATAGAGATAGAGCCGGAGATGGATATGGATACAATATAACTACCAGCTGTACATATGTAATACTTAAGAGTTTTAAATCGACAATTCTTTACTTGACCTCCTGCACTTCGATCTTCCCCATCGTCGTGCCTGCAAAGGACCCTCCTCCTTCTCTTCAAGTCATATTACTCGTCACCTGGTATTGTCCCCTTCCCAAAACTCATTTCGACGCCATCACTCCCCGCTGTGCATTTACACAATAAAAGCTTTTCACTTAACCCCAACCGACGCTGAATCCAAAAGACCCGTCAAATGCATCCTCTTCACCTTTCATAGGTCTCAAGCACCCCAAACCTGAAGGACTCTCAGACTGAGCCTCCATTGCCCTCAAACAATGCATTCGAGGAACTTTATTCGGGCCGTAGAATCCTAAGAGTGTTTTCATATCCTCCTGGGTCATGTCGCAAAGATCTTCCAAGCTGTATGCGTCGCTGACTTTGATCATCCTATACTGATTTAGCATCTGCATCTCCGCGGCGCTTCATTCGACTCACCATGCCATCCTCTTTGGACCTTCCTCAGGACCAGGCGCAACCTTCCTCAGCATCTGCCGTAGCTTGCCAATCTTCTCAATAGCATCCCCAATATTCTCCGGCAGCTTCTCTGCAATGGATCGCCTCACAATGTTCGCTAGGCGTGGTCCCTTGCCGTTCGTGCTCACCATAATCTGTAGCGGCCCATCTCGATGAACACTCCCGAAATAAAAGTCACACTCAGGTGGTACATCTGCAATATTTGCAGCTATCTTCCTCTCCTTGCACAATTTCCATATCTCGGACGAAGCGACGGGGTCGTCCACTGCTGTCAGGACCATATCAACATTGTCCAGATCTGCGGGCTCGAATTTCCGGTCGACATAGTCGACTTGGCCCTTTTCAATCCTGTACGCGACTTCGGGATTCAGGCCTTCTCGAGGAGAGACCACGGTGACTTTGGCATCTGCATTGAGCACGTTCAGAATCCGTCCTGCAGCGACCTGTTGCGGAGTTAGTGGCGATTCCTTAATTGAGTTTGTCTGGGACCGAACCTCGCCTCCTCCAACGACCAGAACTCTCTTATTTCGAATCTGCCACGCCAGGATCAGAGAGCCTCCTCCCTGAACCTCTGGAAACTTTCCATCGCCCATATTGTGCAGAGTGAAGTTGAAGATGCAGCAGCAACTTTTCTGCTGGAGATCCTTGTACCGCAGCTCGCGATAAGATAAGGTTCGGGCTTTGACAGCAGCGGTTCGGCTAGTGAGGCGTGGTGGAACATCCACCATATTTACACACCTCCAAGGCAGGACCGGAGAAGGGTCAAACACCTCGAGCTGGCGAAGCTCGCGGGACGCAACACGATATACGCCCGCTATGTCTGGTCGAAAGCTGGGCGGCGGGAGGATCCTGGGCAGTGGAAAGAGTCTGGCACCTCCCGCCCCTCCGGCGCATCAGCGAAAGACGTCGGATTTGACCTCACCCGCTGAGAGCATAGTGTCGTCGAGCCAGTCCTCTGTGAGCCCGTTGGCGACGTCACCTCTACCTGATAATGTGCAAGATCTGTCTTCCGTCGTGTCGTTGCAGAATGGGGGATCTTCTTCTGTCACGGCTGCGAGCACGAAGCTGTTGTGCCCCATTTGCAACGAGGAAATGGTGCGTTTCTTTGTTCGTTTTGAATACACCTACTGACTTTTGACAGATGACTCTGCTGCAGTTAAATAGGTAGGACTGACAATGTACGATCATGATATATGGCTGATTGGATTTAGACATCTGGATGATAATCACCAAGAGCTACCAGAGGTGGAACAGGACGAAGTTAAGAATTGGTTCAATAAGCAGGTTATAAAGGCGAAAAAGTTCCAACCTTTGGCGGTCATCAACCAGAAGCTGAAGGGTCTGGACGTCTTTGAATCGAATGAGCCACCTGCTCCATTGATACCTGCGCCCAGTGTCGTGCCAGGAAACCGGATCTCGACCCCAGAAGCAGCAAGGCCTGATCCAGACGAAGTGGTGACAAGAGCGCATTGGCAGAAGTCAGGATATAATGATCTGTGTACCGAGCCAGCATGTGGAAAGAGACTAGGCCCTGTGAATGGGAGTGTGAACTGCAGAAAGTGCGGGCGACTATTCTGTGAGGACCATACTATGTACCAAATGAAGCTCTCGAGGGCGGCACAGCATGAGCCAGTGCGAGGATTCTGGTGTCGAACCTGCGAGACATGCTTCAAGTCTAGGGAGGGCTACAATGATCATAATGGATTTATGAGGGATCATAGCACCAGTTTCCAGGCGATGCGGAGGAAAAAGGTCGACAAAGCATATTTGGAGATATCGAGATTGGAAAAGAGGCTCACGAAACTCACACAACTATTGGCAAACCCGCCGGAAGATACCTCGGGGAACAATGGCGGTATATTGTCATTAGCAGGGCAGAAGAATCAGAGAAAACTCCTGGAGCAGTCTGTGGTCACCTGGGAGGAGGATGCCAGTGTTTCAAAATGTCCTTTTTGTCACCAAGAATTCGGATCTTGGTCATTCAGACGACATCACTGTAGGCTGTGTGGAAGAGTAGTATGTGCGGATCCCCGAACGGGCTGCTCTTCTGAGATAGGTCTAAACGTGTCAGCCAGTAAGTGAACTACCACCTCTGACTAATCACTCGTTGACAATTCATAGTGACTGACCCAGCATCAGAAAAATCGGGTGGGTTGAGTCTCGACGTTCGAATGTGCAGAGATTGCAAAAGCACGGTTTTTAGCAAAAAAGACTTCGCGGCCGAGCTCGATCATAAACCACCGGATCAGCGTGCTTATGAGAATCTGATTCAGTTCGAAAAAGGAATCCGATCCCTCCTGCCCTCCTTTCAACGTCTCCTTATCGCTCTCCAAGATCCAGACAAACCGCCTTCGCATAACACTCTCGCCGAAGCAGGAAAGGTAAGAAAGCGCTTGATCGATGCCTTTGGTAAATATGATCTTGCAGCAAAACGCATCCGCGACTTGCCAACGCAAAGTGCTGCTCAAGCTCGTCTTCAAAAAGCAATCTATAATCAATCCGCCAATTTCCTGAATTTACACATGCTACCACTTAAATCACTTCCTAAAATCCTCAAGCACGCCTCTCCACACGGCGCGAATGGCCTACCAACCAACGGACGCAGCGCTCTCGCAGCGATTAAGTACAACGATATCGACTCCTCGTCTCAGATTAGCAGTTCGAGCGCTGTATCGGCAATGGAGGCCGAAGAGAAAGAGCTTCGGGAGCGATTGATCGTGCTAGAGGAACAGAGGTTTATGGTTAGTGAGATGGTGGCTAGTGCAAAGAAGGCGAGGAAGTTTGATGAAGTCCAAGCATTGGATGGAAATCTGTCAGATCTGGGGAGAGAAATCGATGCTGTCAATGGGATGCTGGGACAGTTGGATTTTGCAGGTGTCTATGCTAGGGAAGGTGCAGGGGGAACATTAGCGATTGGAAGGTAATACGGTTATGAAGGCAGATGCAACACATACATGTCCTGAGAACGATAGCCTTCATACGATAGAAGTGCTAGGGAGAGAATGGCGGTGCACACATATTGACGTAAGTGAAAGGACGGTTGCAGGTGCATTAGGCGGCGTTTGAAAGGGGATCTAGGACATTGGGATTTACTTGTGTTTGCTTAGCAGTGGCATGGCATGTTCTAATATCAAGTCAAGGCGTGGAAGAGAAATTGGAGCTGCATGGCTGGCGTACGGAGTAGCTAATTATCATAAGCATTTATACTGATAGCTGCAAGTAGTTGCAGCAAACTATTCTTTGGCATCAGTTGCAACATGTATGGGAGACGCAGTGTGC
Source organism: Articulospora tetracladia (assembly GCA_003415645.1). Taxonomy (NCBI): domain Eukaryota; kingdom Fungi; phylum Ascomycota; class Leotiomycetes; order Helotiales; family Discinellaceae; genus Articulospora; species Articulospora tetracladia. The sequence continues at coordinate 3,944,821 of PYIV01000002.1, read as the reverse complement.
ATATCGGCCTCAGCGTCCAATCTCAAATCTGACATTATCAATAGTGAATTGCCTAAGCAACTTTGGAGCAACTTCTTCATCTCATTCTCTCACGTTTCTAGGCTTATTTCACTTCAACTCTATTCAAACTACCATCTTTCTCGTCGTACACACACACACACACACAATTGGCCTGATACCATTCTCCTGTATACCACATGAAGCTACTCTCGAGACCTTCAGACAGAAACGTTCATGTTTTCCAATATGTCGAAGCCCTAGGATTAGATAGCATCACGTGCTTATGAAACCAGAAAAGGTGCAGATGACATATGCAGGTACCAAAGTCAAGCAAGCCAAAGCCAATATCAAGTTTCTCTTATAATCATACACATTTAATTCAGGCATTTAAGCGACAGATTTCATGAGGCATGCTTCTAGAGCTCTAATAGGAGTATGCTTAGATCGTAGCACGGGATTTGTCTTCGGAACAATTTACAGTAGCAAGTACAATATACAACGGCACAATATATAAGATAAGTACTGAATTTGACCAATGAGAATCCCAGTTTTGATTGCATTATTGCAAAAAATGCAGCAAGCAGCAGCAAAGAATCATTGTACAATGTTACATGGGGAATCTCTATGCCAATTATCGTCACAAGTCCCCTTTCTTTCACCCTCTCTGGCGCTCAAAGCAATCAGCCGCCCTGAAGCCTCAAAGCATCTAATTTCAAATCCCTTTCTTTTCATCCCTACTCACAACAACAACTCTAATGGGTTCTCAACTACCTTCTTGAACTCCTTAACCCACTCTCCACCAACAGCGCCATCAACAACCTTGTGATCGAACGAGGCAGTAACAACAATCTGGTCATCCCACTCAATACCAGTGCCCTCCTCAGTCTCAACTGGGATCGCGACCTTCTTGGTTGTTCCAACAGCGAGGATACCAGCTTGTGGAGGGTTGATGACAGCAGTGAATCGATCAATCGCGGGGTTCATGCCCATGTTGCTGATGGTGAAGGTTCCGCCCTGGTACTCATCTGGCTTGAGCTTGCCGTCGCGTGCGCGCTTGCCAAGATCCTTAACTTGCTCTGAGATGGATTGGAGGCCAAGACCTTCAACGGACTTGACAATTGGAGTCATGAGACCAACTGGGGTAGCAACCGCGACCTATTTAGAGTGTCTTGTAAGCTAGTGTTCAAGAGTACTGTCAGATCAAACTTACACTGATATCAACGTTGCTGAACTGGCGGATGAAACCGTCTCTCCAGCTAGAGTTGACAGTTGGCACCTTCTTGCATGCAACACCACAGGCCTTGATCAAGAAGTCGTTAACAGAAAGCTTGTACTTTCCATCTGCGGAAGCGTTGAGCGATGCTCGAAGCTTCATAAGCTTTGTAACAGAAACAGTAGCTGCGACGAAGTAGTGGGGGTTCTGGTTCATCGACTCAGTAAGGCGGTTGGCAATGGTCTTGCGCATGGAAGACGTAGGAGTATCAACAAAGGAAGCAGCTGGTGCGGATGAACCTGAAGCGGCTGGGGCAGCTCCGGAAGACTTCTTGACATCTGCTTCAGTGATTTGTCCACCAACTCCGGTGCCCTTCAATCCAGTGATCTTTACGCCGGTCTCAATTGCCAGTCTAACTGCTGCAGCGCTTGCATTTGGTTGTCTGTCCATTGCCGGTTGTAATTTTCCACCACTCGACTCGGTCTCTTCTGGCACTGGGGCAGATTCAGCGGGGGGTGCAGTGCTGGAACTGCTCGACGGAGGTTCGGAAGATTCGCTAGCCTCCTCCTTTGGCGGCGGTGCAGGTGCGCTCTCTCCTCCAGCATCTGCAAGAGTGAAGGATTCAAAAGCCGACGCATCCTGACCCTCCTCGATCATAATAGCAATTGGCTGTAGAAAAGTCAGCAAAGTGGATCGGCGGAAGTCAATTGATCACTGACATTGCCAACTGCGACATCCTTCTCTCCAGAGTCTTTCAAGATCTTGGCCAAGACACCCTCCTCTTGGAATTCGAAGTCCATCTGTGCCTTGTCGGTTTCGATCTCTACCAAAACGTCGCCAGGGGAGATCGCATCTCCGGGCTTCTTCTGCCAAGTTCCAATGTTACCTGCTGTCATCGTGGGCGACAGAGCAGGCATTGTGACCACAGTGTGTGGTGGGAAGGACTTTGAGGCATAACATCTTGCGAATTGGAAGGACAGCGAAGATTGAAGGGCGCGCCTTCGTAGCACAGCAGCGAACATCCTGAAGATGCGGTCGAGAAAAGAACAGGAGAAAATCAAGCGAGAGAACAGAGAGGTGATGGATCCAGACAATTGAAGTCGTGGATTATCGGGTCGACGTCGATACAGGAGTGGAGGAGGGAGATGAATTGGCAGCGCAGGATCAATTGTTGAGCTGTCGGGAATTGTAGGTAGCTTGACTTTAAATTTCGCTGAGACTTATGTAAGCAGGGCGTGCACCGTTTGGGCCCGATGAAGCGCCATAGACGCGTGGTGGTATCTGGTGGTTGGTTAGATAGACGCGGCACCCCCTGTCTTGCGAAAGCACTTCCTAGTCGGCGGAGTAGGTCTATCAATCCAGGCTGTCAGCCGTAAGTGTTTCCTAAGGTTACGTGGTAGCTCCGACAGATTATCTACAACATCGACAAAGAACAGCTTGCACGAAGAAGAATCGTCGAAAGTGGGAACAGGAAGGGGCCACGAATGGAAGCGGATGCATACAAAAGGCCACCATGAGCTCTATTGTTTTCGTGGTTTCAGCCTTGGAAGCTATCGCAGCTTCTAAGGAGGCACACAAGAAACCGCAACTTTCGGAATCTGTCAAGAAGGCTCTGAAAGATATCAAGGAGCACCAGCCCAATTACCAGATCCTGAGGTTATCTTCGAACCATTAGATCTCGCCGCGAGATCGAACAATCCACCGTTAACTACGACTGCCTTGGACTGTATTGGAAAGCTCATCAGCTATTCATACTTTTCAGTTCCATCTTCACCAAATGCGGATAAGGAGGCTGCAAAGGTGCCCCTGATCGAACGCGCCATTGATACGATATGCGATTGTTTTCAAGGAGAGAGTACTGCGCCGGAGATACAACTGCAAATTGTCAAGTCGCTCTTGGCAGCCGTATTGAACGACAAGATTGTGGTACACGGTGCCGGACTCCTTAAAGCTGTCCGACAAGTCTATAATGTCTTCCTTCTTTCGAAGAGCAGTCCCAATCAGCAGGTGGCGCAAGGGACGTTGACGCAGATGGTCGGAACTGTTTTTGAACGGGTGAAGACACGGATACACATGAAAGAGGCCAGGCTGAACCTATCGAAGTTAGGCAAGGGTATTGGGAATACGAGCTCCTTCACAGTGGATGCCACGGACTCGATCAATGAAGCGGCAGGGAGCAATGAACCGGACGAGTCCGTCGACGGCACAGTAGCATCAGAAGCTCCATCAAGCGAAGCAGGTCCAAAACTTACGCTGAAGGACTTCGAGCGTAGGACAAGCTTTGATGATGTGGAAGAAGGGCCTACAATGGTGACACATGTAAGGCCTTCACAGATCTCACCAAGATCGGCGTCAGGCCAAACACCACCAGAGGGCAGCTTGGATGAAGGCATGGAGTCAGATGATAATGAGGACGAGGTCTACATCCGAGATGCATACCTTGTCTTCCGGTCCTTCTGCAATCTCAGCACCAAAGTTCTTAGCCAGGAACAACTCTACGATATTAAGGGCCAGCATATGCGCTCGAAACTCATCTCTCTACACTTGCTTCATACCTTACTCAATAACAACATGCTTGTTTTCACTTCTCCTTTATGTACAATCAAGAGCAGCAAAAGCAATGAGCCGACGGGGTTTCTACAAGCGATCAAATTTTATCTTTGTCTCAGCATAACCCGCAATGGAGCTCATTCGGTAGACAAGGTATTCGAAGTGTGTTGCGAGATATTTTGGCTAATGTTAAAATTCATGAGAGCACCTTTCAAAGTCAGTATACTTTTTATTCTTTCCAAATGCTATGACTAAGAAAATGACAGAAAGAAATCGAGGTCTTCTTGAACGAGATCTACTTGGCACTTCTGGAGAGACGAAATGCCCCAGTCACCCAAAAGCTGTATTTCATGGGCATTTTGCAGAGATTCTGTTCGGATCCACGAGCGCTTGTCGAGACATATCTCAACTACGATTGTGACAGAAACGTAGACAATATGTTCCAGACGCTCATTGAAGACCTTTCAAAAGCGGCAAGTTCGGCAGTGATGATCACCCCTTTCCATCAACAACAGTATGAGGAGAAGGCTGCAAAGAACGGATCATCTCACTCAGATTGGCAGAGCAGGGGAACCCTTCCTCCGCCACTATCCACCGCCTCCATGCACGATCGACATGTGAATGTTGATGAAGAGATACCCAAAGAGTATATTATCAAAAGGCAAGCGTTAGACTGTTTGGTAGAAACACTGCGATCTTTGGTCAATTGGTCCCAACAGGGGATCGCGGAAGTTACGGGTGGTATGGAAACTGACGGGAGACCTTCTGAGGACTTCCGCCAGTCGATTGATCCATCGTTGAACGATAGCTCCTCCAAAATCACAAACGGGGATACGCCATTACCTCCATCCACACCTATTATCGATGACGATCCTGATCAACTAGAGAAAGAAAAGCAACGGAAAACTGCCCTGAGCAATGCAATCAAGCAATTCAACTTCAAACCGAAGCGAGGTCTAAAACTCCTCCTGTCCGAAAAATTTATTCCAGCCGATACGCCTGAAGAAATTTCACGATTCTTGTTAACGGAGGAACGATTAGATAAAGCACAAATCGGTGAATTCTTGGGTGATCCAGATGACCGAAACGTTGCAATCATGCACGCGTTTGTGGACCACATGGATTTCACTAAACGCCGCTTTGTGGATTCGCTCAGGCAATTCCTTCAATCATTCCGTCTGCCTGGAGAAGCTCAAAAGATTGATCGCTTCATGTTGAAATTTGCCAATCGATACGTAACAGGCAATCCAAATGCATTCGCGAATGCGGACACTGCCTACGTACTTGCATACTCCGTTGTTATGTTAAACACCGACCAGCACAGCAAAAATGTTGTCAAAAGAATGACCAAGGAGGATTTCATCAAGAATAACCGTGGAATCAATGATAACGCTAATCTTCCTGATGAGTACCTGATTGGTATATACGAAGAAATTGGCAAAGATGAGATTGTCCTGAAAAGCGAACGAGAAACGGCAGCAGCTAATGGCTCCGCACCCCAGCAGTCGGGTGGTATTGCTGCGGGCCTTGGACAGGCTTTAGCCACCGTTGGTCGTGACTTGCAACGAGAGGCCTACTTGGCCCAATCCGAGGAAATCTCCTACAGGTCGGAGCAGTTGTTCAAGAACTTGTTCAGAAATCAGCGAAAGAATGCGTCAAAGTCTGGTGCTGTGAAATTTATTCCCGCCACTTCGTTCAAACATGTTGGCCCGATGTTTGATGTGACTTGGATGTCATTCTTCTCGGCACTGTCAGGACAAATGCAACGTGCTCAAAACATCGAAATCATCAAGACATGTATTGAAGGAATGAAACTCGCAGTCCGGATTGCATGCTTGTTCGACCTTGAGACACCACGAGAAGCTTTCATCTCCGCTCTTAAGAACGCGACCAACTTGAACAATCCAGCAGATATGCTTGCTAAGAATGTCGAAGCCCTGAAAGTGCTCATTGAGATTGGCCAGACAGAAGGAAACCTCTTGAAAGGATCTTGGCGAGATATTTTGATGTGCATCAGTCAACTTGACAGGCTACAGCTCATCTCAGAAGGAGTGGATGAGAGCTCTATACCTGATGTCTCAAAGGCAAGGATAGTTGCCCCATCACGATCAGACACTGTGTCGTCGAGGAAATCCAGTCAGTCCACCAGGCCTTCAAGGCCAAGGCCGCGGTCCACAATAGGAAACACCAGCTACTCCATGGAGATTGCTATGGAGAGTCGGTCAGATGAAGTTCTCAAGGGTGTAGATCGAATCTTCACAAATACGGCGAATCTTTCTGGCGATGCAATTGTACACTTCGTGACAGCCTTAACAGAGGTTAGTTGGGAGGAGATCAAGATTTCAGGCCAAAACGAGTCTCCTCGAACTTATAGTCTTCAAAAACTCGTCGAGATAAGTTACTATAACATGTCTCGTGTAAGATTTGAGTGGACAAATATCTGGGCAGTATTGGGAGAGCACTTCAACCGAGTGGGATGTTATAACAACACAACTGTTGTTTTCTTTGCTCTCGACTCACTTCGACAACTATCAATGCGCTTTTTAGAGATTGAAGAACTCCCTGGTTTCAAATTTCAGAAAGATTTCTTGAAGCCGTTTGAGCACGTCATGTCAAACAGCACTGTTGTGACAGTCAAGGATATGGCACTTCGTTGCCTAATTCAGATGATCCAAGCACAAGGACAAAATATCAGATCAGGATGGCGAACCATGTTTGGAGTCTTCACTGTGGCTGCACGTGAACCCTACGAAAGCATCGTCAATCTTGCATTTGAGAATGTCAACCAAGTATACAAGGCTAACTTTGGGGTGATTATCTCTCAGGGAGCTTTTGCAGATCTTATCGTTTGCTTGACAGAGTTCTCGAAAAATATGAAGTTCCAGAAAAAAGGTCTTCAAGCCATGGAGACCTTGAAATCTATAATTCCAAAGATGCTGAAAACGCCAGAATGTCCACTGTCAAAGAAGTCAGTCGCGAATTCGGACGGATCGCCAAAGTCAACGGACCCAGCTTTAAAGAAGGTCAGCCGAACCAGCCAGGAAGAGGCCTTCTGGTTCCCAGTTCTGTTTGCCTTCCATGATGTCTTAATGACTGGAGAAGATCTTGAAGTCAGATCCAATGCACTTAATTACCTATTTGAGGCTCTCATTCGCTATGGTGGCGACTTCCCATCTGACTTTTGGATATCCTCTGGCGACAGCTCCTTTACCCTATTTTCATGGTCCTCAAATCGAAGTCAGAAATGTCAAATGTGCTCAGTCATGAGGAACTTTCAGTCTGGCTGTCGACAACCATGATCCAGGCACTACGCAATATGATCACTCTTTTCACTCATTATTTTGAGTCACTAGAGTACATGCTGGACCGATTTCTGGATTTGTTGGCTTTGTGTATTTGCCAAGAGAATGATACCATTGCCAGGATAGGGAGCAACTGCTTGCAGCAATTGATTTTGCAAAACGTAACGAAGTTTCAACCTGACCATTGGTCGAAAATAGTGGGTGCTTTTGTTGAGCTTTTCGAAAGAACGACGGCGTATCAGCTATTTTCAGCGGCAACGCTCTCTACCTCTACAAATAGCTTGCAAAGTGTGGGCTCGCCAACAGAAGAGCTCACAAGCGACGAATCATCGCTCAAAATCAATGGAACCAATGGGTCCAGTACCCCAGATGCAGAAAGCATCAACGACGACGAAGCCAAGACGCCAACAGCTGGGCCCAATGAACTTGAGGATTACAAACCCCAGTCCGGACTCCAGCAACAGCCCGTAGTTGTAACAGCCGCACGCCGCCGATTCTTCAACCAAATTATCACTCGCTGCGTCCTTCAACTCCTCATGATCGAGACGGTCAATGAGCTCTTCTCCAATGACGCCGTCTACGCTCAAATCCCTAGTCCTGAACTTCTCCGACTCATGGCGCTTCTCAAGAAGTCATTCCTATTTGCCAAGCGCTTCAACGAGAACAAAGAACTCCGCATGCGTCTCTGGCGTGAGGGCTTCATGAAACAGCCCCCAATCTTCTCAAGCAGGAAAGTGGCAGTGCAGCCACGTACGTTAGCATCCTCCTGCGCATGTACCACGACGAAAGCGAAGAGCGCAAACGCAATCGTGCGGACACGGAATCTGCGCTTGTGCCTTTGTGTGCAGACATCATTCGCGGCTTCACGCAGCTAGAAGAAGAATCGCAGCAGCGCAATATAGTCGCATGGCGGCCCGTGGTTGTAGACGTCCTCGAAGGATACACGAATTTCCCAGGCGAAGGCTTTGAGAAGTATGTGGAGGTTTTCTATCCGCTCAGTATCGAACTGTTGAACAGGGATCTGGGCGTTGAGGTTCGACTGGCCTTACAGGGCTTGCTGAGACGGGTTGGAGAAGTTAAGTTGGGTCTACCAGAGACGAAGAGACCTAGTACACCAACAAGTCCGAGCGCTGTGTCTTTTTCGGGGTCGATGAGGAGGAAGAACAGCAGGGCTGCATAGGGGGAAGGGACGAGTTCTTGATATGAGCATTTCGAGAGTTGATTAAAGACGGATTCATGAGTATATTTTTTGATCGATTCGCCATTTTTAGTGCAGCATCTAGGGGACACGGGCATGTAGTATGTATGAGATAGAAGCTCTTGTTCATTAGCCGATTTACTTGAGCTTGGTTGCGGGAGTTTTCAGGATTGGCAATAGCGAAAGAGAGCAATGGCGATGATCAAAGGGCAAAGGCGAGTATAGTAGACGGTTGGGAGCATGTTGTTTGTAAAATACACCGTTTGAATCTTCACCTATTATTTCAGCCTAAGTTACTTTGACAGAAGGGTTGTGTGCATTGATATTATTGCTCGTTGCAGGTAGTGGCCATTTGCACGTCTAATTTTGTATCGTTTCTACTCAACGGTTTCCCATTATCCTCTCCACGAGAGCCTCCCCCGCCAGCTGCTCGGGCGTCTTGCCCTTCTCCACAGCAGGCACCTCATATCCCCCATTGGCAAACACCCTCTCGGCAATACTCTTCCCTACTAGATTCTCGATCTCTCTGCATACTGCTTGGGTCACTTCCACGGTGGTATTCTTACCACCAAGGTCTTTCGTTCGGATTCCTGCCTCGGTCACATTTTCCACAGCATCCATGAGCAGCTCGGCGGCGGGCACTTGGCCTAACCAGCGGAGCATTTCAGACGCTGTCCAGAAAGTTGCAACTGGATTGGCGACGCCGAGACCTGTGATGTCAAATGCCGAGCCCTAGATTGAGGAGCCTGGTTAGCTTTTTTGTTTTACAGGTTATCAGGCAGAATATGCCTGGACACGCAGAAAGCATAGTAATTGATGGAGATATATTTCCCGGACGCGATCAGGAGCAAGTGACATGTCTTACGTGGATAGGTTCGAACATCGAAGGATTCTCCCTAGTAGGATCAAGATTGCTAGTTGGTGCAATACCTATTGAACCTGCTAGCGCAGCAGCCAGATCGGATAGGATGTCTGCATGCAGGTTCGTCGCCACAATCGTATCGATGCTCGCAGGATTGAGCACCATTCGCGTGGTCATCGCATCTACCAGCATCTTGTCCCATTCGACATCTTCAAAGTCCTTCGCTACTTCCGCTGCAACATTATCCCAAAACACCATCCCATTTCTCTGTGCGTTGCTCTTGGTCACAACAGTCAGCTTCTTGCGCGGTCTGCTGCGAGCTGTCTCGAACGCAAAACGCATAATGCGCTCCACGCCATGGTAGGTGAAGACCGAGACTTCGGTTGCCACACTCCAAGGTTGATTCACGTGAGATGTTCCACCATGTCCGGCATATTCGCCCTCTGAGTTCTCGCGAACAATGACCCAATCAAGATCCTGTGGCCGAGAGTGCAAGGCATGCAGTGGGGATGTAGTTCCTCGCAAGACTCGTGTAGGTCGAACGTTGGCGTATTGTTGGAGTGGCTGACAGAGTGCTAAGCGCAAGCCCCAGAGGGATAGGTGATCTGGTACATCTGTTGTTCTCTATCAGCGTGGCCTGTTGCCAGTAAAATACATATATCGTACCCGGTGCACCCACAGCTCCGAATAGAATGGCGTTGAAGTTCTTGACTTTCTCTAGTGCATCATCTGGTAAATATCTTCCCTCCTTCTTATAATACGCGCTACTCCACTCGAAGTGTTCAAAATCAAGGTCAAAACTATTCATGCACTTCACGAGGTGTTTGAGGACAACTCTGCCAGCTTCAATTACTTCAATGCCAATTCCATCTCCTGGGATCAAAGCGATGTGGTAAGACTGCCGCCCTGGTGCTGCAACGCCTGTTGTGCCTTTTGTGGCCGTGATTGTAGTCATTGTAGCGTACTTTATGACTTGAAAAGAGCACACCTCGGCAAAGATGAGGCTTGAAGAAGTTGGGGGCCAGCGGAAGGGTGGGGCAGGAACAACGACCTACTCAATCTAGACCCTTTAAGGCTAGTGCGGTTGCTCTATTGACCTCATCTGCTTCCTCTGTTCCTCTTTCATATTCGTCATTAATAATTGGAAACTATTATACAGCGTATATTGCTCCGTTGCATGGGAAACTAACAAGACAACACACTATCTACCCTATCCTGATTTTACTGCTCCAGCCCGGGGATAAGGATGCAGGATAGCTATAGCTCTGGTTACCACATCCAGCTCCTGCCGAATAACCTGTTTTTTGGCCTCAATCTCCTCATCTCCCTTCACTAACTCCTGCATCTCATGGAGACCGAGATCGTCCATCACGATTTCTTCAACGAAACGCATGAGATGTCGCTCAACTATTTGCATGAGGACATTGGCAACAAATTGGCGGCAGGCAATCTGCGGAATGTTAGCTCTGAACCCCGGCTTTCAACATGTGTCGTCCACAGTGCAACTTACCTCATAATGTGTCCACATTGCATCCAAGAGGTCATTAGCGGCCTCGGTAGTCCAATCCTCTTGCGTATGGAGGTTCTGCATCCTTGCAATGTCCGCCGGTCTCAGCTCTGGCTTGCCATCCAAATCTTGCGTATTCTCAACACCAGTCACAAAGCGCTTCGAGGTCCTGTCGACACGTAGAGCTCTGAATCGTTTCAAGAACTCTCTGTCAAAGTCTTGACAGGTGTCCAATCGATCGTCCTCAAGATTTTGAAGCTCGTCGAATGCCTTGCGCTTTCGCTCCTCTAGAGCTGGTATCAAGTAGAAGTTAAGATAGCGCTCTGCAACAACAGCGCTATTGCCAAATCCTTCTCCGACTTTCGGCGATACCATTTTCATTGAGAAGGCAGTCGTTGTCACGACCTCAAAGTATTCGGCACAAGATTTGAACACGTTATTGATATGCTGTTTCGCGATCGGTTCCCATGTATCTGTCAGGAGCCAGAATGCTTTGTTAATCACTTCCTCGTTGTTGAAACCTGGCAAGCCCTTCTTTCGCAGTGAGTTAAGCAGCTGTTTCAACTCAGTAATGCCTTGGTCTTTAGCCTTTATCGCCACTCTTCGTTCAGCGATGGAATCCTTTGGTTGGAAAATAGATTGCAAGTCTGCGTCTGGATCAATGGTCGGAACACGCCCTTCCAAATCCCATTTGTGGCCGAACAACAACAGTTTGTCTCGAAAGACCTCGCTTTGATCTACAACCCGAGATCGAAGATGTACTGGGTGAGGACCACTATAATTCCGAATATCGCTCTCATAGTATCCCCGTCCATGGTCCCTAGCCATTTTCTTAAGTTTCTCCAAAGATTTCTTCATTGAAGTCCTAAGCTGTTTTTCGTCGAGGTCGCCGCCCAACTCGGTCATCTCCCCTTTCAAGTGGCCCTCTCTCGCCATGAGTGTTTGTAGGAGCTTCGGCAACTCCTTTTTTGCGACAGCAAACAGCAACACGCTGAGCCGATCACGCAGCGCTCCAATGCCAGTATCCTTCTTATGGAGCTCATTCCATGGGCTAGAGGTTTCGAAGAAAACTCTTTCCTTTTCGTCTCTGTCGGTCTGCAAACTGTTCCGGTCCAAGTCGGCCTGATTTCGGTTCACCAACACATGCCAATCTAACGGGAAAGTCTTCTTGAAGGTGACGTCCCGACCCTGGACCATCTTGACGCAGTCAATTGCTTTACTGCTAGCTTCGTCGGGCATTGTTAGAACGCCCAATGTTCGGTCGCTACCAATGCCGAGATCTTTACACATCCGAAGTATTTTGTGGTTTTCAATATCATCAGTAGCCTTTGTCACCGCCAATACAATCGAATGACTCTTCAACATCTCACCCTTTACCATCTCCTTGACCATCTCGACATTTCCATCATCATATTTGTCCAATTCAATGAGACCTGGTAGGTCTAGTAATTGTAAGTCCAATTCTTCCGGACCAGAGATTGTGACAGTCAAGGTATCAGTTGTCCATTGCTTCTTGCCCTTGCTTCCTTTGGGATTGAAAATAATGGCGTTTACTTGGTCAATCGCTGTCACCATGGCATCTCGCCAGTCGACTCTATCCAGACTTTGCTTGAAATTCCTGAGCTCCGTGCTCTCAGCCGGTGGCCGGCTCGGATCTGGAATTATTCCCAGGACCACTTTCACTTCTGGCTTCCGCAAGAGTGTGACCTGAGTTTTATACTTCGTGCAAACGCCACCCTTTCTTGGGAACGGAATACCCGCAATGGCCTCAAGGACAGAACTTTTCCCTGATGATTGCGATCCACAGACAATTATTTGTGGAAGAGAATGGCCGCCGCGACCTCGATCTATGCCAAGGTCCCTAAGTTGATCAAGAACCTTTAGGATTTTGGCATGTTCTCCTGTAGCATCGAGGGAAGATTTTGAACCTGTCGGACGCGGAAGTTGCTGCTCTGGGATTTCGGCTGGTCCGAAGCCGTTGGTCGATGGGTGATGGCCATTTGTAGATGTATTATGCCCATTGCTAAGAGACATGATCGGTGTGTTTTCTTTTATTTCGTCTCTCAAATCTTCCAAACGATCTCAGGCGTACGGCGATCTCTACGATCGTTTCCTATCCACAAACAAAGATAAAGTGAGAAATGAATGGGGGTTCTGTAGAGGAAAGTGGATATGGGGAGTTTTCATCAGTGATACTACGATATTCTAGCTGCTATAAAGTACCCGACACTAGATAAATGTTGACTCGGGCGTCGAGGCGGGATCTGAGCGAGGTGGGTAGCCGACGGCGGAGCGTGCGCCCCCTTACAGAACAATCCTGAACTAAAAGCAAGCCTGGGCAAATCTGTGCACCTTCCGCAGTGCCTTTTCATGCACGCTCTCAGCCGCATCTCATCTTCTGATGCACTCAGGGTGTGGTTGCTTAAGCCTCTCTCGATCGAAAACCACGATGCAGCCTCAGAGTCACATCACGGCATACGTGTTTTCAAGCCTCCTTCGCCTTTGCTGACGACCTTCAGGCAGGACATCCTTCACCGAGCGGAAGAGGGATGCGTTATCATTCTCAGGCTCCATTTCGAATTCATTCTGTGGTGTGTTGTCATTGCCACTCGTCAATTTGGCGTCGATGGCGTCCAGTGCGTAGTGCTCGTTTGTGGTTTCAAGCTACGATGGAGCGGCAACTAGTGGGCTGAGCCAAACTAAATGTAACTTGAGGCGTACCCAAAGGCGCTATACCGGGCTTTTCATTCAGCCTCAAGTTAGGGTCAAGCAATTTTTGGGGCACTGATTTGCGTCCTGCTGCAAACCTTCAATTTCGATTTTCTCGATAATTTCTCAGCGTATTCCTTACTTCCACGAAACAACCACCACAGATCGGGATAGATCAAAAAGTCCCTTCAATATCTCGTTGTTACAACTCTTTATCTTGAAGAATCTCCTACTACACATCAAATTCTATATCAGCATTCTGCCTCTTGATCTCCTGTCGACACAAATCCAAAAGTAGCAAAAATGGTTGATCCTATTTCTCTGATCTCTGCTATATGCGCTGTGATCTCCACTACTAAATCACTCCATGAGTGGTGGCATATGTATCAGCAAAGGAAACTTGTCGGGAAGACAAAACAGCATGCAAAGACAGAACGTAAACTTCTGGACGCATTCATGAGCATTTGGAAGAAGTATAACAGAATAGCCTCATTTCTAGGGATGAGATTTTCACTGCGTTTCAATAGTACGTGCCCCCTAGAAAGTATAGGCCTCGCTGACTGTTACTCCTAGAAAGCCTTATGCGCGACCTGAATGGTTTGCGCCCAAAATTGCTAAGTTTGCAACAAGGCCTGCGAGAACTGGAAAAATCTCACACGATGAGGGACGGCGATGTCCCTACAGGCACCGAAGATGCGGCGCTCGAAAAGATTCTGATTTTGGCACAAATCACACAAGATGTAGAGGAGGAAACTGAACGAGCCTTGACGCGACTTTACCCAGACGAATTTCCCTCAGAGAAAGATCTGCTGACCTTGGAGGATCAAAGACTCGTGCCCACCAATGTACCGAGGCGATTCTGCGAGGGGGCGATGCTTTTCCAAATAGGCGACAAGGACGACCAATATCTCAATGATCTCGCAGAATCTTGTCCCTCCAAGTCAGGGTGGGGATACATCTGCAATGCTTGTGGGTTGGAGGTTGGGCATTATCCAGCCGTCAGACTTTCCCACGATGGAAGGGCGCTAGATTCCTCGATCCTTCTGACCGCTTCGCACCTCCTGGCCTTCAAGTCTATACATGATCGTCGAGCGTATTATCGGTGTCTTCCGTGTTACAAACAGCGGAAAATCGTCGAGTTTCCTTCAGCATTGGCATTTGAGCAACACATGGAACACCATCCAGGATTTACACTGTTGCGAGAGCACGAAGAGAACGAAAGAGCTTTGTTTATGTCTGAAAAGGAACTGGAGTTCATGAGTGGTACAATTTCTGATGCAGAGGATGAGCAGGTTGAGGGTTCGGTACCAGGTCTCAATTCCCACGGCTACGATCATCGGAAAGTGGATAAGGCGGACTACAAAGGCCCACTAGGTGGATTGGAGAAAGTAGGAAAGAGCCAAAATGGTAATCGAAAAGAGGATGAGCAGGAAGTTTCGGATGTGGAGGATGATTTCGAACATCAACCATCTATTGTGTCAGCCCAGACCACCCAAAATGGAACGGACTTCCAAGAAGTCAGTCCCTTACCTTCGAAAGTAGAACTTGACAAGAGCTCTCAGAGTCTACTACTTCCGGATTGGAATAAAACCACTAAGAAAATCGCCGGGAGTTTCCCACACAGCTCAGGGCATGTCGCTCCCACTGTGGCTCGTCCGGTGGTAGAGTCTGGCGCAACGAGCATCTTTGAGGCCGAATCGACGGAAATCAGATCTGAAAAGGCGCCGGAAGTTCCTGTGAAGACCGATATCAGCTCTGGAAGTCAGCAGGAACCTCCAGCTGTCAAAGTTCCCGCAAAAACGTTCACCGAATTAGCAGCTGAGACTCCAACCAAACCGGTGGAACTAGCAGCGACCTCTCCACTGCCAAATTTAGAAATAAAGCCACGGGCGTCCATTATATCAAACACTGTAACATCACGACCGAGGTCAGCTCAAGAATTTCCTGCAAGTCCTATAGAATCCTCGGGGCCCAGCGCAGCCGTACCTAATCCAAACCAAGCTCCATATCCAGTCACCCCCACGCCTGCGGCCGCCCCAATCGCCACCCGCAAGCCTGAGTTCTGGATCATGGAGAGTGGGGTATTCAAGGGTATCGTGAGTAAGAGAGTTGTGATTGAGCAGGATGCAATGCCACTTGATGAGTGGATCCGGCCAACGCAAGCGATAGAGAAAAGCATGGGGAAGAAGTGGATGATGAAGCAAGCGAGCAATGGAGAAATCATCTATGCATAGGTGAAGGTATCAGTAAAGATGCTGTCATGATAGGTGTAATATTATGTTCTATAGCGCTAAGCAACATGAAGGGAATTTTTATGCCTCTTATAAGTCATTTCTAGAGTATACAACTACACTGCCGAGTCGTGAAACTCGAACTCAACCGTTTTGTGTATTCCACCACTATTTTCATGTATATCCAAACCTCCATCACTATCTCTTGTTCCTGCACGAGAAACCATTGCATCTACCATTCTCTCCTGTGAGGTAGACACTTGGCCATTTGCATCAACACGAGTTTCCACGTGGTTCATGGAATACATCCCGACTCCCCCCTTATTGGGCTTGTCTTTTCGTGTATGGCTAGTTGATTTCATTTTGTGACTTCGATTTTGAGATGAGCTTTCATGGATGTGGTTTGACACCACCAGTCTTGAGGCTAGGATATCGATGCTATAACGAGTCAGCGTCTGTCCTTGAGGGGTAAGCATAGAATGCAAGTCACTTACAACATGACGACAGGGAACAAACACTCAAGAGTGTACACAAAACGGTCAACTTGGCCCGCCACATTCGACGCACTCTGCGCCGTGATCTGAAAGGAGTACGTCACGGCTCTGGAGAACCCAATAGCCGCCAAAGTCGTCAGCCGCACCTCGGTGCTCCGCATCAGATATTGGAACAGTCCTGATGTGGATGCAGCTTCGACCGAGATTCGCTTCGCCGAGGCGAACTTGCGGAGGAGGAAAAACGCGCTGATACATTCGACGAGTGCGATGCAGCTAAAATACCCAACATGTAGGTGGTTGATGTAGCGCTGACGAGATGTGTTTCCTGCCAGCAGGTCTTTGGCTCGGTCGATGAGTATCAGGACTCTGAGTACCGATATGGTAACCATGAGCGTCCAAAAGAGACTAAGAAAGACGACCCGACTTCTTTTGTTGAGGACTCGGATTAGGATCAGGTAGCTATAGAAGGACATTCCAGCTTCTTGGATCTGTTGATGGGCTAATTAGTCTCTTGAGACTTGGTTGGACATTCTGCGAGTGCTTACAAGCCATGCTATATCTGCAAATGCCGCGGCTACTACTGTCCCTGTGGTGGGATAGTTGGCGTAAAATGCGTAGTAACATAGTCCTATAATTGCACCACGCTATATAAGCCTTTGCTCAAAACAGGAGACTGAAGTTGAGCGAGATTCAGAGGATCAAATTCTGGGGTCTTATAACCCTTCCTTGCCTGAAGATTCTGGAACTCGTTCAAAACGGGAGAAAGAAGGGCTTTAAATACCATTTGCAATGCATCCTGCAACCGAAGTAATGATTGGAACTAATCCGAGGGGAGAGAGACTGGTGATGCCGATAATCATCAACCCAAGCAAGATGTTGACAAGATCAATACTGGAAAGAATGGCCCAACTCTCCTCAAAATAGGGTGGGACCGCTTGTGCAGTTACGTTTGACATGTTGAAAATGCTGATCGGAGAGAGGGACGACTAAACTCAATCTCTACAGCGACCAGACGGGCGGATCCAACCTTATACCCAAAAAACAACGGATGGTTTTGGAGACCTCGACATGGCCGCAGCCTTCGGAACCGCGTTTCGGCATCAGAGCGCCACATCTTGTCCACTGTCTCCAGAGGGGGGAGAGGAGAGAAGATTGGGCGAGTCTGCTTTGGGAGTGTGACCGAATGCCGGGGCCAATGGGCAGTTTCCCAGGCCGTGATGGGACTCTAAACTGTCCTTCGCACAGACAATCTTTCCCGTGGCTTGGTCTGGGGAACTGAGGCGAGGCGGGGATCTTTGTTCTGCACTCTCTGCACTAGTTGCATGGGAAATGTCCTGCGGCCATGGCTCCGGGGTCTCAGGACTCGGTTAACGCTCTCCCTCCCCCTAAAGACTTCACACCAACCAGGCTATTTGTGGCTTTGTCGCGAATCAACCAGAAGCCATAGAACCTCTGGAACTTGCTCTGATTAGCTCCAGTTGCGCCCTATCAAACCCTAGTCTGCACGAGGGATTTAAATGGAAGGATGGAGAGTACCAATGTCGACTTCAGATGATGTTTTGAGAATCCGAGAACCAGGTGCTGGTTCACAGTCGACATGTCATAATAGTGGTGGCAATTGATAACTGCCAGAAACCTCCATTGCCATTCACTTTTTTCTTTTTTCCTTCTCCTGCAGCTTCCAACCTTCTCGAAGGATACGCAAAAGCAAAGAGGATTTCCACTGACTGTCTTTCAATCAGGCTCGCACGGATGTCTTAACGGCAGGAGACGTCGCAGAACATCGCGAATCAGACCCCGCATCCTCCACATCTTGCCACGTCCCGTGCAGCACGCTCCACCACTAATACCCCAAATAAGGCAGAAAATGGGTGCGAAGCATGGCAAACTCGATGGTGGATGTGGTGATACGTTGATCTTGCAGTCGACCCATGTACCGTCCACCTCGTGCCGAAATCCCCTGCAGCACTCTCAGCCACTGCTTCAATGACTGATGTCCAGAAGAGGGCAGAAATATGGTTCGGTGCATGGCATGTGCGATGGTGGACATGACGATACGATCAGATGGAAGCAGAGCAAGCGAGGCAGGGAGTGCGCGTTTGGGCTGCCACGCTACAGAGCGAATTGTCTCTCCTGCAGCTGTTCGGGAGGTTTCGTTGCGCCACCCTCGGTGAACTGGCCTATTTTGAAATAGCTATGGAACTTTCCACGTCTCCTATTGATAACAGACCATGTGTGGAGATCAAGGACATCATCGTAAACACAACTCGGGTCGGCAAGTCGAAATTAAAGGAGAGCACTGGGCTTCGATGAGCGAGAGATTCATGTGCTGGACTCCGCACGGCAAGCCAGATTTAGAGTTTCCCCACATTGAATTGTCAATATCGGCTTTTCCCATCCTCCGTTCTTCGGCTTGAGCTGAGTGCCGAGCTGAGAGGCGTCTAATTGGTCGTGCTTTTCGTGCTTCAGCCAGAAGGATTCAGTCTTGCACGGGTTGCAAATGCTGGGAACACTAGCGGTGCTTGGCTGAAAGGGGGGAGAGTCTGGTACTGTCCTAATCCTCAATTTGGCACTGACATCAAACGCTCTCACACAAGACATCAACCAACAAGCCAGATGGCGAATTCGAGACGAAGACGAATGAGTCAATTTTACAAAGCAATCTGCTGAAGAATCGATCACATACGAAGGCTAGACTTACTCAGTGCCAGCCAATCTCCTCCCCTCAGCATGCTCGCTCATAATTTTGTTCAAGCCGTCTCGTTGGACGCACATATCAAACCTGAAGCTCTTTGCTGCCTCGTCCAATTGCTCAAGACTCATGTCTCTAAACAGCTCCGCGAATTCCATGCTAAAAGCAGACGCCATGAATGTCTCTATGATCCGCCTCGCTAGATGGCGTTGGGTGTTCCAAGGTGTTGGATATGTGTTTGTGGCTTCGGGGCAAACGTCATTGATCCAGGCTGCCAGGGGCTCGATCACGCCGTCTACTTGAGTCGAGGGATACTTGCCCCAACAATCTAGCTGAAGAGCTCGTTTCTTAGCCAGAAATGGCGCGATCGTTTCCATGTAGAAGGACACTGGAGAGGTGTAAACCATGCCTTGCACGCCGATATCTTTATATAGCCAGATCGACCAAGGGGTTGGCGGGTCCTGCTTGTCATATACAGCGAGTTGGGCGCCAAGGAGGTTATACCGTTCTTGATTGATTTCTGCAGCATCGGAGTCCAGATCTAGATTTGCGTAGACGGGGCCAAACTCTCCATTCCAAGCACAGACCTTGTGAGCCTGCTGGAATGATGCTTTGCGCAAGAATTGCGACTCGACCTTGTCCAATTGCTCAGCAGTGCCTTTGAAGCGCTCGCCGGTAGGGAAGCCCATTTGGCTGTAGTCATGCAAAGCATATGCGCAATTTGGGAGCACGTCCACAAAACACTTCCACTCCATCGCGAATGTGTTACCATCAAGCCACAAAATATGATGCGGGTCCACGGCACGGATGATGGGCTCGAAGCGGTCGTAAAATGCGGGGAGACGAAAGTGCAGAGGATCACAGGGCTCATTTATGGGGTTGTAGCCTGCGATCCAGGGATTATCTTTGTAGTGTTTTGCAATCTCGCACCATAACCAAATGGTACGATCCTGGTGATCTTTGTGGTCCCAGAACGCGGCATACGGGGAGCCACTGTCGGAGTGCCAGTCTGGATTCTGGCCACCGGGGACTGTATGCATATCGAGAATTGTGTAGATGTTATATTTGGCGCACTGGCAATTGTGAGTGTTGTTCGCTTGGCAAGGTGTATTTTGCAGGCCTTACCAGCTCGATCACGCGATCAAGGTGCTTGAAGCCGGACTCCTTCAACACTCGCGGATTCATGTCATCTTCAAAATGGCGGTAATTAAATGGTAGGCGGATGCAATTAAGTCCTAGGCTCGCAAAGAATTTGGCATCATCTTCCATGAAGAAATACTCGAGGAATTTATCAAAAAAGAATTCCTGCTTCTCTTTCCCGAGTACAGCGAGCATGGCTTCTCGATGCTGATGCTCATGACCTGGATATCCGGTACTGGAGATGATTAGCAATTGCGATCAGATTTATGGGACAGGATTGCAATACATGAAATTCTCCATATTCATCCAACCTCCTAGCCCAGCTCCCCGCAGCACCACGGAATTGCCCTTCCCATCAACCACCCTCTCTCCTTCGATTCGAAGCATGCCACTAGACATGGTGTCAATTTATTGGAACTAATTGACCAGCTATGATAGTCTAACGTCTTGAACGGTTGTCGTTGGAATTCCAAAGTGTAGTCAAAATCCCAGAACGCGCTTCAACGCTCCTGTCTTATAAGCTCACTACATGATGGCAGGTGGGATGGGTGGACTGCAGGATTCAGGCTGATTAGAGGTGGTGGAGTTTAAATCGTCCAGCTCCTTGGGCTTGGGTAGGTGCGGCTAACTCCAACGTGCGTCCAAGAAGCAGAGCCGGTTAAAGCGGGCGGATAAATTCCCCGCAATGGCGATCCCACCGCAATAAGTAGAAAATGGACCAATATCATCAGAGCCTTATTGCCGTTCATTTGCCGGAGAGCTTAATAACATCAACTAATGCTAAGGTCAAGTGACCAGATTCTGCGAGAGATATGGATCTTCCGCTGCATGTGATGTAGTCATATATCCATATTCTTAACTGCAGTGGACAGACTACAATGTATTAAGAGTCCGTCTCTTGCGCTTGCATTTTCTGATGATAGCCTCACCTCTTCTCCATTCTCCCCTTCATCCTCAAAAACAAGTCGGGAGGAAAGACCCGTAAGCGGGATATGAGTAGCTTTTATGGGGCATAATTTGGATAGCCGGCGATGCAAGTAAGATTACAACAAAATT
Organism: Articulospora tetracladia; assembly: GCA_003415645.1. Classification (NCBI taxonomy): domain Eukaryota; kingdom Fungi; phylum Ascomycota; class Leotiomycetes; order Helotiales; family Discinellaceae; genus Articulospora; species Articulospora tetracladia. The sequence goes on along the minus strand of PYIV01000002.1, from coordinate 3,923,867 downwards.
TGAAAGGAGAGTAATTAGAGGTGGTATGTTGACGATTGCTGCATTTTTGTTTTTGTCCTTGAAAGTCTCGCAGAAGTGAAAATATCACAGACCTAACCCCAGATCACAATATTACGTTTTCATCGCCTGATTGCTGCCCTCCCAATCAGCCTCTGCACCTTGCTCGCAGTCTTCATTGTACCTTGCTTGCAAGTCCCCCAAATCTGCCAGAGCTTGGTCTTTTGCAGCAATTGCATCATTCCTCTCTCTGATCAAACTCTCCAGCTCTGAGCGCTTGATCAAGAGGATGGTGTTGACAGTTCCTCCCATATTATGCGCAGCTCTGTGTCACTCAGTCAGATACTTGGGACAAACTAAATTGGTGAAAGTTGTGGGTTTGACTTACTGTTGCATCAATGTCCAAAGCGAGACTGGTTCATCGCCATTCCGGGCCATGAGCATGTTGTCTCGGGAATCCAAGCCTATTTCATTGTTGGCGAGCCGAATAATAGCTTCGAGGACATGGACGTTGGGGTTTGTGGGCTGGTCTTGATGTGGAGGGTTGCTTTTGAGGACGAGTTGGCTTTCAGTTGCCGCAGAGTTTTCTGGAGCCATCCTTGGGGAGTGCTCTACGTGTTGAGCGTTGGGATATTTTGACTGACGGTGAGAGAAGTGTCCGTCATTGAGAGGAGAGCGGGACATTCTGTAGTGGCGAGTAGAGAGCTTAGATGTTTATCTAGGAATACATGGGAAATGATGCAAGTATCTATTTTCGTTGGCTCGAGAAAATGGAATTGAGGCCATGGCAGCTTGGAAAGTAGGATTCACTTCAAGGAGTATGATTCACTGGTGAAAAACCGTAATTTTCATTCACGCTTGGCTCAAGTCACTACGAAAAGGCTCAGAGTTCACATTTGTGTCTATTCAAAGCCAGCGAACGTACCAACTGCGGCATCAAGGCATGATTCAAAGGAATGTCATTTGTACCTCTAAATCAACACATATACTTCCAGCATTAGTCCGAAGTTCATCCACTTCAAATTGATTATCTTTCCTTGACAACCCCTTTATTTGGTAGCACATTCAATGGTTTGTTGTTGTGCACAGAAAGGATACACAATTAATCTATTTGAAAGAGTTGCTTAAAGGCTCAGTTGCTATTTTTAACTGAATGTGCAGGTACTGTAAGATTAGTGGTCAGGCTTTGATAATCCAGCAAGATCAATTGTGTACATGAAGTTAGATTATCTTCCAAGCTTTATCCAGCCTGGTTCCCTTCACAAATCCACTACTAGTCTAGAATAGCGAACACACAGAAATATTCGCTCTCAATATAGTCCCAAGGCTAATAGTTATCATAGCTTTCCCACTAGAGAGATTCGCTGTCTTCTGGCGACGTCGAGCGCTGCGGATGCTGCCCTTTCAAATCCCGGTTATGATAGTACCGAATGACGAGAACGGTCACCACTGCCGCGGCCCCAAACCCGGCTGTGATGTAGTTACCAGTCACAATATAAGGCTGTAAGTTGGCTGGGAAGGTAAAGATGGGCACCCAAGCGGTGAAGATGTAAGCGAATGCGTTCATCTAAATAGGCCCATCAGCTCTTGATTCTCAAAGGAAAGAAATAACGCAGCACTAACCAAAGCAGAGATATACGCTCGTTTTTCCGGATCATGCCTGTTTACCTCATTCACCCAGGTCCAAGTAATTCCGGCTGCTGTTCCTCCGAGAGCGGTAAGATCTAACGAGGATATCAAGTCAGGATTCGCCCTTGGTTCATTTCAGAGGATGCTTACAATAAAGGGTCCAGCGTGTAGCTATGTTCGGTGGGTGAACAGGAGTTGCAGCAAGTGCGATTGGAAAGATGATTGCCATCGTACTTGCAAATAACATGCCAGGCCATCTCGCGGATCCAGGCAAACTATCCGAAATCCATGAATTGATAAGCGTGGAGAAGATAGCAATGAAATTTATCTAAACAGCGTAAGCTTAGTTCAATGTCGTCTGAGATTCCCAAAACTGACCCCAAGAGGAATAATATTAATATCAGCAACCGAAAATCTAGCTGGTTTTCCCTTGACGTTATAGCTCTTGACCCAGAAGATCACTGTGACAGTCAGTTACCTGACCTTCAAAGAATAGAAATGACCCACTAGATCCTCCAGATTGACCAAATTGAGCCAGAAATGCAAAGAACAATGGAACTTTCTGCTGTTAGCCTATGATAGACGTAACCATGATCTCGATGCTTACAGAGATAAACATGCCAAGTCGAGTGCCAGCGCTTGATGTCTTTCCACTTAAACAGTCCAGTGAGAGGTTTCACTTCAGTGGGCATTCTAGCACGGGCCAGTTCAACTTCTTTTTGAGTGAAGATCCTAGACAATTGTCAGCTTTGCTATGATGTTGAGAACAAAAAGACCAACCAGTTGGCCTTTGCCCGGGCAGGAAGCTGAGGCATTGCAAACGCGGTCCAGATGGCGCAAGGGAGAGAAACACAACCGCAGACGCTTTTTTAGTCAGCTTTTTGTTGTCTCATTCAGGGACAAGGACGCACATATACATCCAGCGCCAGCCAGCAAGACCATTAGCGCCGTCCAGCCCAGAATATACTGCTGCCATTAAGAAGCCTGAAAACAGAGGTCCGACTGAGGTGAAGACTTGAATCAGAGTATTGCGCCGAGCCAGTTCATGAGGTTTGTAGTAACTCGAGCATACATACATGACTGCCGGGAAGTGCCCAGCTTCAAACAAGCCAACGCTAAAAGTGGGTAAGAGATTGTAGGCATGGGAGAGAGGCAAGATACACACAAGAAGCGGAAGACATAAAGCTGTCTGACATTTTGGACCCCGGCGGTTGCAAATGTGAAGATAGTCCAAGCCAGCTCAAGGAAGGCAATGTAAAGAGGAGCATTAACCTGTATTTTGTCAGTTTTTATGCCACAGACCGAGAAACAATAATCACCTACTCGGGTAAGAAGCAGATTGGAAGGAATTTGTCCGAAAACATAAGCAGCACTCCAAATAGCATTGGCATAATTGAGCTCTTTTCCGTAAAGAGACAAATCCTCCTTCATGCCACTGTCTATTGAGTGTGTTAGCGAAACTCAAACGACTGTCCGGTTCACATACTGAAAGCATTGGTGATATTGACTTGGTCGAGGTAGCGGCACATGACACCCAGAGCTGATGCGGATATGAGCGTCAGGTCAAGCTTGGTGAGGAAACGTGCTTCCTCCTTTGGGACATCAAGTGCTAGTTCGGTCAGTATTTTCCCTTCACTCCCGGGTATCTTTGGGAGACTGACTCGACCACAAAAGAGACCTCCAAGTCCTCTTAGACTCCGTATACGTCCGCCCCTCTGTCTCGTTGAGCTTCACTAAGACGTCATCTTTGCGTTCGTCCACTACGAAGGCTTCTTTGCCAGATTTTTCGTGAAGTTGTGACATGTTTTCCTGTTTGCTAGAGATTGGAAGCGTAGTCAAAAGCTCGTCTATCCATGCACAGCGGATAATAACCAATCTTTATATCCATCGGAATGCTGAATAATCTTTCATGAGGTATCCAGATATCGGCACATCGCCCGTGTCGCCTTCAGCGGGTCACATCGCGACATTGAGATGCTTGGCTCTGATAAGAGCGCACTTCACCTGGTGCAGTACTGCCGTTCAAAAGGCAGCTTGAACCAATTTTAGACCAATAAAGATTTTCAATTCAACATCTGAGAGGGCGAGAGTGGGTTGCTGTATTTTTCGCAAGAGCCAAGTCGGGTACAAGGTATCGATTGGATGAGACGCGCAAAATCATGGCGTTATGAGCAGAGAGATGTGTCCGATGGCGTGCTCAGTTACCCATCGATATTCCCCTCCTGTCGGTTTGATCTGATTGCAGATCTATACTTTCTCTCTACAATAATGAGTTAAAGATTTTTCAATTCGGGACTCAATCAGAGATAAATAAAGCATTTTTTGTTACCATTGTCAAATAGCTAGAGGACAAGGCAACTTAGGTAGTTCGCTCCTAGTTTGGGAGATTATCAAAGCCAGTAATCCGGAATCTGCCCTCAAAAACAGATAAAAGATTCTACGCCGATAAACTAGAATAACAGATTACCAATCGAGAGCATTTCCTTGCTTGTGGTTCTGAAGGACGCGTCCAACAAAACAATATACCACGGCAGGGGGCGGCCCTCGAAACGTCGCCGGCTCGGTAGGTAAGCGACCCGCTATACCCGAGGCGAGCGCCATATTTTATACATAAAGGGAAATACAAGCACAAGTGGGGACCTAATTGGAAATAATATTCCAGCTTAGCCTAAAGTATTGTAGCTTTCGAATATTTAGCTGTAATCAATATAAATTTCAATGCAGCAAGCAACCTTTTGTAGGTAGTCTATATTTTATCAGTCGATAAATTACGCTAGACACATCCCACATCGCTCTTGACAGCTCCCAAAACAAAGAAAAAGGTTACCAATCAGCCAAGGAAACCAAGGAGCTTGACCAAGTAGCTTGCTGGTTCCCTAAGCTTTGCCCCATTTCATGCCCAGCCTTTGTAAATATGAGAAGAGCGATCCCGCTTCGACATCGGGGAAGGTAGACTGCCACCAAGCAGCAAACGAGCCTACAGAACACCAAGATCAGCACGAATCCCTCAACTCAACAGCGACACCTGAGACGAGAACACAATATGCAATGAGAAAACTGACCTTCAACAGGACCCAACTCTCCAAACCCCAGCGCCTCCACAGCCCACGGCACAAGCACCACGAGAATACCAATAGCAACAACAGTGACAAGCACCTCCGTCAAGACAGGGTGATCTCTGACAAACTCCTCGGCCACCAAGCGCACGCTGTCGTATGTTTCTTTCATGGCTCCGACAAGGACGCGGCCGGACTCGAGAGCCTGCACGATTCCATCGAGGATTCGGCGCGCGAGGCTCTCGGTCCAGCTGCTGGTTGAGACGAGAGATTGGATGTGGATTGTGAGTCCTTCGCTGGATTTCTCATAGTTGAAGAGTGAGTCAAGAATGCGAGCTGCGAGTTCCTCTTCGGTTGGTTCACTGTTGAGGTTTTGTTGCTTCTCCTGCTTGATGCTGTTGCTGCGGGTGGTAACCCGGAGGGCTTCGTCTGAAGGCCCTGCGATGCAGTCGCGTATGGCTTTGATGAGATCCATGGTTGCAATGACCAATAGTTAGCTTTGTGGTGTGTTCTAGTTGAGGCAAAAGTCCTAATATTTCGATGGGTTTCTGATGTCTTCCTACCCCGCACTCTCATGGATGTGGCCGACTTTTTGAGGCCCTCAACGCCCGAATTGGCGGTATGCACTCCCCAGCCAAGCCCAGTCGTTCTTGGGAATTTCAAAAGCAATAAAGATACAACTTTCCCGTAGCGACCTTAAAAATAGTAGGCCATATCGGCATCAATCAAGCAAGATTAACTCCGTTTATTGCATTACTTTTGAATCATCTACACCTGATATGCATATCTTCATTATGAGTTCTCACAAGTGCGACCACTCCACGTGATTCAAACCCCCTCGCTTCTCAACTGCAGGAAGGCCACCTCGTAGCAGCCTCCTCGGCCGTCTTCTCATGTTTTTCACATGACTTCCCCCAGGACCTCGCAGCCCTCTCAGCCGTAGCTCTCAAGTCCTCTCTGAACGCCGCTCTCTGCACTTCTTCATCCTGCCACTTGCGCTTCTGCTTGCCACTTCCTTTTTCCTGCACACTATTCAAAGCCTCGCCGACGCCCCTGATAGCAGGCACCCATCCCACGCACCTCTCTACCTCGCCTTCGCTAGGTGGGACGCCTACGCTTGGGAATCTTTCGGGGTGCGTCTTGTGGCACCAATCCGCCACGTACCATTCCAACACTTTTAATTCCTGACGCTCTTCAAACGTCAATCGCAATCCCTTCTTCTCGCCCGCAAACCAACCGAGCCTGCTTGAGCGAGTGTTGAGACGGCGACTGATGGAGCGCGCAGTATGGTAGCCTTTGATGGAGGAGTAGGCCCACACGGCGTTGATCTCGAACAGCCCACCGAAGGGCCAGATGGGGATGACCAGCGTGTCGATTATCAACGTTACGGGGAGGAGGAACGTGGAGATTACGGCGTGGCGAAGGGCACGATGTTTTGTGCGTGCAAGCTGAGTGAGGAAGGCGCCGTGAGTGTTTGCGGTTGGGTAGGTGGATGGTGGGGAGATGAGGCGAATCTCTGAGACTTCTATGAGGTGTTAGTACTGTTTCTCCCTCTCCCTCTTGTAGGGCCTTGGGATAATTGGGAATGGAGAGTGAAAGAGAAGAATTAAATAGAGGTGCGTACCTTTCCTTTCTATGCGATTCAAGAATACAATATCTGTCGTTTTGATGCGTCTAACGACCCACACAACCCCCTTAGTCACTTTGCTGTGTATCCCTCTAAGTGAAATCGTCCTCCCATCATACTGCTGCGCTTTTTGTACCTGCATCACGCAGCATATTTAGCATTATTTCGGACAAATACTTGATACAGCTAAGGAGACTAGAAAGAAAACCACTCACCTCTTCTTGCATCTTCCTCTTCACCCAGTGTCGCTTTCCCTCCTTCAAGGTCCGCTTGACCCAGCTTCTCTTCCGGTCTTTCGACGCTGCTTGCTGGCCTCCTGGTGCGGAGGGCTTAAGCAAGTGAGGTTTAGGCGGGGTGTAGATGAGGAATTTTTGAGGAATCTGAGAAGCAAGTCAAATTAGCACTTGATTATCGTTCAATACCCACCCATTCCCAAAATGTATCGTCCACGTCACAAAATATCCATGTTCAGAAAAATAGGTACCGATAGGGCAGCACTTACATCCTCCTCATCAACAACGCCAGTCTTCAAAATAGGCTTCGGGAGCGGAATCAGATACGCGACTACTTTCTTTGGATCGCGCACATATTGCAGTCCAGGCTTAGCCGTGTTCTTCTCATGCACGTCCGGACTTGCGTTCAACGTCTCATCTCCAATCTCGACATCAGCACCAGCGAGTTCGTGCACTGCTGGCGTCTCGGACACGGACTCAGGATTGGTGATAGGGGAAACAGGGGAAAGAGATTCAGCTGTCTGTGGTCGCTCTGGGAAGGGCGGCGGTGGTCGGAGTGGACTTCGTGGCGGAACACGGAGGGCGTATCTTTGGAAGAAGGAGGACCTTTGTTTGGTTTCTGCCGAGATGGGGGCGTCGTTCTCAGCCTTGACTCCGTTCGAAATGCCATCCCCAGCTTCAACCGCAGTGGGAGGAACTTCTGCCTCGCAAGTTTGCCCTGGGAGGTCCTGCGGTGATTTCGTTTTAGAACGCGGAGAAAATCTTTTGAAAAACCATCTCGGACCCTTAACTCCCGTCGAACCTTGCCTCGCTTCCTCGTCTCCAACCACAGTCCCAGCAACAGTATCAGATTCACCAGCTGCTAATTCACCAACTTGGTGAGAAGCGCCTGGAAGTTCAGTTGGAGAACAAGGCGGCGTAGGACGCAAGCTGTGCCTCCTGAAAAACTGAGCTGGTGGTAAGGTTCCCGCTGAGTCTTTCGCTGTGCTCTCATCCCCACTCCCAGCCTCAGCACTCGACTGCGAGAGAGGCACTGGATCGCGCGCCTTCAGTCTCCTGAAGGAACTCGTGCGAGATTCAACATCTTGTAAGATGCTAAACGCAGGTCGTTGCACGGTGGCTGGTGTTGTAGGCGAAGTATTGTCACCGCTCTGAAGTGATGACATCTCCGGAACCGACCCAGGAGGGATATAATCAGGTGTGCAAAGAGTACATTGTGCTTTTCCTGAGAAATGAACATGGGTGCGTGGTTTCGCTGGACTTTCAAGGGAAACACTGGGTGCTGGTGCCGGGATAGATTCAGCAGTTGGTGCTAATTCTGGTATGGCTGTTGGTGTCGATACTGTGCTTGAAGATGAAGTAGGTCCCAGTTGTGGATTTGGGGTTACAATCGCCTCTGTAGCTGGATCAGAACCCAGGTCTTGACCTGAGCTCTGCCCCGCTACAGAAGGATCACGACGCAACGATCTCGCCAGGAAGCCATGCACTCTTTGCGGTTGCGCCGCCGAGCGCGTAGAGCGCCTCCTAAAGAACCTCGCAGCCGATTTCTCTTCACTCCAGTCTCGAGCAATTCTCGCTCCATTATCGGCCACTGGCACTTCAGTCACTGGCATCTCAGCCATAGGCATTCCAGCCATTGGAGCCTCCACTAGAGGTAGAGGCACAGCTAACATTGCATCCAGCATCTGCGTTGGTGTATTTCCGCTCTTCTGAGGACGTGGCACACGCATCATGGCAGGAACAATCGACTTCACCTCCTGCGGTTTTGGCAGTGTCTGCGGCTGTGTTGGACTCCGGGCTTCAGGCGCCTTGGAACGCAACGTGCGCTTCCCAAAGAACCTTTTCGGCCTCGCCCACATCCCCATCTCCTCGTGATAATCAGGCATGCTATCCATTAAGACTTGTGTAGAAGCCGATTCCCCATGTCGTAGCGGCGACGGTACTTTGGGTATACAGGAGAGCGGAGGTGGGACAGGATGGAGCTGTTTCTTTGCCACGGGAGGCGTGTTCTTAGCCGATGTAATTTTTTCCTTGAGTAGAAGGTCTCGCTCTGGAAGTGTGGTGTTTCCAAGCTGCTCTTTTAGCTCTTCAGCTGTGATGGGCTGGATCGACCGAGCTTCATCCATGCTTTGACTTCTGCCCACGGACACGGCTTCTTCATCGATGCTACTCATCCTCCTCCTCAAGTTATGCATCTGGCTTTCGGATATCGACTGAGAGAGAGCTAGGCGCGAATACTGTTCTGGCGCTTCCATTTCTAGTTCTCGTACCGGCACTGCGTTCGCAGTCTCCGTCCCATTCTCCATGGTGACTGGCGCGTTAGTACCAGAAGGTCCTGCATCTGCCTCCTCGGCATCCATATTTGCCTCCATCTCTAGCTCCTCCTTCCCAAGCTCAATCTCCACCACCTGCGTCTGAACTCCCTGCTGCAGCGGCATGTCTTCAAATGCCATTCTCCCACTGGCGCCTAATCAGGACTGAAAAGGACACAACAGGCCCAAGGGTCTCTCAACCACAATTAAAAGAACGACGTGAAATAAATTCAAGACAAGACGACATGTGCATTTCGTAGGCAGAAGAAGAAAAAAAATCAAGTCGGAAAACAGCAAGGTGACTGATACTTAAAACGCACCCGGCAGCAGATAAACCCCCCCTTCTCACCCCACCACCCATAAAGCACACGCATATATGCGCAACCCCCTTCCTGAAATGAGAGCTCGTCACTCGCAGCCTCCGCATAAAGAGTTAAATGCTCCCTCCATCTCGCGCACAAGCTCCTCCCCTGTCGGCGCGCACGTGTTTCACGCGCCGCACTAGGGTCTTCCCAGTACGCGAGGCCGAGCCGAGGGAAGCGCAGAGATGGAAGATTGGGATTGCGATGCGTGAACCACGATGCGCGTGGAAGGTGATATGGAATTTCGGTATTGATATCGGGGCCAAGGAATGTCGTGGGTGGAGCTTGGCTTGTGTGTGTGGACGCAGAGGAGGAGGGGAGGTTGTATCCGAGGTGGGAGTGGAAGGGAGCCCCTGACTTAAGCGAGCTGAGTTGAGTGCCTTGTCTACTTGACTCATTTGTACCACATCCCTTGAGTCATTTTGCTCAAGCTTTGAGACAAAGATGAATATGAAGTTTGTGGCAAGGAAACTTTATCGCAGAAAATTAATGCTGTCTGGAATATTGGTGTCCCAACTATTGCGTGCCACCTACATTTAAACCACAGCGCAAGGACTTTTATCCACCGATTCTTTAAGTAGAAGAGACTGTGTTGGAATTGCAAAACGAGAAGTAGAAAGGAAGGAGAGGAGAATTAAACTGCGGTCGATAGAAAGATTCCTCTTCGTCAAATCCCAAGAACCGCATTTCCAAGCGCGACAGTCCACAAGGTAGGCGGATCCAATTCCAAAGTATACCTTCTCATCTATCTTTCAACACAAAGCAAGCTCTCAATATGCCGAAAATGGCGGGGAAAAAAAGATGAAAACAACACAACATAGCCAGCCAGCCAGCCAGCCAGCCAGCCAACCAACCTCACCGGAACCACTCTCCTTCAAAGCCAGACGAAAAAAAAACTTCTCACCCATCACCACTGAAGGAAGAATCCCTTTCATCCCCAGACAACGTGTGACAATCCAAGACACGACTTGACAACCCTCAAGGCAAACAACCTCGCATTCCAGTTTCCTGCATTTCAAGCCAGTGGGACAGAGGAGAGATGCGCATGAAAAATGGAGAAGGGAAGAAGGAATGAAGGAGGAATGAAGAGAGGAAAAGAGAAAGTTAAAGAGAGGGGACGTTATGATTTGGGTTAGGTCGGGGTGGTGCCATGGACTAACTCACCAACCAACAGACTAACTCATCGTTCATCGTTCATTAACCATTGATTATTGCTCAGGACGAGTTGATTGATTGATCGATTTATCGCGCGATCTATTCCCTCCTCTTGCGATCCGATACGACTCGATGCGACTCAATGCAACAGCATGAGGCATGAAAACACGAAAGCAACGCAGCAAGAGAACAACTTTTTATTTGAGCAAACTTTGCCACAAGATGCGCAGTACCATCTCCCCTGCACCAGCAATTATAAGGAAGGTAAGGTAATCGTGCAAAGACCCCTCACAGCCCATCTCAATCTAGAGCGCACTACTGCTAGCAACCCCATCCGACTTTGATAATATAACACAAGAATTTAAAAGTCAGAGAACATCACAAATAAAACAATCGGAACTACCGAATAAATCATTGGTTGGCTCATGATTGGCACTTCCTAAAATTTACTGCATTTCCATCCCTCTTCAGCCGCATCTTATCTGACCTGATCTCACCTCACATGACCAGCCTTGACATCACCACGCATCACACCGTTAAAGGTGCGGGCCGTCTTGCAGTAGACATATATTTGGTGGTCTGTCACTTCTTGTACTTCCATCTCCCAGTCTTGTGATGTCTCCCAACTCCTATACAACGCCTGTGTACACCCAAACGCCCATGCTGAATGCTTTTCCCACCCGATCATTCTAATGCCAGCCCAGAACTTGGGTATCAGTATCAAATCAAATCAAATCATCATCTCCTCCTCACTTGTTTCCGTCAAGCTTCCTTCACTACACAGGTCGTCTGTCGAGCGGTTCGCATTTCCGTTGATCGCATTTCCATTGCCATTGGCCTTCTCGAGACCGGCGAGATCCGCCGCGCCGTCTCCTCCAACAATATGTCCATTGGCACTCAATGCCGCAGCCTTCTCTAAAGTCTTATTCAGCTCCTCCAGGCGCGTGCGTTCTCGTTCTTGTCGCGCAATTCTCGCGTTCCTCCTCGCAATCCTGTTATCAGAGACTTTTCCGAACGCGAAAACCTGCACCACCACCATAATTGCGGTATAACTCCAACATATCTGCTCATTCGCATGCATGTCGAGGTAGGGCGGCGCGCCAGGTAAGGGACCAAGACTCTCCATGGTAGTGTGCGGAGAGAATGAAATGGTAGGTGGAGGTGGTGCGTAGTGGGAGACGAAGGTGTTGATGAGATGTAATATGAAGGCGGGATTGAGGACAATTGCTGGGAGCAGGTAGGTGGTGCTTAAGCCCGGCATGGTGACGGGGTGGATGGGGTAGATGTTCTACAAAACGTCAGTGAGGTTGCTGGCGTGCCCGAGCAGGAGACCAACATGTGTATCCCGTAGCTGAAACTCGCATTCCCCTTAGGATTGAGCCGCAGGTGACAGGCTCTCAGTGGCAGGTGGGAGTTTCTGCAAACGGCGGGGCGAGCACAATTGTTTGTTGAGGCCAGCTATGTGGGACGGCGCACAAATTCTGAGTGCGTTATGGAATGCCGGTGGCTGGAGAGGTACGAGATAGTAATTGAGGATCTGATTCGCCGTGTATCATGCGTCGGGCACGAGGTGATTGAGATTATTTCGAGGATGGTGGACAATGGCGCCCAGAGCAGCTGAAGCCCCCGCTGTGAATTTGGGACGGTGACGTGGGTTGGCAGCGGCGAGAAAGAGTTGAGGCAGAACTCGGTCCGGGATGGCGGTTGTGGTTGGCGGTGGAAGAATGCGGTGAGGAGGATGAGGTCTGGGGTGGTGGGAGGTGAGTGGTGGATGAATGATAAGTTCTATGGTTGGCTGATATGGTTGGTGTTGATGCGCACGGGAGATGGCGATGGCGATGTGGATTGGGTTGGATTGGATTGGAATGGATTCAGGTTGGATTGGATAGGCGGATGGTCGAGGAGAGGAGGAGAGAGTGAGAGTGAGCGTGAGAGAGACAGAGAGAGCGCAGGGCGAGAAGAAGGAATGCGCAGATGTGCAGATGCGCAGGAGGAGCGATGGAGGTGAGGGAATGTTTCAAGCGACGGATGTGGCAGGTACGATACGATATACGAGACGATATCTGGGCTGGATGGCTGGATAAGGTAAGGGAGGACGGGTCGTGGTGGTGGTGGTGGTGGTGGGAGTCGTGGACGTCGGAGCGGAGGGGAGGGGCACGACGAGGCAGCAGCAGAAAAAAGAGTAAGGTAAGTAGGCAGTAGCAGAGAAGAAGAGAGGAGAGAAGAGAAGGGAAGAGGAGAAGAAGAACGGAGGCAAGGCAAATGCAGAGAGATGCAGGACATCTGCACGTAAATCCCCATCAATGTCCCTTTTCCATCCATGCCAATGCCATGCGATGCCTGCTTTCTTGCCTGCGTGCTGGCTTCTAGACTGCCTCTGCATCTACTTGCTCAGACCTAGGAAGCTGAAATTCAAGCTCCGGTGGGCTGTCACCCTCCACCAGCGGCCAATCAGGCGGCCGGTAAAGAGAAACATCCAAGAAAAGTGTCTGCAGCGCACAGGGAGCTACGGTAAGGTGTGCACCCAGCACCGTGTCTTTTGACATGTGGATGTGGGTATGAAGGTGTGAGACGCGAGGTGAGAACAGGGCAGGCCATGGGAGGGCCTCTGCACAACCGAGGCCGGGTCGGGGTGGGGATCAGGAGGAGAGGACGGATATGGATAGGTTTACGGATATGTGTATGAATGTGAATAGTGAAGAGCGTGAATAGATAGAGATTAGAGGATAAGGATATGGATATGGATAGGGATAGGGAATAGGGGATAGACAGTACAGAGTCAAAGTAAACGAGGCAGAGAAAGACACTACCAATGAATGCGTTATCACCCACATAAAGTTAGCACTACTGGACACCATCGACGTATGTATCTACATCCTACTACGTACTCACACTCTACCCATATCCTGCTTTCTAGCTCTTCACATCTTCTCCTCTTCTCTTCTCCTGCCCCTCACTCCTCTCTGCTGCCTTGAAAGCATCTGCTCGACGGTGCTGTGCCGTGCCGCGATGGATGCGCTCTCACCTCGCCCTCTCGCTCTCCGTCTCCTCCTATTCGATGCACTTATTTTTCAGGGTCCTGCCTCCGTCCCCGTCCCTGAAGGTGGTTGACGTGGTGCTGCCGCTGTGCGTATCCCGGCCGTGACGGACAAAACCGCCGACGACTTTAGCCACACGTGAGCCCCGCTTTTCGCAGCGCCGACCTCCGTCCTACGCCACACCTGATGAACGAACGATCAGACATTCTGCCGCACAGCCACATGTCCAAGACATTCGGTCGTCAAGCCACAAGCCACAAGCCACACGTGCTGGTGCTGAAATCCCAAAGCCACGTTTGGCACCCATCGGCCCAATTCCGGGTGTTGGATGCCATGCATGCACTTATTCGTGACTGACCAGGTCTGGCACTGAATGCCAGATTGCAACTGTAGCCTGCTCTGGGCCACGACAATTCATTCCCATTGACTACTTCACGCACCGCCTGCCCTCTCTTCGTGGAAGCCGACGCATAGATCCTTCATCCTCTCATCTGCTCATCCTCCCGTCTTCTCCGTATCTGCGAATCATGGTATGCAACACTCCCCTCCTCCCCAATCCCACACGCTCTAACTGCCCCCCCAGAACTCCCTCTTCAACACCGCGCTCAAGCAGAGCACCTCCCTCAAGCGCGACCTCTCCTCGCCGCCGCCCGGCCAGCCCCTCACGCCCTCACTCCTAGGCCAGATCTCCGCCTCGCTGACCTCCTTCTCGCGGACCCTCGACTCCTACGCCGACCTAGCCAAGACGGAGCTCAACCCGTCCAAGAAGGACAAGGCCGAAGAGCGCATCAGGTCCTTCCGCAGCGAGCTGCAGTCGTTCCGGGAGGAGTTCAAGGAGCTCAAGCTACAATCTGAAGACATCACCAACTCCAACAACCGCACCGAGCTGCTAGGCCGCCGGCCGCACAACACCGCGACCCCCGACAACCCGTACTCCAATGCTGCCATCGCCGCCGCGCCGGCGACCAACTCGCCCTGGGCCCCGCGGAATGGGGGCGAGCTGAGCATGCACTCTGGGGATGCGACGCGCGAGACGCACGCCCTGCGCGAGCAGACCTTTTTCGCCAATACGCACACGGCGCTGGACGAGTACCTGGCGCGTGGCCAGGCCGTGCTGGGCGATCTGGGCCGCGACAAGGAGATCATGAAGGGCACGCAGAAGAGGCTGTATACCGTGGCCAACACGCTGGGAGTCAGTGGCGATACCATCCGCATGATTGAGCGGAGAGCCAAGCAGGACAAGTGGATCTTCTGGGCGGGAGTGGTGGTTTTCTTTGCCTTTTGCTGGCTGGTATTACATTATCTGCGGTAGGGTGGAAGCTGGGTCTGAGGGTGGAGAGAAAGACGTTGGAGATTGGAGGTGAGAGAAGAAGAGTGTATAAATTGTGTTTTACTACTTGGGTAGCGAGGAGTCTGGTGCATGGCTGCATGGAAAGGCAAAATACAACGGCGCCTGGAATGGCATTTGATTTATCTTTATGGGATTGTTTCTGATCCTCTCTACCTCTCTTCACATTTCCTTACCTTCTCACTCTCCCTCTATGACTTTTGGGTGAGAGATAGAATCCCCTATTAAAGACACTACCCGAACCGAAACCGGCATCGTAGAATGGCCGGAAAGACAGCACAGGAAATTCTGGAAATTTCATTGTTTCTTCGTTGGCCAGAAAGAGAGGACAGTCGAGAAAGTAATAGACGAAGCAAGAGGTTGAACAGCTGGGTGAGGTAGCATAAGGTAGACCCCAACTTGACTCGCGAATACTTCTCTCAGTTGCTTCGACTCTGAAGTCTTAGACTAATACAAACTCTATAATAATAAAGGTACTCTTCCTCTGCAGCAAGAGATATCTCTCATTAGACTCAAAATTGAACAGATTTGTAGCAGCGATGATGTAAGATCATATTTCGTTCGATAACACAGATGGACGAACAATAAGAGATACTAAAGTACTAAGGTAAGGTACACACAAGATGAGTACATCATTCGCCAAATAAAAAAGATAATGCGATACGCCCTGCAGGCATGTAGCTAAAGATTTATAAGCTGCCTCGGTTAACAATATCCACCTCACCACCTCACCAGCTCACCAGCTCACCAGCTCACCAGCTCAAATTAGGTAGGTACCTACTTACTCATCTGATTCAGCGCTCAAGTGAGGATTAAAGTCTTGTCAGCCTTAGCATAACAAGTCCACATCGTTTCGTGATCCTCTTCTTCTTCTTCTTCTTCTTCTTCTTCTTCTTCTTCTTCAACTGTCGTTCATCCCACCCAGCAGTCGGAATGGAATGTAGCATTGTCGCATTTCACGTATAGCATGGTTCTCTAAGCCCGGATGTGTGTGACAGGAAATCTTTCTAGTTGTTATCCTGAGTTTGCTATTTTGTTACGACCGTGGAGAATTGGGTATTTATGTGGGTATGTATGTATTTATGTATGTGTGTGAATCCACGGCTTTTGAGCTGGAGCGAAGATTTCTGGTTAGGTAAAGGGATTGGCGATTTCGTCCCTGGGGATCTCGCTAAGAAGAAAAAGGGGGTGAAGGTTGCGATGGAAAGTGGGTGTAGGGGTGAGTTGGAAGAGCTTGGAAAGGTTGGGATGTGCCGGGTTGAAAGTGGTTGGTAAGAGATGTGAGAGGAGAGGTTTTGAGGTAGTGTACTAGATGTGAAAGGTGAGATATTGTAGTAGGGAACATCAGGTTTAGAACTGAAAGATGCATCGACTTCAATGTGTGAAAAAGGCAAAGCAGTACAAGACTCCAGCAAATAATGCATCATTTCACACAGGCACTTTAATCCCGAACTCCCAAAGCCTAACCACCCACCCGCTCTCCGCTACTTTCTATATCAAAACTCCAAGTCTACCCAAACCCACACCCACATCTAACCTCTATCTACCTTAGGAATGCACATCATCTACCTCATCCCCAAAATCCAAATCAATAGTAAACAACACCGCCTTGTCTGTCTGCACCGTCACCCACTCCTCCCGCACCAGATTACTAGTACTCATCCGACCCCCGAAACTCGTCTCCCACTCCGTCACGTCCCACTCCAGTCCGAACGTGGTAATCACGGCAGGCTCGCGCATCGGGATGATCCCAATATGCGTGCCTAAGCTGAGAGGTCTGCTTTCTTCCGTTTTGCTTCCACTCGTCCCGTTTCCGTTGGTTGTGCGTCCTCCGTTCGTCGAGCTTTCGCTTCCGTTCGACTTCACGAGGATCTTATGCACCCCTGCTTGTAGCACGAACGTGATGGCTTCTGAGGACAAAAGGTACATTCGTCCTGAGGCGTAGGTGGGAGAGGATTGGAATATATACAAGTGGTGTAGTACTGAGAGGCCTTGGTCTACGCGTCCACCGAGACCGCCGAGGACGACAATGTCCGAGTTGGTGGTGTCGTTGATGTGGCCGGTTTTGTGGATGTAATCTACTGCTTTGGTGAAATCGGTAGAGTCTTGATCTCGCTCGTGGATTATCTTCGTCCCACGCGACTCCCAGTAGCTCCTTACATCCGGCTCGAGCGAATCTAGATCCCCGATTACGGTGTCGAGGCGGAGTGCTGGCTCTGAATTCGTTCCAGAGTTGGACTTGGATATTAAGTTCGACGATGGCGAGGACGAGAGATTCCTCTTGCGGTTGATTGCATAAACCCGGTTTGCACCCCCATCGGCTCCGATATGTGTGTGTGCATTTGACCATAGGAGGCTGTAGACGGATGATGGTAGAGACAGCGGCTGGTTGAGGACGACCAGGGCGAACTTTTTTGAGGCAGGGAGACGCGGTGTCAGAATATCAAAAGGTTTCCATATTGTTGTTGAGGGTTCGGTACTAGTTGGTACACTCCCATTTGTATGGTTTGGTGGTTGTGGGGAAGAAGCTTGTGTAGCCATAGCTGTGGCTGTGCCTTTATGCCGAGCATATAACGTGTGTAACGTCTCTGGATGTTGTGTACAGCTCGTGGCGTAAATTATGCTGTGCTCTTCTTTCTCAGATCGTGACCATGCCAACCCAGACGGGTAAGTGAGCGAGTGACCAGCTGCGGTGCAAGGTGGGGTGATGTGGTGAGCAAGTGACCTCTATTATCCTGAGGTTGTTCTATATATTACTGTACAGTGTGATGAGACTGGAACGAATGACACAGTGAAATCGTGAAAAATAATCAGAAATCTATGCCATCCTTTCTTGTCCCCCAAAACTTATGTGGATGAGGTCAAGAACAAGGTGCGATATTTTCGGGCCTGAGTCATGGCCTGAGGTTTGTAAGAACGGAAAAGGAAGCGAGCCAATTGGAAGTTGATGTAAAGGAGAGAGTGTGTCTCTGCAAGTTGCTTTCTTTGAGATGTTTAACAGGTTGAGGAATAAAACACTTGGATACATCACAGTAGACGCTGTGGTTATCTACAATGAAAGCGAGTAGGTGAAATACAGTCTGTCGTGTGATTTAACTTGGGGGTTCGCAGAGCTCCAAGTACTTGCATGTGAGCAGTTGCAGCAGTCGGTCGGTAATATTGAACCATGAGCTGCATAGCAGACGCTTATTGGTCGGGCTGGTATGATAACAAGCACACTATATCTTTGAGGGTTGTCTCTAAGGAACCTTTTCATCTCGTTGCAGTACTTCCGGCTGCTAGAGCCGAATCACTGCTGGGAGAGATGGCACTTGTGAAGGATTAGACCCACTAGATCAATTACTTGTCTTCCAGTAGTTCTTTACTCCCTCTGACTTGAAGAAACCCGTTGACGATGTCTGCTCTTGCTCCGAGATATTGGAATAGGTAATCTGTGTAATACTTCATGAAACGAAGTATGTGCACGAGTTGAGCTCATTTCCTTGAATCAATAGCAAATGACAAGTCGGTCTGTCACATTGAAGCTTAGCATCATTGTGACTCCAAGTTCTCAAAACTATCAAACCCACATTGGCGAATTAGTAAGTACCGGAGCTGATGATGCAGTGATTGAAATGGGAGTTGTTGTTGGCGACGCGTCAATCCCATCAACACGACTTCACTCGTTGCCACGTGACATCCCGAAAATGTTCGAGGCAAATTTATGATGATGACAAAACAAGTCCATCCATATCCAAGCTCAGATGTCCTGACGCAACCATTTCTTTTGTCCCAATTTGCAGATTGTTGACTATTCGTCACTCACTGCAGTTTCATAATGTACAGAACCGTCCTTCGAACAGCGCCACGGCGCATTGTATCGACCAGCACATTTGGCCGCTCCTCGAACCGATTTATAAGCACAGCACCACCCGCGAAGAAGTCGAGGGGTTGGAAGAGTAGTGCGGCAAGATGGGGTTTAGCTGCTGCTGGAGTGTACTATTATAACACAAGCAATGTCTTCGCGGAAGAGCCGGAGGGTAGGATTCCATCTTCGCGCCGAGGAAGGGGTGTGCTAAATTTTGTTCCAGGCGCAATCAAGAGACTTGACGAATCTATACACCACATTCAAGAGTCGAGTCTGCCGACGGTAGATGCAGTGGTTGAGGAGAAGCGACGCAGAAAAGCCGAGCAATTGGCAGAAGATGAGCGTAGACAACAAACTGCTGAGGCCACGAAAGCCGTTGCAGAAGAGGGCGGCGACGAGGATTCGGAAGAAGGCCTGGGTGGATTGGAAGAAGAGGCAGATCAGCAAGGCGCATTCAATCCAGAAACCGGAGAAATCAATTGGGATTGTCCATGTTTAGGAGGAATGGCACATGGACCTTGCGGGGATGAATTCAGGGAAGCCTTTAGCTGCTTCGTTTATTCAAAGGAAGAGCCAAAAGGGGTTGAGTGCATAGAAAAGTTCAAGTGAGTAGGACAAATCCTTAGCAATTTTTCGAGACTAACAATCTACACAGGGGCATGCAAGACTGCTTTAGACAACACCCAGAGATGTACGGCTCCGAGTTAGAAGATGACGAAGATGAGATCGAAGAAGAGCTTCGTGCAAGAGAAGCTGCTGCTGCTTCTGGTGACGCCCCAGCCAAGTCTACACCTGAGTCCACACAAGCCGCGACAGAAGTTGAGTCTGTACACACAGAAACCCAGGTTGAGAAGGTCAAGCCTACCCCAGACCCATCTCGAGACAGTCAAAGTACGACTTCTGAGACGGCACAAAAGTTAGGAGACGAGGGTGGAGAGTTGGTACCAAGAGCAGCGCATGAGGCTTCATCGAAATAGATTTGATGGCTATGTACAATATGTATCATTGGATTGGATCCGAAGCATAATGCATAGGTTGGCGGTCAACCTCCATGTATACTAGGTACAATAAATGGAAATCTCCCACATATGTTGAGTCTCGACTTTCGTACATGTCCTATAATACCCCAACTGTTCTACTCTCAGTCCAGTGTTGAGACCATACGAGTATAGATCGCCCGCCATTCAGGCACGAATTGTCGATCGATGATTTGCCCGAATACCTTGCTCTTTTTGATTTGTTCTCCAAGGGGTATGTAAGACGAATCCAGGAACAGACCCTCCGCAGACCCACACCTTGCTCGTTTGAGCTTTGGGAGTCCACCTGAGCCGCCGACGTCACCGGTCGCGACAAGCTCCACCAGCCACAACCCGGTTTTGTTCACATGCTCGGCAGCACACGACTTCGAACAAAACCCTCACGAGATTCCATCAACAGACTCATTCTTCCATTCTCTACTTCTCTTCAAATTGCGCCTTGCTCCTCAATACCTCGTCACCTACCTCCATCTAATTCTTTCGAAGCCTCCACACCTCAGCAATCATGTCGTACGCAGCAGCAGCAGCTAGGGGTCCTAAGCAGACAGCCGAAGAGGTATGCATCTTTCCGTGCTCATCTTGATTGTCATTGCTGCTTTTTCTTCTGGAAATCGCAAGCTCAATCTCATTGAGATAGTCAAAGTCTTTTCTTGACAATTTCAATTGTGTCGTGCCTTACTAACTCCTCCAACAGAAGAGAGCCCCCGCACCTCCTGAGATCGAGCACTCGGAAGCTTCAACATCGTCTCTCATCGACGTTGATACCGACAGTGTGCACACAGTCCCCTCGGACTTTGCCTCGCAACCTATTCAAACCGAAACCCAGGCTCAACGTATCGAGCAGGAGTTCGCTGCTGAGGAAGCTCGCGCCAAGGAGGCAGCTCAGAAGGCAGCAGACAAGTTCGCCAAAGCTGAGAAGGAGGCTAAGGCAAAGGCGAAGAAGGCTGCACACAGGTTGGAAGCCAACAGCGATAACCCAGTATTCATTGGAAATGCTGTTGCTATCATCGCCCTGAGTGGTGGACTTGGCTTTGGTGCTTACAGAAAGTATGCTGCCGGCGAGTTGTCGTGGAAGGTCGTTGGCGCATGGACCGGAATTGTTGGATTGTTTGCCGTTGGGGATTACTACCTATCTCAGTAAGTTCCATACCTCTCTTTAAAGACTAGTGGGCACGGATGCTAACAGAGCGCAGATACCTGTTCAAGAACAAGTACCCACCGAAGAAGTAGATGCATGTCATGATGGGAAGGAAGGATACCGTAGTCATTACACAGGCGCAAGCGTGGTTCTCTTACAGGTCTCAGGGTTTTGCAAGTGGCGATTATCACTCTGCTCTTGTGTGTACACTTTCTTGATAGCGTTTCTGGTGTACAACGGGCTCTAGTAAGAGTTTCTTGGTAGACTCAGGAACTAATGAAGAACAATCAACGATTCCAGTATTTCTCTTCGTGTGATCTGGGGCAGGTGGATTCGTCTAGTGCCAATATTTTGCAGCTCTCAACGCAAGTTTCTGGAAACCGCTTTTATTTCTTGAATACGAAGTAGAATTTCCTCTTACAGTATGTTTGCGTTCCAATCATCTGCTTGCAGATGACTCTTTCTCTTTCATTAAGATTCCGACTGTCACCCCTCCTTAAAACTAAAATATCGTTGAGGTACATCAAATCTAGCCTCCCACTAAAGCCATGCAAGAATCAAATCATATACAATACCAAGCACCACCCACCTTTTGTTCGAAGCGGAATTCAAAGGTCTTTGAGCCGACCCGTCTATGTCGCTGGGATAAATGGTAGAGGTCTGTGATTTGGTCAGATGCGAAGCAGTTCCGAGCCACAGAAAAATGGCTAGAGTTGGCCCAGGGAATAAACAATATCGAAGTTGACATAAGATGATGACTTTTCTGACAACAGAGCTTCCTGTACAAGTATCGTTCTCCTAATTGTCAAGGATTTAGATGAATGCGTGGAAAGGGAAGGTCTAAGTCGGTAATTCACTTAAGGTGAACAGCAACTGTATATAGCTAGGCGATACATGAGAGACGATAGCTCTCGAGGTAATAGCGTTGATGTTGTAACTGACGACTAAGCAGGCCATGAGGAAACGGAAGGACATCTGGTGGTGACTGCTCATTTCATCAGCAGTCCTCTCGCTCAAGATATTATCAAACGCTCAGAAAGCCTCCAGACTCCCTTGGCAATCTTCTACTTGTTCTCTGACTAATACCTCAAACACGGATTCACCATGCCTGAGCCCACATGGATTAATTTCAACACCAACCAGTTGCCTACAGCTGGCTTGGCCAGTCTGCCACTCGGCAAATACACCGTCCAAGAAAACTGGATCGATTATTCTTACAAGGACGCCCATGGACAGGTGGTTTAGAGGTTTCGTTTCAATTTGCAATGGCTGACGTATGTAAGTAGAAGTTCATCAATCGGTACCACAGGCCAGCTCCAAAACAACAACAGACAAAGAAGCAGTCTAAGGCAGCAAGGAAGAGGGCACGCAAGCAACAGAAAAAGATGGAGCAGGGAGCTTACGCAGAGAGTCTAGCGGGTTCAAAGTCTCCTGGAAATCGCCGCGATCGAAAGAGTGAATACAGAAAGAGAAACATGAACATAGCAGGGGACCAGATGTTCGAAGATTACGTGCTTGACAACCCTCAACTACAAGCTAGAGCTGCTTTGAAGTTCGAAAATGATCCTGAGCCACTACGCGCTGATATTAAACAAGAATACAAACCGTGCCTGGCATCTTTGGAAGTCCAGGCCGAACCACTGTATGGCCAACGGTTTCAAAGTTTGCCCAGCTTTGGCGACATTCAATTTCAAGCTCCAAAGCTGCCTCAGTCAATACTTGGAAACGAATTTATTGGGTCAGGTAGAGGTCTGCCTTCCAGTATGTGGAATCCCTTACCACAAGTAGCCAATCTAATGGCACCACCTCCGAAAACCGATTCGCTCAGTGTTTTGCGCAGTCTACCAGCGTTTAACCAGTTTATTCCCCCAAGTATACCTGGTCAAGCAGACTCTCCTGGCTATATACCCCAAGTGTCTCATTCTTTGGTCGCTTAATCCCTTCTAAGCTTCCAATTTTCGAGCCTTCAAACTTTACCTTTCCAAGTTCTTCTTTGAATTCCCCTACAGAGACTTGCAGCAGCTCGATTTACAATGGGTCATCCTGGAGCTCTCCTATTAATGGTCTCGCTTCACCACGTCCACTTTGGAACTACGACGGTTCTGGTACACCAGCTCCCATTAAAAAATTGAGAAACACTATGCAAGGTCGCCCGATTACCCTTGTGAAAGAGGGTTTTGAAAGCCCCTCGCCAGAAAATGTCAGTAAAAACGGTATTTCTTCTGGCCCCAAATGTGACATCGAAATACTGATTCGTAGACAACAAATGGCTGAAAAGACTATCGAATGATAAAAACCCTGCACAGATCCCCAAAGATACCGATCCCACGCTACCACCTCTCATTGAGCACAACCAGAAAAATTCGACGAGTATGGTGCATCTATCTACAAACTCGATGTTCTACAAGCTACCGACCCCAGGGTTTTCTTCGCCAACAAAGAACACAGCCGTGAAGCAAGGAGAGATATTCGTTTCTTCCAACGTTGCGAAAGAGAATGTGTCATTTGTGAATCAAAAGGATCTTCTTTCTGCTTCGATTTGGGCGAAGGCTAAAACACCTGGTTGGGACGCTGTCAAACATGGCTTCGGAATACCTCTGACGGACTCCACTGCGGAAACCTCACTTAGTGAGCGATCCTGATGTCTTTAACTTAGATTGCCACACACTAACTTGAACAGTCTCCGACTTTTGTAGACCAGCTTCGTCCAAGGACGATCTTGAGGACGGAGAAATTTTTGAGAATATTGCATAGGGTACAAGTAACATTAAGGAAGATCATGAGTTCAATACGAACTCTTACGAGTGGTTTGACCGGTTTTTGTAGATTTACCTACTATGAAATGGTGTATAAATATGAAGAGGGATAACAGGACGATAAGTATCTTTCATTTTGATCGCACTATGAACGGAGATTGAATGGACAGCACAATTGAAACAGGAAGTACCGTGTATAAGTAGCTGTGAAATATGGCACAACTGCTGAATAATATTTTTTTAAAAGCATGTCTACCTATTGGCACTTTGTCTATGATAATACGCAGAAACAGATTCTTCTTCGCGACACATTAACGAGATCGAGATAGTCACCCAGGAGAAAGACCGAACTAAAAGTGTAAATAGAATGGAATTATTTGAATCGAATCGAATTGAAATGCCATGCCTAAACCCACAAAACCTCGCTAGTTTGCTCGATCAACCAGTCGCTCAATTCATATCATACCAATCATTCCCATTGTCTCGTCTCGAATCGTATCGTACCGTACCGAACCTATGTAGTTTCCCTTTCCTTCCTTCCCTCCCTCCCGTCCATCCATCCATCCATTTCGCATCCCGTCGTCCCAGTCCTAGTCCCAGTCCCAGTCCTGTGCTACCTTACCGTCCCTCCATGACAAAAAAAAAAAAAAACAAGGAAACGGAAAAGCCCCCAGAGTAGAAAAAAAATCGCCCACGCAAGAACCCAGCCCAGAAAGGAAAGTCCAAGATGCTGCCGTACAGAGTTCCTAGAATCGACATGTGGGGCCAAATTCCAAGTGAGGTAGGTAAGGAAAGAAGGAGAGGGAGGTGCAAAAGCTGCCTGGATTCTCGCCACTGTGGGAGAGAGAGGGATTGGTGCTTCTGGATTGGAGTGGAGAGGGTGTAGAAAATCGCGTTTCAGAGATCAGAAGTATCCCCTCATGGCATCTTCGAAGCCTGTTCCACCTTTCAAGTCGCGATCAAATGCGTTAGACACGTCCAGAACACGCTTGATGTGCACCATGCTGAGTGGCTCGTTGTTGTTGACAGCGAGGGCTTGAGCGGTGCGGATAGTGTTTTTGATCTGGGAGTTGTTAGTTTGGATACTAAAAGCTGGAAAAGGGAACTTACCTGTCTGCCGTTGAGGTTGTTTCTTGCAAGGGCATTGTAGTCCTCCTCGCTGAAAGGCATAGTAGCCACACCCTCCAAGACTCTGACGCGCTCGATGAACATCTTGAAGACGCTCTTCTTGGCCTTTTGGCTGAGTTCGCCATAGCGCAGAGCGATGTGAATACGAGACTGGAACGCATCATCGAAGGTCTCGACGCGATTGGTGGTCAAGAACAAGATACCCTGGAAGTATTCGAGGAGGCGCAGGAAAATTGAGACAAGAGCATTGCGGTGAATGTCTTGAATTGTGCGCTTCTCGAGGAAAACATCTGCTTCATCAAGAAGGAGAACGGCACCCCATGCGTGTGCGATGTCCAAGATCTTCTGAAGCTCAGCTTCGAGAGTACGAGGATCAGTGCCAAGTTCACCAGCGGATACCATGTAAAGCGGGCACTTGAGCAGCTCAGAAATACCCTCTGCAGTGAGAGTCTTTCCAGTTCCGGGCGGACCATGGAGGACAGCGACGAGACCTTTGCCCTTGCCTTGAATTACATCGTCAATGCTTTCTGCAGGATGGTATTTGTGTGACTCAACAAGGGCCTTGACGATAGCCTTGGTGTTATCTTCGAGTACCAGAGAATCGTATGCACCTTCATTCCAGGTAATATCTTTGACACCGGAAACAGTAAACTCAAGCCAAAGCTTTTCTGCGAATGCGAACCCAAGCACGACAGGAGAGGCAATAAGATACTCCTCGTCGGTGAAAACAGGGAGAGCTTTCTTGTCCTCTTCAGGGACGACTGGGGCAGACTCGTCGTCCTTCTTGGCGACAGTGCTGGGAACAGCATCAAGCTTTTCGACCTTGATCTCATTGCCATCAGCGTCAACTGGGACTTCGACGATACGAGGCTCATTCTTATCATCCATAATGACCTTCATTTTCATCTTCGGCTCATCATCGTCCTTGTCCTCCTTCTTGCGCTGCTCCATGTGATGCGCAGCTTGCTCCTCATCCGAGCTGTCACCTCCGCAGCAACCTTCATCTGAGTCATCCGAATCCGAATCTAGCAAATCTGGATCCTTTGGCTTGACTGTGCTGACATTGTAGTTAGGTAAGATGCGTCGGTGTATCGCAGGATCGACCATGATTCTGCCGTTGATATTGACCTTGATGATTTGCTTTCTCTTCTTGTAGTATGCCATTCCCTCGTGCGCCCGATAGTTAACACCTTGTAACGAGACGAATTTCTTGCCTCGCTCGATAAGCTCAGCCCGGATCTTCGCCTCGTTCTTGTGATACTTGAGAGGGTAGCAGTTCAGACTGGTGATCTTTCTGGCACCCTTGAACGCGGGAACATCGCAATCCATAGTACCCATGCCCCACGCCTTACCATCGTACTCTAGGTATCTACCCTCAACATTATACCATTCGCCCTTCATGAAGCTGAACTCCTTCTCAGCAAGTTCAATCTTGAAGGCACGAGGTTCGTCAAGAGAACCGTAAGTGGTAGTATATGCAAGGGTGTTTGGCTTGTACAGGGACCAGAGGAGATCAAAAGTAATGATCCCTGACTCTAGCATGGGGTACAGGGTCTTCTTAGTGGAAGCATAATCCTTGTCGAGATATTTCAGGAGAACCTTAAGGTGCTTTCGCTTCGTCGCGAGGCGCTTGATGGCCTTCTTTTTGCCCTTCTTCACAGTTACCTTGGCGGTCTTCAGAGTTTTGCAAAGCTTTCGAAGATCCTCCAGGTAAAGGAATAATAAGTTGGGATCCACGCAAGGTGTCTCCTCAACCAAGCTTACGCCTTTAACACCATCCATTACCTCGTTCAGAGCTTCCTTCAGGAGCTTGCTCTTGATGTCGACAACGGTGGTCTGTCACATGTTAGCAAGATTCAAAGCGCAAACAAGAGCAGGCTTACCTTGTATTTTCCCTCCCAATCAAATGTTCTTCGAACATTGAAAAGGTATTGGTCATACTCAGAACTCTCTTCATCCTCTGCAGTATCAGTGAGTTTGTAATTATGGATCGTGCTATCCCATAATTGATCCACACGCTTGAACTCTAGCTTGCTCGCGCGCTTGCGCTTCGTCTTCTTCTCCTTCTTGGATTTCTTGATTCCTGCAGGGTCAAGACCCAGAGCAGCTAATTGCTTGGCATTTCTGGCAGCTTGAAGACGGGCTGCACCACCACCGATCGGATTTCTCTGGCGTGGGGGAGGTAAACTGCCCCATTGCGGCAGACCAGCTTGGCCCAATCCTTGTAGTTGTTGCATCTGCTGCAGCTGTAAGAGTTGTTGAAGCTCGGCATTTGGGTCGGCGACTTCGTCATCTTCAAGCTCTGAGCTGCTCTCTGCGTCCGACTCGTCGCTATCCGAATCCGAATCTGAATCAGATGCCTGGGAACAGTTAGCATCTGTCCGAAGCATTTGTAGAGGAGTACGAACCACCTTGCGCGCCTTCTTCTTGGACTTGGCCTTGCGCTTGTCCTTCGCCTTTTGCTTGGCCTTCTTCTTCGCCTTACGCTTCCTCTTCTCCTTCTCGTTTTCAGTCTCCGAATCGCTCTCTGACTCGCTCAAGTCTGAATCATCCTCTTCTGAATCCGAACTGCTCGAGCTATCCGTATCATCGTCATCGCTGGAAACAACTTCCTTTGCCTTCTTCGATTTCGACTTAGTTGACTTCTGCGAGTCTTTTGGCTTCTTCGACTTTGACTTTGGGGTCTTCTCCATTGATTTGGGGCTCTTGGTCTCAACTTGAGTATTGGAGGTAGCTTCAGTATTGGCAGACGTTCCCTCCCTCTCTGCCACCTGCTCGCTCTGATTTGTGTTGGGAGTATCCATCTTGAAGATGAAGAGTTTTTGGAAGGGCGGACGGAGGGGATATTATAGAAATTCGGAGAGTCGCAGGACGGTGGAAATAATTAGGGCTTGAGGCAACGACCTACGTGCTGCCTTGTCTGGTGCTTCATGCACGGTGCCGTGACTAAACTGGGGTGTGGGCTGGCTGGGGGCCACTGAAATATGAGCGATCAGCTTGGATTCGTCGAGATGGCGTAGAGATGCACTCTTGCATCGGGTGCCAGCTGTCAGTGGAAGGGAAGCCAAACAGGTGTAACTCAGTCACGGTTGCCAATCGCCAGACACACCGCCAGGTGGAAATAGTAGACAGGAGCAGGGCGACGGTCAGCAGACGACTTACCTCGTGTATCCGGACGGGACTCCGGTACTACTCGCGGATGGGATGTGTGCAGCTGGCAGAGAGGACGAAGAAGAGGAGAGGAGGATGAGATGGAAGGGCAAATGGCAGATGGATGGCAGATAGATGTATTAAGAGAGGAAACCCACGGCTAGGATTTCGGTGTGACAATATTCCCTCCGTCAGGCAAAGGTGAGGTAGGCAGTGGACGGTGGCAGAATTTACGTTGGATCCTGGGCATCCAGTTGCAGCTTGCAGGTCGGAGCTGTCTTATCGCAATTGGCTGGGGGACGCTGCCGCCTATCCTCGCCTCTGCCGACCCCTGCAAGGCTGAATGCCAAATATGGGGCGTCCAAACCCCGGGGCCTCTTTCTCATCCTCTCATCCTCTCTTCTTCACATCTTCACCTCTGACCGGACTGCTGCATCTGGATGGCCAGCGGAGCCCATATCCTCTGCTCGCTCGGGCAGCTCCATCAAGCTCGCCATTTCGAGCTCAAAGGCCCTTCTGTCAGCAAGGCGTCAACGGAATTTGACTCATGCCGAGTATAAAAGTATGGGGCAAGGCTCTCTGTGCCAGGCAACAATGTGAGGCTGAGCGGCAAATTGCCTCCAAGTGGATGTGAGTGGCAAAAGTCACAGCGTCTGCCTCTGTGATTCGATATCTCCTTCCTCACTCCCTTCGGTCCCTTGTTTACATCCTGGATGAAGCCTGTTGTCTTAAGCCTCCAGCATCCGAGCTTTGTGGGGAAGGGGATCAAACTCCCGCTTGCAAGAATAGGGGAGGGGACAGTAGCGAGCTGCCGAAGAATGAGGTGAAACGATGGCACCTCAAGGAAAGAATCCATCATCGCAGAACAAAAGTCGACGGCACTCAACGGAAAATGAACACTTCATCATCATCGCTATTTAAAGCCATGCGCAATATTTCTCTGTCTGGATGTTGTCCTCACACCCAATTCTCTCTTCCAACTGCCAGCACTTCAACGTGAATCAGGTCTGTACATGTCCACGTCATCCGAGCGAGAGCAAAGCCCTGCACCGTCGGACTTCATCGTCCATGCCAACTGCCAGATCCCAGATGCTGCAGTGACACCCTGGAGCGGCCTGCTTCTGGCCGCCTCTTCAACGGTCCCTGAGTCCTGTGAGGATGTTCCGGATACCGATATCAAACCCCAATCCAGTCACCGGGAGGTGGGGCCGAACCGATCCGGCCGCATCTGCCTTCAGCCGCCATCCATTTTGGGTCGTACCGAGAGGTAGAGAGGCTGCGTGCACGAACGCTTGACACAGCAGCATGGAGAATATGCAAAGACAATTGGAAACTCAAAATGCTGAGAGTGAATATGTTCACATTGCACATTGCAACTTCGAAACAGAGGCAACCTGCCAATTGCTCTTCAGAACTCAGAAGATGATTCTGTCACTCAAGCTAAAACCCACCACTCAGTAAACTCACATCACCGAGAATATTGTTGTCATTGACAGAAATTCTTATTCACATCGCTCCAACCCCATGTAAAATCTGCATAGATGACAGCTAAACCAGGCATCTACCTATGATCCTCCCCTCCCCTCCCCTCCCCAGTCTGCACGCACACTCCAGATCTCAAACCCCATACTCCTCAACGAATCGTAGCCGCTCCTCCAGATTCTGTATCCGCTTATCTCGCTCGGACACTGCGTCCCTAAGCTCTCTCATCTTCGCGCGATCCACGATCATGAGATCCTTGAGGTTACGCCCGAGTCGCTCCTTCGCGTATCTACTTATCCAAACATTAGCAATCTCATTCCATTGTTCCAAACACGCCAGCTTAATTCTGGAGATGCAAGCAAAGCAGACAAATACGTACTCCACCAGTAGGCTTCCCAGCATCACACATCCCTCGTCAGGGTCGTCTATCACACCGACGACAAGGTCCCGTGCGTTT
The DNA here is from genome assembly GCA_003415645.1 of Articulospora tetracladia. Lineage (NCBI taxonomy): Eukaryota > Fungi > Ascomycota > Leotiomycetes > Helotiales > Discinellaceae > Articulospora > Articulospora tetracladia. The sequence goes on along the minus strand of PYIV01000002.1, from coordinate 3,894,115 downwards.
GCGTTCTCCACTTCAAACCACTCACAAGCAAAGTCTATTACGTCGTCAAGTCTCGTGGTAATAGGCTTGGGACGGTCGAGTTGAACCTGTGAGGTGCTGGAGCTGGTAAACGGATTGTCTAGCTGGCTACTTCCAGTGATGTTTGCACTGTGCATCTGGCCGTTGTCGCTGTTCTGGTCATACTCGATGCTTTGTCGTAGATTGCTTCTACTACTGTTCATTGCCGCCTGTCTGGATGCGGTAACGTCCATGCTGTTGTCATCGTGTAGGTGAGAGGCGCGGTTGTGTGCCATGATGGGCTCAGACGAGTTGATGTCGGTACGTCTACCTGGGTAGCCAGGATAGGGAGGGTACGGTACAACAGTATCGGCAGAGTCAGACCGAGTTGAGAAATCCTCCGTGCCAGCATTTCCTCTTTTCTCTGTCGCACCTCGTGGCTGGTACGCTTCTCCTCCATCCGATGTATCCTCGTCCAATTCACCCTCATCTCTATCGCTCACCTCCCCATAATCCTCTTCCCGACTTTCGTACCCCCTTTCCCTAAAGCGTCTCTCTCCACCATAACCATCACCACCGCGATCATCTCCAAATACATGTCTCTCCAGTGGTGGACTCAAGCTGCGGATATTGGTGTTGTACATTGTTGTGCCCTTGCTTGGGTGCTGCATTGCCTTGCGGCCACGAACTTGGATATTGGTGTTGTGGACCCTACCGACGTTTCTTTTCGACGAGGTGTTCATGCTGATGCTTGATGTGGTATTGTTTTGGGAATTTTTCTAGTTATTTGTGCTGGTAGAATTTGAGGCTTGAAGTCGACCTGTTTGGAATTGCTTCGCGAAAAGATGTACGAGATCCGCCGCCAAAAGTAGAATGAACTTAGGTTATGGATGCAGATTAAGTTAATGGCGAAAAGATTTCAAAGTTGTAGTTGGGAGCAGACAGATGACGACGGCGTCTTTATTGCCATGGTATGACAGTGAGTTGGAAGGTGAATATCTAGTAGGAAACGAAATTTGCGTTATGGGTTGCAGATTTGGCAACAAGACCTATCATACCAACGAGAGGTAGAAAGATTATATGATAATGGACAGCAAGCCTTTAAGCGTCACAAACTCAGCATACTCGATCGTGTGCTCTCCAAATCACTCGCACAATCGAAGAACGTCAAGAGCCAAAACTTAAAAATATGCGCCTTCTACGAAGGCAAGCATGAGAATCAAATCTGTGATATAGCAGCTACTATTGAGACCCAGGAGCGCCGTATTGAAATTCGCTAGATAGCCGCAAGGAATGATTTCTCATACATGTGAAGTACGAAATTACTTGGCATGCTACCGTTCCATGCATTGATAGTTGAGCGAGAGATAAATTTACTTTGCAAATTTAGCGCAGAATTAAAACCTCCCTCAAAGGCCAACTAGAATCTTGTATACCCGATGATTTCGATCCATCATCAATGTTCAGATCCCGTAAAAGAGCTCAAGAAACCAAGTCTACTATACTTCGAGCAAAATAACAGGCCATGCGAATCTTCACTCCAAAGTCCATGGCCCATACCAAACAAAGAATTGGCGGATTAGCGATTAGAACGTTTGCTTTGCAAGTTGACACAATGCAAAGAATTAAGCTTCTACACGAGATACCAGCATGCTTGAATTTCTTTAACCACGAAGGTATTTGCCTTTATGGCGTTTGTGGGTATGGCTGCGATTGCCAATATACAGATTGCAGATATAGGGTCCGCCCTCAAACAGTCGATTTGGCCTTCTTCTTTTCGAGGTTCTTTCGTCTTCTAAACTCCAAATTAGTCCGTGTCGAAACTGCTTAAGCCAACGAGATATTAACTCGAGATCTGAGACCACTCACTCTTTACAGAAACACGCAATTGACATAATCAGAAGCACTAGCAGCACCGCGCCAAATGCAAAGGAAAGCCCAAGAACAAGGGAGAACGTTCCACTATCGACGTGGTGACCTCTAACTTGGTCTCCGAGCGAGTCATACCGATTTTGACGGACTTGCGGGCGATGGGTTCGTGATGTGCGCGGGAGGTAGGATGGTGAGTTGTATGTTACTGGTTATGGTTGTCAATATGTGCAACACGCAATAAATATCATAGAGACGAGATATACCACTGCTCCTAACTAGACTAGGATTGCCTCTTTCTAAATCGCTGGTGACTGCAGATGCGTGAACGAGAGCTAGAGTTACAACGAGGAGTAAAATAGCAAGAGTCAATGGCTTCTGCATATTTACAGTTCTTTCCACGTGGTTCCTTGAGGGTGGTTGATATGGCGCGGTACAATTTGGTGGCTGACCAATGTGAAGCACTGCGATAATTTTTGATAAATCGACAATGCAGAGCAGAAGAGAGAGGTGGTTACAAGTGGGAAACCTAGAAGTGGAGAATTAAATGCGCAAACTGCGAGTTCCCAATATGGTAACCACGATGAGCACAGCAACTGAGCAGGAACGACACTAAAATTTGCAGAAACGACTGCTGTGCATGCAAGAGAATAGACAATCTTCACACGACAATTGGGCCTAGTGAAAACTGAAAGTCCGACGCTGCTTAACCCTGGAGTGATAGCATCGTCTACCAGGAATTATGGACCTTACGGCTAGCCAGGTGGTGCCCCTGCGCCACCTTGCAAGCCTAAATTTCGGGAAACACGAAATACTAACAGGGAGCAGTAAAAGGGGAACTTTAAAAAATCAGAAGGATCCTGCTCCTGATACTTGTTGAACGGTTCATTACGCTACGCCCTTCCATACCCACAAGCCTTCATTCTTATTCACACCAGACTCGAACGAATACGATTAAGAGAGGAGTTTTAGAAGAATCTTAGGTAGTTTTTGGTACAAGATCGAACTCTATTACAAATCGAATAGCCTCCGATATGTGGTGTGCAAATATCTTTCCACCCACAAATGATATGCAACCACGGGAATCCTTCTACGCCTCCCTCCTACACCATAGTATCATATTTACTTTCCTGGGTTTTGAGCGACGAAAGCGATACCCTTCTCGATGTTCTGGGATTTTTGATTAGCATAAGTTTGTTCACTTTCACAGGATTAAAAACATACCTTCTTCAAGTCTTCCAAGCAAGCATCCAAAAGCTTCTGCTCCTCGGCGGTGATGGTTCCAACTGGGTGGATCTCCTTGACACCCTCCTTGCCCAAGGTAACCTTGCTGGCAAAGAACTCGACACCTTGATCCTTGTACAATGGGCTGTCGACGAAGGTTGGCTCGATGACGGTCTCGCCAGCGGCAGCCTTCAACAAGCTTTCAGCCATACGAGCACCGGCCATGGCCATAGAGAGAGTGGCAGATCCGGCACCGTCCTTGGCCTTGACAACCTCGTCACCACCGAATTGGACACGGTTCAGAAGGGTGGCATCACCAACAAGATCTGGGTGGGATGATTGCGAGAAGAGAGGAACGATGGTGACGCCGGAGTGTCCACCAACAACCACGATGTTCTCATCGCTGGGGTCTGACTTCTTGATCTCAGAAACGAATCGGGAGGCACGGACAACATCGAGGGTAGTAACACCGAAGAGACGCTTTGGGTTATAGACTCCCTTGGCCTTGAAGATCTCAGCAACGATTGGGACGGTGCTGTTGACTGGGTTCGAGATGACAAGGATGTTGGCATCTGGGGCAGATTCGGCGGCAGCCTTTGCGAGGTCGCGAACGATCGAGGCGTTGGTGTTGAAGAGATCATCACGGGTCATTCCTGGCTTGCGGGGAACACCAGCGGGGATCAACACGATCTCAGCGCCCTTCAGGGCCGCGGCAAGTCCGCTAGGTGTTGGGTCATAACCGGTAACGGTGCTCTTTGTGTTGATATGTGCGACATCAGCGGCAACACCTGCAGATGCAATTAGATATCGTAGTCCTCATTCTTCTTATGTAGGGCATCTGCGAACCTGGTGCCATGCGGATATCGTATAATGCGAGCTCAGTAACTCTTGGGTTCAACTTCAACAGAAGAGATAAAGGTTGACCAATTCCACCAGCTGCACCGAGAACTGTGACCTTTGATAGCTGTGGGAAGAAGAAATCAGTATATGTTTGGATCAATTGGAGCTTGGATGGCCGAGCTGGAGGTAGCTCGGGATTTGTTGACAGGTTGGGATGAAAGCTCTTACATCTCTGGCAGAAGCGGAGAATGCTCGACATTGGGCAGCGCCCGTCAATGCTCTTCGTGCAGCGAACATGATGAAATATGTGAGGTTTGTAGAGGGGAGGAGGTGGAAAATGCAGAATTGGAGAAGTTCGGAGGAGGACGGACGGATGGGAAGATTCGAGGTTGGAGAAGTTGATTGAGCGATTTTAGAGCTAACCCTTCCTTGTTCGGCAAGGAAGCCAATGCCGAAGCTTTACCGACTATCACGTGCTAAAGCGGTCCACGCTGAAAATGTTTGTTCTCATTACCAACAAAACACATCTGTGGTGGAAAATGCTGAACGATGCATCTGTCGAACATTCTATGCTCTCCGAGTAGTTGTTTCTTGATAGGAATCGGAGGACTGGCTAGTGCATGTTCCTCGCGTGCTCGTTACTGACCAATCTTTGAAAGTCTCTTATAGTATACTTTCTCGAAGAACCAGTCCTCATATTTGGCCTTCTACATTCTTCGTATGCCCCTTACAAACTCTCGAAACTGCCTTAGTGTTCCTTCTCATAGGTCCGATCACCTGCAAATCATCTGCCTCACCAGTGTAGCATTGTGACCGATTGACATCTGCTTTCCACGTTCAGCCTTCAGTTGCAGTGTAGCTTCATTCATCTCCACACAATAGGTTCCTACCCCTGGTCAAAACTTGAAGCTGGCTTGATTTCTCAATCTTCTAATCTTTCTCCTCTTCCGATTACAAGACCTTTGAAAATAGTTTTGGTCCTTTAGCCTTTTAGTTACTCTTTTTTTTTTTTTTTTTGCTATATTATACCTATCTGAAGGGCTTGGTGCAGGAATTTGACTTCTCCTTGCAACCGCTATGTCTATAGGCTTCATAACTTCGTACCGGAATCTTAATCATTTTAAACTCCAAAATATGCCTTCAAACAATGCTTCGGTGCGAGAATTCATGCCATGGCGCTAAAATGCTATGAATTAAATGCATGCTTCCCCGATTCCGGTGCACCCATTGGCTTTTGCGCGTACAACATATGGAGAGGCCTAGGGATGTGTCAGTAACTATGCTTTCAGGACAACCACTGAGACTTCTGTAACTTACACGTAAGAATGCACCGATGAATTCATCAGACTCTTTCTGACATCAACCAGGAGAACCTCAATCTCAGCTGTTGTCCATCCCAATCCCTTTTCCAACGGTCGTTTTGCAACTGACATCAACCCATCCAGGATTGCTGTTCTCCAGAACAAGCCAGCAACCTTCAAATTCTTGTCTCGAGCCCAGATCCCTATCGGTAACTTCAACTTATCTTCTCTCACATTCGTGAAGCCTGTATTAATCATCAAGTCACGCAACTTGACTACACCGTTCAAGTCACTCCCAAGATTCGCCACGCCGTCTCTCACTAGTTCAAGGAACTGCCGAAAGGCATATGTCCCATCCATTGTTTCATCGTCGCATTGAGGATAATAGTGGAGTTCCTGGAATTCTACCCATCCACCTGGCTTGGTGTGCCTATATGCTTCAGCGGAGAACAGAAGTATTTATTTTGAGCGCACCTACTGTAACATTCGTTCCATTAGTTTGACCGGATTCCGAATCGAGTGCATGGTATGCCTGATGTGAATATAATCAAAGTGGTTCATAGGGTATATCCACTCGTCTTCGATATCATCAACAACAAACCTGACATTTGGCGGGACCCAATTGGGTTGGATGGGACTCAAATCAATGCCTATAACCTCAGCGGAAGGATAGGTGTCGGCCGCTGTCCGTCTTTAGTATTTGACTGCGGAATAGGAATTCAACGATTATGAGATGCGGCAATTACTAACTCTCTATGGCCCAAATACCAGTGCCCGTACCTGAAATGTGTCAGCGCACTTTATCACATTCCCTGCGAAGAGCCACCGTACCAAGATCGATGATTCTTTGTACATTATTTCCAATAGGCGCAAAGTGTAAACGATTTCCACAGAGAATTACAGTCATTGCATGCTTCATGTCGTCTCTATTTTGCTCATTCTCGTCATTGGGAAAGGCATACTGCCCGTCGTGGAATTTGTGGTATCGAATCCCATCCTCATAGGTGTGACCTAATATACTGGACGATATCGACCTCGAGCCTGTGGTCATATCGTCTGTTGCATATCCATCCTCCGAGTCGTAAGCTGGATCTTCATTATCGGGCTCGATGGTGTTGGCAATTGGGACGCTCGATGGTAGAGGCTCAATGTCACGCTTTGGATCATGCACATTTTCTTGGCTTTTGGGCGAGTCCGGACTTGGCGAAGTCATCATTCACATTGAGAGGGGTAATTTGTTCAATGGAAAAGGAAGTAAGCACACGGAGGCGACAGGCGAGGAGAGCCTAGATGATATACGATACGATCTAGAATCATCTGCTTCACGTGTGCCGTTTTGAGACGGGACGGCTCGCCGGATATGAATCGTGCTGAATTCCACGGCCATTACCGATTACATTTAATCCTATCACTCGCTATCGGACTCCGGATAGAACTTGGTGCTCGCTTGGGATTCGCCCGTGGCTGTCACCGCTTGCTCAATAGGGGCTGCAATCCGTGGTGGGCGGACCTTGTTGTGGCTTCCCCCGAACGCTAATTAGGCTGTCGTGGAGTGGGGATATGACAGGTCGCAACACTGTAAAAGAAAGCCAAAGCCCAAAGTACTTTCCTCAACCAAGAACCCTTTTCATCATGGCTACCATATCTCCTCTTGTGGCTCTGGCTAAATCGCTTCGTGAAGCGCTTGATGTACCGCTTGTTGCCGAGTCGAAAGCCGAGAAAGATGCGCGACTCGAAATCATTGACCTTCTCCCAGCTTTGAATCGTAAATTGGTGGGAGAAGTCCAGACAATTCGTGACATGGCATGGGAAGTAAGATATGCCCTAGGAGCAAAGAACTGTCGCATGCTAATTACGCACAGTGGCTGAACGTCTTGAGTTTAAAAGCTATCTCCCACTGGGACGTCGCCAATAACGTCCCGCTTACAGGAGAAATAACTTACACAGAGCTGTCATCTAAATGTGGCTGCGAAGTAGGTGCTCTACGAAGACTGCTCCGGCATGCGATGACGAACGGCATCTTCTACGAGCCGTCTCAAGAACACGTGGGGCATAACTCCATGTCCAAAATTCTTGTCGAGGATAAGAAGACGGCAGCATGGGTTAATCTTCAAACTGATAAGCTCATCCTCGGAGGTGCGCACCAATGCGAAGCTTTGGACCGCTGGCCGGGATCTGGTAGCCACAGAGAGACTGGTGTCTCAATTGGCTTCCATAACCCGGGGCAAACATCGCTCTTTGAGGAAGTGAAGAAGAAGCCGGAGACGATTAAGAATTTTGGGCTGGCGATGGAACTTTTCAGTTCTGGCGAGGGCTACGAAACTAGCTCTCTTGTTGAAGGGTATGATTGGGCAAAGTTAGGTGAAGGTGTAGTCGTAGATGTGAGTTGTCGAGAAATATACAGCAAAGAGCGAGCTGACGTGAGAAGGTGGGTGGAGCAAATGGATTCGCGAGCTCCGCCATTTCGGATGCCAATCCATCCCTCAATCTTGTCGTTCAAGACATCGACATGCTTGACAACCTCGAAACTGAGCACCGGCGGCCAAAGATTGAGTTTATGAAGTATGACTTTTTCACTCCCCAAGTCATTAAGAATGCCGATGTGTATTTATATCGGTGGATCTTCCACAACTGGGATGACGACCAGTCAGTCAAGATTTTGCAAGCTGCAATCCCGGCTTTGAAGCCTGGGGCTAGAATTTTAATCAATGATGGATGCTTACCGGCGTCTGGCACTGGGCATCGATGCGAAGAGAAAGCTTCAAGGTATGGCTAGAAAAGCTGCCGAGAGATTCAAGGCTGACCAGTGCGCTTCATAGGAACATTGATATCTGTATGATGGTGGCGGCTAACGCAAAGGAAAGAGAAGAAGGAGACTGGAAAGCCTTGTTTGACAAGGCAGATCCCCGATTCAAGTATCTTGGTGCAAAAAGACCGGAAGGGTCCCGGATGGCACTTGTGGAAGCCATGTGGGAGGGCAACTAAAGCCCCAACATTGATCGCGCAGTGCGTGATAATTAGTAGCTGTAGATGGGATTTTCATCCTTTGCACACACCTACGTCCTGCTGGTATCAAACCCGTCGATTTTGCGAACTAAGTAACGCTCAACAGGTGCTCCTCTGACTCTATTCACTGGGGAAAGTCAGAAGAAGAAGAGCCGAATAGTAGGCTGCATCTACTTTTTAGAGTTATCACTGGGTAGAGGGATACCTTCCGCAGCGCAGTTTTCACCCACTCTTGATATAACCATAAATCCTCGTGGATGAATCATGGCTATTACTGTCGTATCTTGAATGAAATCTACTTGACGATGGGTACTGTGCAGTACTTGAGCATGATCTTCTTCAAGCTTTAAGCTGGTGTGATATAAATCTCAAATTTCCCAAACACACCAAGTGTAGAGCTCAAAGAGATAAAGTGAGGGGCAGAGCTTTACGGAGATGGGAAGGAAAGAAAGAGGTAGTTTATTGAATTTAGGACTACAGAGGAACGCAAGACTTTATCTCTATTATAGTCGGATTCAGTACCAATTACCTCCTGTTCCAAAACTTTCAGTCTACGAATGCCCCTGGCATGCGCTTAGTAGGGCAGACTTCAACTTCTTCTTCACGCATCTCAAGATTTTTCACAGACGGTCGATTTTCTTCTTCCATCGTATGCGTCGTAAACGCCGGAAAAGTTGGCGTGTCTCCGGTTTCCCCATCATCCTCGAAAATCCAAGCTACACACACCCCATCGGTACAAGCTCTCGAGCATACAATCCGATATGGAAGCTGCTTTCCTGAGTCTTTCTGCCCATCTGCTTCCTTCCCTCTTTCAGGAATCCATTCAGCTTGTGTATAAACTGAGGCGGTGTCGTTAGGGGACGGTTGAGCACTTGCTTTTCCACACGCAGGTGCGATATTGACATCAAATCTCCCAAGCCGAACGTATCTCAGCCGCTGTCTCCAAGCTAGGTCCACGAGCAATCTCTGGCCGGCCACGATCGTCTGATCTCCACACCTATCACAAACCGGAAATCCAAATTTACCTCGCTTTGCAAAATATTCCAGTCCGTCCAGCAGACTTTCATCGGCCAGGAATAAGTAAGCTAGACTTTGCTCATGCCAGCCTTTGATAGCCACGCCCCCTGTCACCGCAAGTTCTTCCTTTACGAAAGCATTGATATCAAATTGGAGCGAAAGCAACATGCGCCTCCAAAGGAGGAAATTATGCATATCACGCATTGCCTGCGCGGTTGGCGTTTCTCTCTCCTGCGTCCAATGGCCAACTTGCACAGCACGATGTAGATCTTGTGTCCTTTGCACAATCGAGCGCATACTTCCGTAATCGCGCTCCAATAATCTCATTCCTATTGCCTCGTATAGAACTGAGTTCCTCCCATCCGGAGTCTCGCTATCACCTTTCATATTTGTCAGAATCCATTTCAAGGGAGGCCCCGAGTAATAGTATCTAACAGCCACAAACAATAGCTCGGCAATGGCAGGATGTTCAGGGTGAAGGTCTGAAAGTAGGGAGCGGAGAAGTTTCGTGACAGCTTCTTGCCGCTTAGGCTGGGGCATTGGGATGCTTTTCTGAGCACGGTAGTCAAGAATAAACCGGCCCATCATTTGGAGGGAGGTGGATGTGTCGATTTCCTGATGTTTGTGGGACTGGAGAATTCGAATCATGGCAAGCTTTGGTTCAATGGCGATATTTGGATTTTTGACAATGCCATAAATTGGTTCGCTGTACAGACGCATAAGCTATGGTTTCTTGTACTGGCCAGAGATCTGACTGGGGTGCTTATTCTTACGCATTATATTTCCAGTCACATTCGTTTGGATCAGCACCCTCCTGTAGCAAAATCTTTGCAATTTCAGGTTGTAGTGCCTGAGCCGCAATCTGCATGTTGTTAGCTACTTATTTGCAAAAAGTCACGCTCTATAGCAGTGGAATCACGTACCCATAAGGGAGTTTGACCCTCTGCATTTCGATCCCAGGGCGATGCATATCCCCGTTTGAGTAAAGCCCGAAGGCCCCTTCGTTGCCAGTTCTACAAAATTCGAAGATAAGAGAATCATCAGGGACTAATCGGAAGGGCTGTATTGTATACTTCCAGCCCATGCAGGATTTTGCTGAAATTATGATTCCCCGACGCAACCCAAAGAATTTGCTCCCCGCGCTTGGTAGAATGAAGTATCTCGACTCCATATCTTCTGTTGTCCATGAGTCGGCGTCAACCTTTCTTAATACATTGTAGGTTCGAGTTTCATTGTGGACTTTGAAAAGAGGGGTCTGATAAGTTGTACTCTTTGATGCTCGCAGCTCTCGCTTCTCTAGTAGAGATGATTGTATCAAAGTGGTGCACTGCATGGATTTTGCACGGAAATGCAAATCTTCACCCACAGAGGTCGAATTTAGTAGATGCGGTAATCCTGTGACATCTCCAGCAACGGCATGGAAAGAAGCTTCGGGATCCTGGGGATCCTTTTGATACTCTGAAAGTATATTAGGCTGTTGAATAGTGTAGATATGCATGTTTTCTTTCACGATTTTGGTGTCTCTTGGTGATGCCTCCCGAATGAGTTGTCTGATTGTCTCTATTTCAAGAAGAGTTTGCCTCTGCTTTTGGTCCACAGAGACTAGGCACTCCCTAACTCGCTCAGATTATGTCTCCTCAAACAGGACGAGAATCTTACAGAATTGTTTTGTTCTGGACAATTTGAAAAACTGACTTTGCTTCTTCTATAGAAACACGAAGTGAGGTTATTTCATCAGCCTTCAAGGTGATTTTAAAAGCACTCCACTTTCGAAGTCGGAGAGAACCTGTCTGAAAATCAAGTTGAGCTTTGCCGAGTTTTTGAAGCAGTGCAAATATTTTATTTTCGCAGTTTTGTATAGCCCTCTCGCTAATCTCATCAAATTGGAAGCAATTAATGATGTTACGAGCTTGAAGAACCACCAGGTTGAGAAGCTCCAGGTCTTGGAACAGCTTACCAACATTAGCTGGTGCATCTTGGACGGCTTTGCCGAAAGCGAGTAGTTTCTTGATGTTTTCACATAGCTGAATGATCGCAATCACACTTGCAGCACTAGAGACAACGTCCATGGCGAATAAAAAGCGAGAGATGTAGGATGGAAAGGAATGTGGAGTAGAGATTTCACTAGAGAGCATGCAATAACATGAGAGCCTTGTTGTCGGCCTCTGAATTAACGAGCATAGCCTCTTCTCACTGACATGGGCGCGTAAGAGGCCTCATGCAGGTCGCCATGAGGAAATCCCTAACTGGCTTCGCTTGAAGTTCCTCCTGGTGATTTACCCAATAGCGACCAGCTGACAAAATGATCCTCGTACAACCCTGCGAGAATCAAAAGTCATTGGAATGGGTGAAGTTTCATTTTGGTCCCCACCTCAAGCCTTGGCCTCTCCAAGAGTGCGGGCTCCCACGAGGCTCTTAACCAAGGCTCTCGACTAAGGCAAACAATACTCGCGTCAGCATGGTTGCACAACGAAGCTTGGTTCTGAGCCTCGGGGACCAAAGGTCTCGTTAGGCTGTCGTCCAAGTGGGCAAGCCGCCTTCCGATCCGCCTCGATGTCAGCTACGACGCGATGCTATCGCCTCGATGGTTTGGATATTTTCTACCATTAGCCTCTCATCCCTTTGGTCTGCCTAGGCCCTTGAGTCGTAGATATACGTCACAACCCCATCCATATAAGCTCTGCACCGCGATACCGCCACCAAAGTACTCAGCGTATGCCCTCCCCAACGGTAATCCATAACCTAAACCAGCAATTGAACTTCCCTCCCCACCACCACCGATATCATATTCAAAGCATCCATACTGCCACCGGAACTTTGTCCAGGTAGCTCGTCTGCATCTGAGAAGGTTGTGAATGAGTATGACCATATGTTCGGAAGGACTTCCGGACTGATCCCACCTCCTCTGTCTCTGATGCGAATTGTAACACCGGGAGCCGACTCCTCGAAAGGCTTAATGGGCGGATTCTCATCAAAACTGCCGTCGTGCTGAGAAGCTTGGTTCGTAGAATGGCTGGTTTGGACATAGCTGGAGGTTTCTGGCTCCGCAGCGATTGTAATCACGATTGGCTCGTGAGATCTTCCGGATTCAACAGTGGCACGAAAAGCATTTTTCAGCAATTCTGTGATTATGTACTCCAGGTGGACTGGAACAAACGCAAAGGTTGTGGTTGGCTCCCCATCAATTATCCAGGTAGGCCTTACGCCGTACTTCAACTCGCAGATCTCCGAAACAAAGTTGCCACAAGAATGTATAATCGATGCGGGTTGTAACGCAGTATCAATGACCCCAATGTAGGATGAAGAAGGATCAACAGTCGTTTGACTGGATCGCGGATCTTGATGAGGCTGCGATGAGATGTGTAAAGCAATGTGCTGTTCCGCTATTAATCTGGTACCGATCCTGGCCCGCAGGTGCTCGTCCAGGAACTTGGTAACATCTGTTGGGCTTATATACTTCCTGCATTCAAGGAAACCCCGCGCAAGAATAGGTATAGTGTGCGCATGCGTCTCTACCAGATCTGCAAGGACAGACGTGAAGTGAATCTCGTCGTCGAGATTCGAGATCGTCTTGGATTTGTACGGAAGGAGGGTGGACAGCGAATGGAGGTAATTATTGTAAATCTTGGATATGTTCGGATTGGAGACGACAATGAATGGCAGATTTCGAAGCGCTTGGATTCGATGGGCTAGACGGATTGGAAGCAGGGAGAGAGTGAAGTTAGCTGAGGAGAACAAAGCTTCTTCAGAGAGCGGTGGGCGACCATGTCTGCATAGCATACGGTAAGTATTCTGCGAGTTCGAGATAGAGAGGGTATTTTACTTTACAAGATCTGCCAGGCTCAATGAGTGGAGCGACTTGCTTGCAAGACTTGCAACCTCGTCGTCGGCAATGTTTGTAGAGCTGGGCGGATGGGACCATTTGTGAGCTGAAGGTGAGGGGTGACGGCCAGGATGCGAGTAGTTCGTGATCGATCTAGAGAGAGCTGGCGTTCTTGATCTACAGATGCAGAACTGGAGTGGGCGACACAGTGATCTCATCTTGATTAGAACAGTGTTAGTGTTGGTGAGTGGGCGTCGACCGATCGTGGACGAGGGATCTCAATGCTTGGCTAGCGTGCTCTCCTTCCAAGTCGATAACGGTAAAATATTCGAGCAACCATGTATTTATATCCAACAATTCCATGGTAGCATGAAATGCTTTCATTTCGTCCTAGTAAATACACAGAATATGCTATTGACCCTTGCTATATGCCATCTATTGTGTCTTCATTACTCCATTGCTCTCAACTCCCACCACATTGGGAGCCTTCTCCATGGTGTTGACAGAGTCAGCAGGGAAGTCGACACTAAGTAAAAACTGTCAGAGGAATTCATCTAGTATATCTTGGAATACACTTACACAAATCCTGGTGCAACGCCCTCACGATCAAAGGTGTCGGTGATCTTTCCACCCTGCTCCTCAGCATGCTTCTTTGCACTACAGCAAAATTAGCTGTGCACATGCTGTCACCTAGTGTCCGGATTCACATACGCGGTGTACTGCTCCTCGCTGAGGCCGTTTGCAAGAGAAACCTGAGGATTGTCATTAACTAGGTGTTCCTCGTGTGCGGGGTACAGGTTAGGGTATGGCGTCTTACGATATACTCAGGCATGGTGATTTGTGTATATAGGATTATAGGGGGGTTTTATAGTGCGTTTGAAGAAGGAGAAGATATCCAAAAAAGAAGAATAATCAAGACTGTACTGAAGATACAATGTATTCTACGCAGATGGAGGGGTTATATATCACTCCCAGCTCCGTCTTGCCAAGTGGAGTGGAGCAGAGGGGTCCTCTTGTGCCTTGTGACAGCCTAAAAGATACGTCATCTCCGCACGACTCGCCGACGCAATGGTCAGCATTGCGTCCGACAACACACGAGCTCGACCAGGAAGATGCTGCGTGGGAGTCTGCAAGTCAGAGCAGAATATCCAATCCTTTCTGCCTTCCGTTTGGAGGGGTTTCATGCATCGTTGTGCCGAAGTGAAGCGTTGATAGCAGCCTGAGGAATGACGAACGTTATCGGATTACGATAAGCTTATCGACACTGTGCTAGCATCACAATAGGCTTAGCTCTTTGCTCCACTCAAAAGTCCCGAGTAAAATTTACTGGAGCCAAAATATCATTAAAGAGATGTTGAACCAATTCGCACCACATTGTTAAGACAAGATGGAGGACCAATCAAACAGGCCTCATAGGGCCTCTAAAGAGAAGAAGAAACATACTGGAGGTAAACTTGCGAAACTCTACTACACGAAATTCAGCTAAAATGTAATGAACAGACCGCAATCCAAAAGCCTTCAGTTTCGCCAACCCAGGACGACTGGCCAAAACTGCTGCTCGGTCGCATGATGTCCGCAGATAATTCCAAACATTTGAATTCCTACTAACGCGATACTCAGATTAAGGAAAAGCGCTTTCATGTGCCTCAAGTCGATCGCATTCCGGAAGAGCCCCCACCACGATTAGTCGCAATTGTTGGACCTCCAGGAGTTGGGAAAACAACATTGTTGAAGTCATTGGTCAAAAGATATGCAAAGGAAACTCTCTCCGAGCCTCAAGGGCCGATCACTGTGGTCACATCGAAACGACAACGCCTCACATTTGTTGAATGTCCGAACGAGCTCGAAGCTATGGTGGACATGTCCAAGGTGGCGGACATTGTGTTATTGATGATTGATGGAAATTTCGGCTTCGAGATGGAAACTATGGAGTTTTTGAACATTTTAGCTGCCAGTGGTATGCCAGGAAATGTCTTTGGAATTCTGACACATCTGGATCTTTTCCGAAAACCACAGACACTGAAGGATGCGAAGAAGCGGCTGAAGAACCGATTTTGGAGCGAGCTATACCAAGGAGCACATCTGTTCTACTTGTCTGGAGTTATCAATGGACGGTATCCAGATCGGGAAATCCATAACCTTTCTCGATTCATCTCTGTTATGAAGAATCCAAGACCTCTGATCTGGCGAAATTCCCACCCATACACTATTATTGATAGCTTCCGAGATATCACGCATCCGACCAAAATCGAAGAAGATGAGAAGTGCGATCGGACAGTGGTTTTGTCGGGTTATCTTCGAGGTACTAATTTTGCGGCACAGGGTCAGAGAGTGCACATACCTGGCCTGGGAGACTACTCCATAACCGCTATGGAGGCTCTACCAGATCCATGTCCAACGCCGTTTATGGATCAAGCCGTTGCGAAGGCGTCTGGAAAGACAGGGCGAAAGAGATTGGACGAGAAGGAGAAGAAGCTTCATGCGCCAATGTCTGACAAGAGCGGCTTGAAGATTGACGGAGACACGATTTGGATCACTCGAGAAAAAGGATTCAGTTTTGATCAAGAAGGAGACGAAGAAGATCGTGGTGAGGGAGAGGAATTGATTGTGAGCTTGCAAAATGAGAGAAAGCTTCTGGGAGAGACTGAAGAGGGTGTCCGACTATTCAACAATGGTGGGGCCATTACGAGTGTCCCAGAAGAAGAAGATACAGGGCGAAAAAAGCAACGCTCAGCAAGATTTGTCGAACGCGAAGATCAATCAGACGATGAAGGGCCTGCCGATGACGAGGGATTTGTTAGCGGAGAAGAACTCGATTCGGACGATGAGGCGGAAATTGCGGAAGAGAAGCTGGGGAAAGCTTTCCGTAAGTCTGACGACAAGGTTGACGAGGACGTGGCTTTTGCGGATAGTGATTCCGATCTGGGATCAATATCAGGTGATGAAGCCGACGAGGAAGAAGATGATGATTCCTTTGATGAAGAAGAAGGTGCCGCTCGCTGGAAAGAGAATATGCTAGCAACAGCACAAAAACTACAGGGGAAGAAAAGGTCATATCGGACGTCAGATTTGGCAAAAATGATGTATGATGAGTCTCTCGCACCTACTGAGGTTCTGAAGCGGTGGAAGGGGGAGATTGAGGAAGAAGCCGAAGAAGACATCGAAGCTTCGGACGATGAAGACGAAACATTCTTCAAGAAATCTGGAAGAGAAACTGCCGATGAATCATTTGAAGATCGAGCGATACCTATTATGGATTATGAAGCGTTAGAATCCAAGTGGTCAGTTGATGATGCCATCGAGAGACTGCGTCAACGGTTCTCAACCGCCGATTTGCTGAAGGGCAAGTCTGGCGCAGAGAGCGGTAGTGATGATGACGATGGTGATGGTGAGGACTCGAATGACGAAGGCGACGGAGAATTTCAGGATCTGGAGGCCGGTGAGGAGAGCAAGCCCGATGACCTTGACGCGGAGCGAGAAAAGAATGCTCGCCGAAAGGAAGAGCTGAAGTTGCGATTTGAGGAAGAAGACCGAGAAGGTTTCAATAACGACAAAGCAAATGCCCGGAGAGAAGGCGCCGAAGAAGGGGAATTCGGGGAGGACGATTGGTATGATGCGCAAAAGGCACAGATCCAAAAGCAACTTGACATCAACAAATCCGAGTTTGAGCTACTGGACGATGGCCAAAGAGTCAATGTTGAAGGTTTCAGAGCTGGCCAGTACGCCAAGATTGTCATTGAGGGTGTGGCATCCGAATTTGTGACTAGGTTCAACCCACGAATGCCAATAATAGTCGGCGGGCTGTCTGCGACGGAGGATCGATTCGGGTTCGTTCAAGTCCGAATCAAGCGACATCGATGGCACAAGAAGATCTTAAAGACCAACGATCCCCTCATCTTTTCGATGGGCTGGAGAAGGTTCCAAACGATGCCAGTGTATAGCATTTCAGACTCTCGAGTACGAAATCGCATGTTGAAGTACACGCCCGAGCACATGCATTGTTTTGGCACATTCTACGGACCTTTGATTGCACCAAACACTGGTTTTTCCTGTTACCAATCATTCTCATCCAAGAACCCCGGATTCCGAATCGCTGCTACGGGAACCGTGCTGAATGTGGATGAAGCGTCCGAGATCGTCAAGAAGCTTAAGCTGACCGGAACACCTTACAAGATCTTCAAGAATACTGCCTTTATCAAAGATATGTTCACAACTTCTGTAGAAATTGCAAAGTTTGAAGGAGCATCAATCAAGACTGTTTCTGGAATTAGAGGACAGATCAAGAAGGCTCTCAGCAAGCCAGAAGGCCACTTCAGAGCTACCTTTGAGGATAAAATCTTGATGAGCGATATCGTATTCCTTCGAGCTTGGTATCCCATCAAGCCGCATCGCTTTTACAACCCGGTCACAAACCTGATTGGGTGGTCTGGCATGCGTCTGACAGGTGAAGTGCGCCGAGACCAGAATCTCCCCACACCCCAACAGAAGAACAGCCAATACAAGCCCGTTGAGCGAGTGACTCGACATTTCAACCCTCTCAGAGTTCCTCGTGCTTTAGCTGCCGAGCTCCCATTCAAGTCTCAAATTGTGCAGACGAAGAAGCAGACCAAGGAAACCTATATGCAGAAACGGGCTGTTGTCCTTGGAGGGGAGGAAAAGAAGGCTAGGGATTTGATGCAGAAGATCATGACTCTGCGAAACGAAAAGGTAGCAAAACGAAGGGAAAAGAAGGAAGAGAAGAGAGTTGTTTATCGCAAGAAGGTTGCTGAGAATGTAGAGAAGAGAGGCGAACGGGAGAAGGCCGAGAAGCAAGAGTATTGGAGGAAAGAGGGCAAGAAGAGGAGAGCTGATACCGATGGGGGTGGTGGAAAAAGAGGAAAGTATTCTAAGTGATGCATCACGGATGGAGTTTTGGGCTGTAAAAGGTAGCATGGGATAGGAGTTCATACCATAATGCATGGATTTGGAGACTATGATTTGAGTTTTTGGAGGTACACGAAACTCTGAATAGCTCCCAAGTGGGATCAATCAATCCTCTAATGTCAGCCATTGTTCAAGTAAATATCCGGCAAGCTTTAAAAAAAACTATTGGATCTTACTCTGCGACAACAGAATCCTTCCTACCTGAGAGAAATAGTTCACAAGATCTATTTGCCTTGGCACTAAGTCCTAAGTCGGATGATGCCGATCTTCCCGCATGGCCCAAAGACCTCACGTTTTCATTTGTCCCCAGACCATTCACCATCCAATCATTCTCTGCAACCCACCATCCAATTCGATACCCAGCCTGATCCTCAAAGCTGAAAGGTCTCAGCCGACGTCATTGGTTGCACGAGGCCGCAAAATCAAGAAACTTGGCGAGAAGCCCAAGTAATGCGGGGCAGCGCGAACCACCAGAATCCCTGCGCCACGTCGAGATACGTATGTGAATCACAAGCTTTGCCGCCACAATGGAAACACTCATAAGTATGTTGCGTGGGCGCGTGATTATGACAAACGGAAGTGCGAAACGTACATTTAAATATCTCTGTCTGATTGGAGTGTTTCTTCTTACTTCTGCCTCACTCCAAACTCCGCTCTAGTCATCACCAAACATTCAAGACTGTCAATATCAGAACCATTGAAGTTCGACTCCAGAAAAATCTCGCAAGGAACTCAAACACAAACATCAAAATGGCATTCAATTCAATCATCATTCTCCCTATTCGTGTCACACAGGCGCTCTTCGCCCTCATCGTCCTCATCGTCCTCTCCTACTCCGCCCATGGCTGGACTTATGCAGATTGGACCCCATCTCGAATCTCGTTCCTGATATTTGCTTCAGTCTGGACTCTCCTCGCTCTCGTCTATCTCGTTCTTGCGCCCATGCGTTTCGAGAGGTATTCGCATAAGTTTGCGATTTTAGCTGTGGAAGTTCTCACGATGATCTTTTGGTTCGCAGGCTTTATTGCTCTAGCTGATATGCTGAGTTGGTGGGGCCTTGGGGGGAGTCACTGGGGTCCTTACAGAGCTGCAGTTGCTGGTGATGTCTTCGCGGCTTTTGAGTGGTAAGTGTGATTCTGTTAGTGGAGGAGGAGTGGAAAACAAAATATGCTAATCTATATATAGGGTACTCTTCTGCATTACTACTTTTATGGCTGCTCATCACGTTTGGAACACTCGTGGCGAGAGAAGTGCGAAGCACGATCCCAATATGGAGGTTCAGCACGTCTAAGCATTTATGGTGTGTTGATGATGTAGTACTGGAACACGAAGCAGGAGGGAAAAGTAATTTGGATATACCCCGTGTACGGAGTTTGGGCCTGGTAATCGTTATGATTTGAGTTCCTGGACGGATATGTCCCTGTCAAGGATGGTAATGCCGTGTATGAGAACCTGGGTGTCAAGCAGGAACAGGAGACTTTGGTACAAGTTTGATGTAATGGGGAATGCTATTTGCCATTAATCGTCAATTAATTTATGTGCAATTCGGTTTCGAAAGAGCTGTGTCCAAGCTCCGTTGTTTTTCACAGGGCGTGCAAGAGAACTCTCTGTTACTGGCTTACGGGCATTATACCCTGTAATTCGGGGATTTGCTTGTCGAGTTTCAGGCTTTAGGCTGCCACATCTGTACCACTCGGCCGCATCACGTGTAAATATTCCGCGTCAACTTCAAATGTTTGTTACGTCTCCTTTCTAGTCCAACGACAACTTACCAATCGAATTGGATCGCCTAAGCAATGGCATTGTATCGCGCTTCAAATATACTGTACACGCCCGAGGAGGCGGCATGGGGTCCCCCTACAAGCACGTTGAAGTAGGTACCATTGGGCTTGACAGGCGGTGTGAATTGAGCTGATGTTTGAATTTGCAGTTTTTGTGAGGAGGTGAGTTTTTTTGACCTGAAGTTATTGAGAGCTTGTGCTCGCAAGTCGGTTTTGAGGAGTTTCGTGGGTAGTGAGAGAAGCATTTGCGAGGTCATGAATGACTGGATGCTGATGAAGTTTTTGTGCTGCCATGATTGGCTGTTGGGGAGATGCTGATCGCCTTGGCTGAGCTCAGACGAGTGTGACCTTACACAGCTATGCTATTTATTTCGGATTTGCAATGCCAACTCTTACTTGTTCTTTCTGTTTACGGTCCACGAAAGTTAACAACTCTCTTCCGTCTAGGATTATGAGTTCACACCCTATATCGCCGAACTCTTCAATACTCTCACCAATGTAACATACAGCATGTCGCCCTCACCTGCCTTCCCCGATCGGCTTACTAACTGTCAAAAGTCGCACTTGGAATTCATGGCCTCCTGAAAACTCGTACTCTCAAGCTGTCCGGCTGGGGTCCCAAGCTCCCGTCACTCGCCCTAATCCACCTTGGCCTCATGTCTTCGCTTTTCCACTCTACATTGAAATACCCCATGCAGTTATGTGATGAGTCCGCTATGCTCATTGCGACCTTCATTGTGTTTTACCAGCTGCTCTGCTTCTCACAAACTCGCTTCTCGCCAAGAACTCTGTTTGTGGGATTGTGGGGTCTAGCCGCCGTGGTGGTGTTGTGCCAGTGGCTGACGGGCGGGAGTACGGTGCAACAGATCGTCTTCACGTGTATGGTCTACTGGCTGTGGCATACTTGCTTTAGGCTCATTATGAATATGGAGGTGGAGGGGCAGGAGAAGGCGAAGCGGAGGATGTGGTGGATGGCCGTAAGCGGAATTGGTGAGTTCCTACGATCTAGCCTACATGTTGCCCGCAATTGCTAATTGATGGACTTTGAAAGCATTTTTCGTCACAGGACATGCATGTTGGGTTACCGATTTCCATGCCTGTGAGAGCTTGCGTCGGATGAGGACAAAAGTAGGGATGCCTTGGGCTGCTGCTCTCGAGTTACACGGGTTGTAAGTTTACCCTGTTCTATTTAGTGTCATGGCCCTCTAACCTACTACAGCTGGCATATTTTCACGGGAATTGGTGTCTATATTTTCATGGTTTTGGTGGAATGCCTTCGCTTTGCGCAGCCAAGTACAGAAGCGAATCGGCCTCAGTTATCCAGCTCTGGGACATGGCCATTCATGGTGTCTCTGGAGAAACGATCAGCCGTCGACGAAAAGAAGAGAAGATGAAATATCGAGCCGAAATCAAGCGATCAGACATCGGCATGATCATAACTTCAACATGGACCTAGACACATTTTAGTGACAATAGTATAGAGATCCCGCACTGAGTCCGATGCAAAATAATTTTAGATAGACTAGTACCAGCTCAGATAGAATCTGGACAAAAGCTAGAATTCGGCGACTCAAACATAGCATTTCACTCGATTCATGCACTCTTTGCTAGTTTTGTCTGTGGTACATACACAAAACATTGACCGCACATGAAAGTTGGAATATATTGTCAGATAAGACACTATTTATCATGCTCCCAACTTCCTCTTCGCGAACAAGTTCAGTCCACAGCCCAACACTTATAGGCACTGGAAATAGTAGTCGTTCAAGTACGTGCAAGTGTACGGAGAAGCGCAAGTTGTTGGACTAGTCCATCCAATACCCCCACACTGGCCATATTGCGTCTGAGTAGCACCAGAAGATGTTGTGGTTGTAGTTTTAACCGATGAAGTCGTTGTCGCTGCCGGTTTGGTACTGGTTATGACGGTGCTGGTGCCACCGGTTGATGTACCCCCTGATAAGATGAATGTGACAATACCATGTGCTGGAACGGTGGCACTAATAGTGCCACCGCTGATCGTGGCGCTCAGGGAAGCCACCGAGTTCTGTGTTTGCGAGGTAACATAAGCAATAACGCTGGATGCTGAGAAGCCGGTGGTCGTCACCTGCACTGCAGTGGCGGCAGTGTTCGTGTTGATCATCTGGACTGAGACAGTGCCGTCTGTGTTCTTGAAAGCGCTGGACTTGACACCTGCAGGAGCACCAGAAGTGGCAACACGGACAGCGCCTGGGCGAACAGATCGACTGAAGTGTGCGTATGCCCAGAGTCTGCCCGAAGGATTGACTGTTGTTCCAGAAATCTGGATAAGACCAGCGTTGTTTGTCGTCACTTCAACGCCTTCCCAGTAGAAGTAGGCACTGACACCTCCGTTGACGATGGCTGTATAGATATTGTTGGCCCATGTGTAGCCATCAGAGACAGCTCCGCTGGTATACCAGTTTCCGTTCCAGGCATCTGTGGTTTCTTTCTCTGTCATCCAGGTTGGACGAGAAGTCTTTATTGGCGAAGTTGGATCACTGGAATAACCATGGGAAGTAATTCTGGAGATCATGCCCTCGACACCAGCAGAGATGAGTTGTGCTGTGGCAGTGACCTGGCTATTCCAACCAACAGTATCACAGCAGTTGATACCGACGGTACTTAGCCCGGCTGCAGCAAGAGCTGGGTGAAGAACCCTGATGAAGTCTGCAGCTTGGGTGCCAGAGGAAAGCATTGAAGAATAGGACGTTCTATGTACGCTTTGTAAGCTTATACAATTATCAACATGGCGTACAGTACTTACGTATAGTCGGGCTCATTCAGAAAGCCCAGATAGTTAATGGTGATACCAACAGAAGCATAGTATTTGATATACTGGATTAGGAACTGGGCATATGCTGGCATCCAGTTTCCTGACGAGCATGTTTGGCCACTGACTCCACACAAGTAACCTCCGTTGGTTTCCACTCCGTTTGTTTTCATGAAACCTGGTGCACTCCACGCGTTTGCGTAGAATCTTGTGACTCCATACGACTTTGCTTGTTGGGACACCCATACTTGATGAGCATCACTGCCGTCCCAAACGTACTTCGGGGTTCCGGTTGGCGACCCCGGGCTCGTTGGCTCGATACTATCACCTGAGCCACCGGATCCGATGCGGTTGCGAAGAATGGTGAAACCTGCTCCAGCGGTTGTGCTAAAGAGCAAATCAAGTGCATAAGTCCTTTGTGTAGAAGGAAGATTATACAAATCGTTTGCTCGACCGAAAGCTTGGGAGAAGCCGAAGCCATCCATGGTCTGGTAGGTTGTGCCAACGTCGACATTGATAGCAGCGAGGGCGAGTTGAGCGCCCCACGCAAGCGAAATCAAACGGAAAAACATGGTCCAAGAGAAATCAGTTGAGAGAGATGTGAAACTGGGTGAATCCTACTCTGCTGTTCAAAAGTGAAGAGCACGCATTGTTTTTATAATAATTTCAACCCTAAACCTGGGAACGCAATTCATGGCTATGCCAATGGCTATGCCAGAATGTCACTACAGCGGAAGAAAGCACTCGTAGAGAAGTGGCGTTGCTGGAAGGCTGCGTAGATTTTACAAATTACCTCCCGCAGATAGAGCAATACGAAGGATAGGGTGGGGTAAGATGGAATATTCAAGGACCATGGTCTATTGTGGAATCTCAAATTTTGTATTCGCCTACTTTACGCCATACAAAGCTGCTGAATCCACTTTCATTTTGAATTAAACTCGTAGAATCTGGGTTGAGCTCCACAGTATCGGACCGCATATCCCGGCACGATGGCTGCTGATTTACAAAGAATGCTGTTTAGCGCATCTAGATGTTGGGAGTCTACGATCAACTGACAACTCGGCCGCCAGGAGTAGTGGCTAGGGTAAATTATACATCTTACGAGCCGCTTGCAGTTTTGCAGCTTGGTGTATTTGGCGGAGAGCCAGCTACCGGTTGTAACCCAAGGACAGCAACGGTTAAAATTGCTGCTGCTACACCTGCGGAAGAAAGAGCCCCTTGAGGGTATTATACCGATGAATGCTCTGCAAGCTCTACGGCCATGATAACCCTGCATTACAACTGCGAACGTGGTAGCTTTGTCACTTGGGAAAGCTTGTCTGTACAACGCCGTCGCATTGATCGTATCCGCTAAACTTCGCCGCTCCACTTGACGCATAAGGTAAATTACGATGAGGTCCGGCAGCACGATTTGAGCCGGACGCGAATGTCACCACCGAGGTCGAGGCACGGTTCTCTGAGAGGCTGACCCAAAGTTTCACTCTACAAGCACATCTTGATCTTCCAGTTGTGCCATAAAACGAACAACTAGACAAAGTTGCATCCCTGCTTGAAAAGTCCCTCCTTGGCTCTGCACTAGTGATTCCCCTTAGTCCAGAGAACTGCCAGGTGAATAAAAGATGAGCCCATGTCTTGCATGCAGAGCCTCTTATGTTAAGGTAAGACCCGCTACCCGTTCTTCTTCAGCGATCTCTCACCCACGGGATGAAAAGGGCGATCAAACTCTAAATCTACGAGCAATATCCTGTCCCTGTTGCTTCCGGCATATCTTGCGGGGTGCATAAGATAAGCTATAATAAAATTGCGGAAACACGGCAGTGGCATGATCGCACCAGAGGATCGAATATTTTAGTAGATGCACTGATTGAGCGCTCAGTAGAGAAAATCCCCTCCCCGAGTCTCCATATCTGCCATCGCAGATCTGTCTCTGCTTTTACCCTTATGTGATCGACTCTCGAACAATGACACAATCCTCTTTACTGCTCCTGTGGGAACCCCGCAACTTGCCAGGTCGAACTCTGGTAGCGAGTCTTCAGGGGTCAATAAGGTAGTATCTCAATGTGAAGCGATGGTCTTGTGGGGTAGTTGGCTTCACCCGTGCGGGGAAACGCTGGCCGTTCTTGTCTCGGCTGCTGGATCTAGCGGGTTGGGGGCGAGGACTGAAGGCAAAGTTCATCAATGAAGTGAAAAACTCACCGAAAGTCGCAATTGGATACAAAAGACAAGTGAAAGGCGCTATTCAAAAACCACACGTAGCGACTTACAATCAGCTGTGACGATCATATCGTTATTGAGTATCACCTGTGCGAGCTGTAATTTCAGACCCCAGTCTATATCAAATGTGTTAAGACTACCATCTTCTTTTGATTTACCCTTTGAACCAACCGATGTAGATCTACGGCACACAGACTCCGCGCAGATGAAAGCGGCAATCTTCTTTTCTGAGGCTATTCTATCTGAGGCGGCTAGAAAAAGCATTTTCAAAACTACTCCACCTCTAATAGTTTTCTCCTCTCAGGCAATTGTCACCGAGAAAGTGGTTGCAAGGCTTTCAGGTCGTAACTCGCAGTATGTATAAAGGAGGGTAAGGCGAGAGGATGTAAAATGCGCCATGTTGCTCTAATCCCTCCTAAATTTACTATCACTGATCGATCAACATGATGTACATCACTACTCTCTTATTAGTTGTCTTGCCAATGGTTTCTGGCCAAGCAGCGCTATATGGACAATGTGAGTAAAATGTATATATTGAAGAATTAGACTGATGTTTCAGGTGGCGGGATAGGATGGACTGGAGCGACAACATGTGTATCAGGGTCATGCTGTACTTACGGAAATGATTACTATTATCAATGCCTTCCATGTACTGCTTCAAGCTCGGTGAAACCGGCTTCTACAACGAAGGCTTCGTCGTCCGCCGCAGCAGCAGCAACGACGACATGTGCTCTTCCGTCAACCTATCGCTGGACATCAACCGGCCCACTTGCAAGCCCAAAGTCCGGCTGGGTCTCACTCAAAGACTTTACTAACGTCGTCTACAACGGCCAGCACCTTGTGTATGCTACGGACCACGATACCGGATCCACCTGGGGCTCTATGTACTTTGGCCTCTTCACAAACTGGGCTGACATGGCCTCGGCAAGCCAAAACGCCATGACTGCAGCCGCTGTTGCACCTACACTTTTCTACTTTGCACCCAAGAGTATCTGGGTACTCGCATACCAGTGGGGACCAACTGCGTTTTCTTACAAGACGTCAAGTGACCCCACCAACGGAAACGGGTGGTCAGCAGCACAAACATTGTTCTCTGGAACCATATCTGGCGCTAGCCCGATCGACCAGACAGTCATTGGCGACAGCACGAACATGTACCTCTTCTTTGCGGGAGACAATGGCAATATATACCGAGCTAGTATGCCTATTGGCAATTTCCCTGGCAGCTTCGGTACAGCATCAACGATAATCCTCACTGACACGACCAACAACCTCTTTGAGTCAGTCCAAGTCTACACGCTCAAGGGTCAGACAAAATATCTCATGATTGTTGAGGCAATCGGAGCAAATGGGAGATACTTCCGCTCTTTCACAGCAACTAGTTTGGGTGGAACTTGGACTGCGCAAACCACCACTGAAGCGGCCCCCTTCGCTGGGAAAGCCAACAGTGGCGCTACTTGGACTAACGATATTAGTCACGGTGATCTGGTTCGATCCAATGCCGACCAGACCATGACTGTTGACCCCTGCAACTTGCAACTTCTCTACCAAGGGCGTGTTACCAGCTCCTCGGGTGCCTACGGTACCTTGCCATACCAACCTGCTGTCTTAACACTACAGCGGTAGAGTTTTAGTGCCTGTGGGTGCATTGCACAGATGATACCTTTCATGAGCCAAGGTGATTTCTGAAGCTGTAAATATGGCAGTAATCCCAGTTGGGATTTGAAATCAAGTGCAGGAACAGCTAGTTGTATATAGCGAAGTACAAAATATGATGATTGAATTCTGAATCCAAAGATCGGTGGTATTTTGACAATTCTGTGATCCCTGGAACACGTCTCTGAAAGACGCACAATTCGGCCATTTAAATATGACAAAATCTGTTAGTAACAACTTGATGCAAGTAGCACTGCACCTTGACGCCGGGTAGGTGATTTAGACACATAGTAAAGTTCGACACAACATCTCGGGTCAGTTTTAGGTGATTGAACAAGGATACCAAACTCTGTTTGACGCCGATATCACTTTTGAGATGCACTCACTCAAGTTTGTCAACTAACCAGGTTGCAATTTGATTACAGCTGCTCAGCAGCTTTTGAACACATGAAAGCAACGGTATAGTATTTCAACATATGTCCAGACTACCTCTACGGCAGCCACATATCTTCCCCCAATACCTCAGACCGGTCCCCAACACTTGCGGCTCATTATTTCTTCGCTCCAGGTGGCCTGTTGGCATAATAATGAGCATTCTTATCGTTTTTGCGCGACTCCGCCCGCCTTGCGTCAAGGTATTCAGTCCTAGCCTCCTGACACTGTTCCATTGGGCAGAATTGTTCGATGTCTACATCCTCACGACCCCAAAGATTTGGAGTGCAGACTGGCTTGTGTGACAACCTCGTGAACGCCCAGTCAAAGTGCCCACACTTGAAGATATAATAAACGTCTATGCACATTCTGAGCTCAGTTGCGCAAGATTTGGAGAATCGTTGACGGCAGTTGATGGAGTGTTGGTAGATAGCCACTGATCGATGATGATTCTGGAGTTGGCTGATTGGGTAATAGGTAAAGAGGAAGAGAAGACGGAGAACGAAAACTGTGAACTAATTAATACTTGACAACGAGTCCCACGTTTGATTCACAGACAAAGTGCTAGAGATGTTTATGGCTCAAAGATATCCTGAATATAATTGCACAAGCTGATGTGACAAATTTGCATGGTGTGATTGTTGCCCATTTTATGTGCTTGTTCAATTCATATCATTATATCTTTAAGAATGATATCGCACATGGGTTGTATAACACTCCTTGATCTGCTGAATGATTCATGGCTTCTGCTAGATTCACGTTGGATCCCGCAAACATAATATGAGGCTTTCTCCCATCAACCGTATAAAACTGGTTGCCTCGAAGCATTTCCAAGCAATCTACAATATTCTAAAAGTCAAACAACTACACCACCCTCGCCTAAGCTCCGACATAGACATCAAAAAACCAACGGTTTCTAAAGATGTGTTATTTGCATTACAATGTCTATTACTGTGCGTGCCCAGGCACGCTTGTATATTCCGAGTTCTGCAAAGAGTACGACGCGCAGCTCGAAATTTGTCTAAAGAATGGTGAATTCAAAATCATCGAGCATCTTGGGTACACCGATTGCAAGGCTTGTGTTCTCAAGCGAGCGAAGGAGAAGAGAGACAAGTGGCGGGAAGAGAACGGGGAAAGATATCACAAATGGTACCAATTACCTTATCGAAAGGAATGAGCAGCCTGCGATAACGTGGAAGAATTGATGGCGCGGTACTTCTACTAGATATGGGCGTTTTGATACTGGTTTAATACCAATCAAGAATGCCAAAAGCATGACTTTACCACGTCTGACCCCTTTTCCTAAGCGAGTTTTCAACATTGAATTTGGATGGAGTTTGCTGAAACTTCATACGTGAAACAATCATTCGTGTCTGAAGGAAATCTATCTCACAAGCATATCTATCTAATTTGGACATTCAAACGGAAGGATTCTGCAAGTGAACCGGCACCGTGTATTTGTAGCTCCCTCTTTTCCTTGGCAGGGCATCCACAACCATTTTCTCGCCTTTCAGAGAGAATTTGGTTTTCAATTTTCCATCAATATCCAGAGCCAATTCGTAGTCTCCTGGATATATTGTCAGATCGCCATTCTCGTCAGCTCTCGCCAGAGATGCCAAAGTAAGTGTAAGTGACAGCTTTTGTGAGCCAGATACTGGAACCCCATGCAAACGATCATACGAGACCAATTCTTTGATTGGGTAAGGAGCGGGACCTCCATTCTTTGTTGAGATGAAGAGCAAGCCAACATAATCGGATGCCATGTTTGCCAGACCACCGGTGTTTTTGATGTTGGCAACCACGGTGAAAAATGGAATCGTATCTTTGTATCCAGTGTGAGAGTTCCCACACAGATCACCAATGTTGTACGATGGCTTTGGTACAGAGGCCCATGAGGCGGAGAACTTGGTGTAATGCAATCCATATCCAAAGGGAATCACGGATTTTCCGGTATACCATTTATATGTTCGGCCAGGAGATGTCGCGCTCGGTCTAAGAGTCATGTCAAACAAGCTGACCTCGTTGATATAACTTGCTGGATATTGTGTAATTGGCATCCTTCCAGCAACCGATCTTTTGCCGGAAAGAATATCCAAAATAGCATACCCACCGTCCTGGCCCGGATATCCAGCCCACAGAAGGCCATTCACGCCTTTGTCTGTTAGGAGGACACTATCATCCACTTGTCCTCCACCACACTGCACCACAACGAGCGGTTTTCCAAGCGCGGTGAGATTAGCTATAAGATCAAGCTGATTGCCAGGCCATGCAATAGAGTCCCGATCCCACCCTTCGCCTTCGACGTTTGAATCTACGCCGCCAAGATAAATGACCAAATCCGAAGCTTTCGCTGCTGCAAGAGCAGCAGTAAAGCCAGAGGTGTAAAAGTCACTAATATTGGTTCCAAGGGCATAGTGAACTGTCTTCCACTCGCTCTTGAAAGCTGAGAGGGGGCTGTTGAGGAAAGGAGCAATGCCTTGGTATCCACCTTGCATCTGGGTTGTTGCATTTGCCCACGGGCCGATCACAGCAACCGTTGAGTATTTCTTGCTCAAGGGAAGAATACCATCATTCTTCAACAGCGTGATTCCTTCAACCGCTGCTTCATAGGCAAGAGATTGCGTAGCAGGAGTGCTCACATCTGCCCATGATAGAGAATTGAATGGAGATGTTCCATCAAAGTATCCAACAGTGAAAAGTGCAGAATAAAGTCTCGTGAGTGATCTATCCAAAGTTTTTTCAGTTGTCATATTCAATGCAACAGCTTCGCCTAGCTTCAGGTATGTGAATCCGCAGTCAAGGTCAGTTCCGGCGTTGAGAGCAACAGCCGCAGCCGCAGCCGCACTGTCTGTGAAATGATGTGGATCGTAAATATTCCCAACGGCATCGCAATCAGCAACAACATAATTTCCGGCATCTGTAAAGTTCCAAGCATCTCGAAGGACATCTTGGAGGAGGTACTCGCTTGCACAAGTGGGGACGCCATCAACTGCGTTGTATGAGCACATAACACTGGCGGCTCCAGCATCTCTGACACAACTTTTGAAAGGCGACATGTAAAAGTCGCCCATATCCTGCTTGGATGGTTGAAAAGCATTTCCAGTTCTAGTTGTCTCGATATCATAAGCGGCGTAATGCTTGCATGTTGCTAAAATTTGTTTGCTCTCAGAATCGATACCCTGAAGGCCAGGGATCAGTGCCGAAACATATCTCTGAATATGCAGTGGATCTTCTCCTGGAGTTTCTGCGCCTCTGCCCCATCTCGGATCCCGGAAGGGGTTAATGTTTGGTGTCCAGAAGTCAAAGCCAGCAAAGCCAAAATTGCCAAAAGCTCTGGCCTCCTTCCCTATAACCGCAGCAACTTGTCCGATAAGTTTATCATTGAAGGCTGCAGCCATTGTGATTGGCATTGGGAAAGAGGTTGCATAGCTAAAATCGGACCCATACAGACTGTGAAATAGAACTGCGGGACTACCACCAATCCCGTGAAGGGCCTCGCTCCACCACTCGTATGGCTGAAGACCAAGTCGAATTGATCCTGAGGCCGAGTCTATGAGATTATTGACTTTCTCTTCCAACGTCATAGATGCCAAGAGAGCTTTGATGCGGGTTCCTACTTTGAGTTTTGTGTTGCACACATCGGTGCCACAGAGTGGAGACCAGGAACAGGCGTTGGAAAAGGCTTTGTCGTGCTCAGGTAATATTTTTGGATTGCTGATTTCATAAAGCCCCATGCTGAAATTCCACGTCAGTATTTTGTTCACAAATAATTTCGAATTATT
This sequence comes from Articulospora tetracladia, assembly GCA_003415645.1. Classification (NCBI taxonomy): domain Eukaryota; kingdom Fungi; phylum Ascomycota; class Leotiomycetes; order Helotiales; family Discinellaceae; genus Articulospora; species Articulospora tetracladia. The sequence goes on along the minus strand of PYIV01000002.1, from coordinate 3,863,462 downwards.
TTCGAATCAGGATCGTTTGATTTGGATTGACTTAAATCCCACCGTACTGCAGTGATCGACATATGAAAACGACGAATGGTTGCTCACAAATTGACTGCACCACATTTGGTAGAGGGATCTGCAGGGCATCCCCAGCTGCAAGAGCTATCATCCACTTTGGCTGCCTTATTCGAAATGGTATCACCGCAAAAGCACTGGCTAAGATCAAGAGTGTTAGCAAGCCACATAATATTGATTCGGTTGAGACTATCTCACTAGGCTGTTTCAACTCCACTATACTTATATCCCAAACTGCCACATAAAGTCGCACAGTATGGAGCTGAATTCAGACTATTCGGGGATGAACTGAGCCCATCTAAAGTATGGAAAGTTCCATCCGTGTAGCATCCTAGGTAGGTGGTGGAGGCATTGTATGCCGTAAGTGGCGTGCCGCAGGATACTTCCAGAGCTTGACACAAGAGCAGGGATTTGAAGGTGAGGAGACCAAGAAGTACCAGGTTCGGCTGTGATGACTTCATTGTAGATATAGTAAGAAAGCTTTGTTGGTCTTCATGACTGGCGAAATGCTGCAGTTATATATCTCAACAATTTCAGTTCGGGTTTTTCCCCTCTTCTCTTTTGATATCGACCATTCCACCCCGAAAGTAAGTCCACCAAGCCGTGAGCGATCATCTATTATCCAGCATAGCCTATGCATCAGACCTGTAAGACACCCATTTTTCTGTCTTCTCGTTGGCCAAAATGATTATGAAGAAGCAAAAACCTAGTGAATGCATCGGATGTCGGTGACTAGGGTACTTCAACCGCGAGTACGAGTACGAAAAATTTACTTGTTATTTCGGATAAATGTGATCGTGTATATAACCGCTAACAACAGAGGTAAACTGAGTATTTTAAGACATGTTCGTGAGATATCAAGAGTGTTGGACTGCAGTATCGGTTTGAACCCATGTTTCCAAGCTGTATTTTCGAAGCTGCAAAGTGTTTTGCCTGGAGCAAAACGAAATTCGATAAAAGTTGTTTAGTAGACGAAAAAAATCAATAAACTCCGTGTTCCAGTAGCACCCATAACTTACTGCTATTTATTGGAAATATCTTAGAGAGCTCAGTTTATTGCTATTCTGAAGTATAATTTAAAGTGCATGAGTAGATGGGTTAAATCAAAATTCAATTAATATTTTACTTATGAAAATCATCTTCAACCTTCCAAACGATCCAAGATAGCCAAACAATTACAGCATTACGGCCAAACCCAGGGCGACTGCCATAACACCGCCAGCTGCCTGCACTTCACTAGCCCCCGAGCTCTTCGAAGTGACTGAAGCGGGTGCCGAGGTGGTACTTGAGCTACTCACTCCCGCACCACCAGCACTCCCTGCAGAAGTGCTGGTTGTCTTAGCCGACTGTGACGGCGTAGATGTAGGCGTGTATCGGTAACCGTCATAATTTGTCCAACTTGTCAATCTCGCCGTCGCGCTTCCGGTGATTGAGCCAGGTGTGACGGTCCTTGTCACGGAATCATAATTGCTGACGGCCGTCATATTGGGGAATCGATCAATCCCCAATGTCAAACTTGGACGAAGGCTAATGCTCGTGATATTGGTGATGGACAGCAGATTGGTGAATGGCTGATATGGTGGAGAAGGACTGCACTCCGCGGTCTGGAGGGACGCGAAGCTGGCAGAAGCTTCGGCTGGTGACAAGCTGCCAGGAGAGCCATGGGCAAAATAGCACGCCTCACATGCGCTCATTATTTCGAACAGAGGGCTGCCGCACAAGCATTGCTGCTCAGCGAGAAAGTCGACCTCCGTGGTTCCATTGGCAGTGCAAACCTGCTCGAGATACAGTTGTTGCTCGCATGGAAATGGGGAGTTGGCGAGAGACGGGATCATCTGATTCACTGAGAGACGAAGACTTGAAGCGCGTGTCGTATTCGATAAAAGAGGTAGACACATATGACTTATGTATATGCCAACCGGATCATTAAGAACGCGCTTGTCGAGCAAGGCCGATATCGTTGGGCTTGCAAACGCGCCGAAAATTGCGATGATAAAAGTTTTGTGCATTTTGAATGGATGTGATGGGTGCTTGTGGATATTCAAATTTGTGTTAGAGACCGATCGAGAGCTTCTTATCCTCATATAATGGTCAAGTTTACGCCCGAGCAAAGAACGAATTTCTAGGTAAGGGGGCGCAGTTGGTTGCCGGCCACACCAGAATGTTTGATTAGATGCACTGCGCCGCTTGCGCCCACTAGCATTCGCGAGAACAACAAAGATCTACACGACCGATGGAAAGGCAGAAATCTTGGCGTACAACACAACACTGCCCCCAACAAATAGGCTAATACAGACTGATGTCAGAAAAACCCCGCAGTTGTTGTTTATGTCAAGGTAGCAGATTTAATGTAACGACGAGAAGTTCTCTATAGCTTGCCAAGGATTCATCCACCAAAACCTCTCTCATACTTTAATGATTAATGCCTTTTGCATGCATTATTACACATCATCGCCAAATGGGACAGTTCAGATCTATCAGTGATCTCCCTGAACTCCAACCTCTCTTCTACCGGATGATAACTATTGCTTTTATGATGCGGTTTCATTGCGTTGTCCATCCCTGGTAATGGCATTGACAAGTCCATCAAGAGTGTGATTTTGTCTTCCAACTTGAATTTTGATCCGGTATAGTTCCTGTTCACATTGGCGATACGCTGCTGCGCCTGCAGTCTCTCCTGGCGCACAAATATATTATCTTCCACTGCGCCTCCTCGGTCAAGAGGGAACATCTTCCACAGACAGGCAAACTTAGCATAAGGCTTGTGAGCTATACTCCAGTCAGATGGCAGCTTTTGGAGACCCAGGTGAACTCTGCCTCGGATACCCAGCAGTGTCAAGGGTAAATTGACTCACTAGTCTCCCATCCCAAGTCGTACAAAGTGCCCATTCTCACACCCCCTTTAGACTCAAAGATGGCTACTTCACCAATCGGCTGGCCTGGCTCGCGCATGACTCCACTGGGATGTATCTTAATGACTTCTAATATACTTGGGGGAGGTTGGACTGGTAACATTTTCCTCCATGAAGCTTCGGCTCGCATGTCTGCTACTCGCTGGTCTCCATGCCGGCCCATGAAAGCAAATGAGTAGTCGTTAGAATACTGATTCGTGTTCGTGATTCGAAACCCGAGAACCTTGAACCATGCCCTGAAGGTCTTTTGAATGAAAGGGTTGAGCTCCCGGACCAGATCATCTTGCTTTGCTGGCATGGGTGCCAAGAAGAGTCGTCTTTGGATACTCGAGGAAGCCTTAACGATGAACTGCCAGGTCTTTGATACCCGCTGAACATTGACCAAAAGATCTAAAGGTTCGACGTGGGCAAATATTGTGGCTAAAATCTCAGGACTGACAAGAACGTCGTGCATTTGACCTGACATTGCGGCTTCTGAGTTATGAAGGCAGTGCGAGAAAGAATCCAAAGCAATTGAGGGAAAATAAATGAAAGACAAGGTGGAAACGATATGGAAACATTGGCAAAAGGCAACAGCGCACAAGCAGCCCGCTGCGCCGCCAGGCCCGAGCTGTGGAGCTGTCGAGCAATAGATCTAGATCTGAATCTTATTTGAAATATGTCACAATTGATATGGACAGTGAGAGCACGCAGAATACAAGTTGGCAATTATTACTATAGTCACACAACACTTTCCCCTCAGACGCACTTACAGAATAGCATCTGTGGGATGCCTAATAGGCCAAGGGACTAGGTGTATTCAGCTAGAGCTAGTCCGAATCCGTCACCGCTATGGCAGAAAAAGTTGGAAAAAGTTCCCAATCGCATTTCAATTCGCGATTCCAGATCCAACCCCACCACCACCAAAATGCCCAAGCAAAAGACCCCCAAAGGTGCTGCTGCTGCAGATACCCCTTCTCAAGTAAACGATTCTCGGTTCTCGAATTTTGCAACTGATCCACGGTACCGTCTTCCCTCAAAGAAAGGCGCAAAAACGAAGCTCGACAGCCGTTTCTCGCGTCTGCTCACTGACGATGAGTTCACGCAGACTGCGAAAGTTGATCGTTATGGGCGAAAGCTGAATAGTGGTGGGAAGAAGAAGGCTTTGGAGAGGTTGTATGCAGCCGAGGATGAAGATGTTCCCAAGCCTAAGAGCAAGAAGCAAATCGAGCTTGCTAGTGACGAAGACGACGATTCCGAAGTTGGCGAGGATGTTAAGGCAATTGAATCCGACAACGAATTTGAGGTAGAAGAAGACGATGTCGTCGAGAAGGAGCTGCGCGCATACGATCCTGCTCGAGGTGGTGGATTCTCTTCTTCGGAAGATGAGGATGACGACGAAGAGGATGGCGGGGTTGAGATTGAAGAGGCGGAATTTCCGGACATGCAAGCTGAGGCTGCTGCTGTGGAGATGGGAGAGGTGACTCCACGATTTGCAGTTGTGAATCTGGATTGGGATAATATCAAGGCGACAGATCTTATGGCCGTCTTTTCAAGTTTCGTGCCAGCAGGTGGTAGCATTCACAAAATCTCAATATACCCAAGCGAATTTGGAAAAGAGAGGATGCACCGAGAGGAATTGGAAGGGCCACCAAAAGAGATTTTCGCCAACAAGGAGGAAGAAGACGAGGAGTCAGGATTTGACGATAGTGAAGAAGAGGACGATGAGGACGAAGACGAGAAAATCCAGAAGGACCTGCAAAAAGGTGATGATGGGAAAGAATTTGATGGTGCGGCTCTTCGCCGATACCAATTGGAACGACTCCGATATTACTATGCCGTCGTAATTTGTTCAGATAATGACACAGCGCATAAGATCTACGAGGCAACCGATGGCTCTGAATATCTCTCCTCGGCGAACTTCTTTGACCTACGATTCATCCCTGACGGCACAGACTTCGACGACACACCAAGAGATGAGTGTGACCGTGTGCCCGCTGGCTACCGACCAGTTGAATTCATCACGGCAGCATTGCAACACTCGAAGGTCAAATTGACATGGGACATGGCGCCTGACGAGACGTCAAGGAAAGATGCCATCAACCGCGCCTTTACTGGGAGTCGAGCAGATATTGGAGAAAATGACTTGCGCGCATATCTTGGCAGCGATTCCGAAGAGGAAGAGGAAACCACCGAGGTAATAGAGGATGACGAGCCAAAACTCTCCAAGAAAGACCTAGCCCGCAAGAAGATGCGGGAAGCTCTCGGTCTACCCGACGAGCCCACTGCCAAAGCACCCAAGAAGTCTGGCCCAGTAGGCGAAATGGAAATCACCTTCACGGGCGGGCTATCCAGTTCCAAAGGCGGCGTCTTCGAGAACGAGCCGATCAAAGAAGAAACCACGGCTGAGAAATACGTGCGTATGGAGAAAGAGCGCAAGGCGCGACGAAAGGAGAAAGCCAAAGCCAAGCGCGAAGGTCGGGACCCTGACGCCCCAGCCGAGGAAGGCGACGAGGAAGCGCAGGAGAAAGACCTCGGATTCGACGACCCCTTCTTCGCAGCCGAGGAGGGCACACAAGCCAAAAGCGCGAAGTCCAAATCCCAGCGCAAGGAAGACCGCCTCGCGAAGCGCGAGCTCAAGGCGACCGAAGCGGCCAGCAAAGCGGCTGAGCTCGAATCCCTCAAAGCCATCATGTCTGCCGACGCGCCGTCGCAGGCGCACCTGGATCATTTCGATATCAACGAGATTGCGCGTGCCGAGAAGCGCGCAAAGCGACAGGGCAAGAAGGGTAAGCGGAAGGGCGAGGAGGATCTCGGTGCCGGGGGTAGCAAGCGCGGTGGACTGCAGGAGAGCTTCGAGATGGATGTTGGAGACGAGCGGTTCAGCAAGGTGTTTGAGAGCCATGAGTTTGCTATCGATCCTAGTAATCCTAAGTTCAAGGGTACGGAGGGTATGCGGAAACTGCTGGAGGAGGGCAGGAGGAAGAGGGGTCTTAATGATGGTGAGGGTGGGGAGGAGGTAGCGGAGCAGAAGAAAAGTAATAAGCGAAAAGCAGGCGAGGCGAAGGAGGACGGGAAAGGAGAGCTAAGTGGATTGGTGGAAATGGTGAAGAAGAAGAGCAAGAGATGATAGGCATGCAAGGAAAAATAAAAATTGCATAATGAACAAATCATCTAATATTTTACCAAAGAAGCAGTGGTGAAGTAAAAGTTTCAAGTTCAATAACTATCCGAAAATTAATTCTCTAAAGGCATTCCCCGATCCAGATACGCCTTCCTCAGCCTCCCGGCATATCCAGATCCATGCATACCAGGGGAGAAGCCGTCTTTATACATCGATCAATGTCCCCGGCAGCTAGAGACATCGAGAAGATATGAAGAAATCAACTCTGAAAATGAGAAATTTGTCTAGTCCTCTAATTCTGTCTGTCGTCCCTATTGTGTGTATGTGCCGGTAGCAAGGCTATGTTGAATGCCTGCCAAATCCAGCCTCTGAAGGTTCCTTTTCACTCACACAAGCAACACCGCGCGCGCATCTCAATCTTACAATGAGTCCTCAGCCATCTTCTAGTCTCCGTCACGAGAACTACCAGATCGATTGAAACTGCCGAAGCCCATGCTCCTGCCATACTGGTTGAGCAATTCCTCCTCGGCACTATCACCTTCATCTTCTTCCTCACCATCCTCATCGATGTCCGGATTTCTATCAATATCACGGGCGGAACTAAAACTAGAACCAGAAGAAGGACCTCCATGATCGCTGTTGAACTCGCGATTTCCGTTCTCGTCAACGTAATCTGCCTGAACGGATACAATTTTACCATTTTTATCGGTCTGCAGGAATCCAAAGAGGTTGGTGAGTTGTTTGAAACTGAGAGTTGGTTTCTCAGGTTCTGGTCCATCTGGGATTGCCTGTCGTGTTGTTAGGCAAAGAAGATAATAGTGGAAAATGATTGGCAGAAATCTTGTCAGAATGTGCTTGACATAGTTGTACTTTCAAGGATGCAATTTTCATGTCGAGAACGGGCTAAGGAGTAACTCTAGTGCAACAACAAGGAATCAGAAAACAGAAGAACGTACCCTCTCTAGACTCTTCAGCTTATAAGCTTGCATCGTCAACATGCGCTGGTCAACTGAATTCTTGATGACAACTCGAGTTAAGTATGTCTCTTTGACTTGGCCAATGCGGAAAATACGGCCGAAGGCTTGTTGCTCAACTGCGTGGTTCCACCAAAGATCGAGAGAAATGCAGCGATTAGCCCAAGGAAAGTTGAGACTGAATAAATTAGCTTCAGACGAATAAACATACAAGGAACAGAATATGCATATTCAGAATGATATCAAAAGCAACCAATATACGATAAAGGTTGGGAAAGTAACATACCCAACACCGCCACACTTCAAGCCCGCAACCAAGATCTTGATGTTGTCATCATCACGAAACACTTTAATAACCTTCGTACGATGTTCAAGAGAGGAGTCGCCTGTCAAATACAAGAAGCGCCAGTTCTCGCTATTACAAATGCGGCCAACGATACGAGCGAGGGTACGGAATTGAACGTAGATAACCACCTGCAACGCTGTTAGCTCAGAAGATCAATAGATATTGAATAGAGACACCTTATCTACAGGCGCATCTTTGAATCCTTTCAGTAGCAATGCCTTCAGCGCCGTCGTCTTTGCACTAGGTGTGAATGGGAAGTTCACATCGACATCACTCCTCGTCAACCATGTCTCTTCCGTGTATGGCTCAAATCCTAATGCATCCCTGCCCTTTGAGCTCGGGTGAATTCTGCCTCTTGCTTTGGAGCCACTGCTTACATCACTATCGTCATCGCCTCTAGAGAATGGATTGTATATCTCTTGCGGAAGTTGAGACGCCAGCATCGGCTTGGTACCATTGATAACACGATCACAAGAAGGGCAGAGAATCACGTCTACTTCATCGCTGACGGCCAGTCGGTAGGCTATGTGAGTATTGAAGCACTCGTTACAGAAGATGTGGCCGCAATCGGTTTTGATGGGCTCAACAGGAAGGTCTGAGCAGATGAGGCAAATGACGCGGTCGAAGAGGTCCTTTTTGGAGATACTTTTCAGGGCTTTGTCAATGCTAAATCTGTGGCCGTAGTCGGCTTGGCCAAAAGGCATCAATTCGTCTGCTGTTTCGTGATATTCGTCCATATCGTTTTCTTCCTGCAGGGGACTGCGCTTTCGAATGTTTTCCTCGGCCCACTACCAAAGCGGTTAGTAACTTGCTTGCCTACTGGTGAATATACTGTTTCGATTGAAAATGGGATTTTAGCAAGCCAAATTTCGAGCAATTTACGACCATTCCTCCTTCTGAGGTACGTGTACTCGTCGAGGATTGAGAAACAACATACCAGACCACATTGCTCATAAAACGGAGCATGATTGACATTTAGTCTCGCCAGCTTAGATTTCAATTCCTCGATATCCTCTAACGTCCATGATTCCCTAATCGTTCTCTCGAGCATAAAAGGATGAGAAGTACACTGCCGTAGACGAAGGAGTTGAACCATGAAAAACCCGTAGCTTCGCTCAACTCCGCCTTTCGCAAAGTAAGCGTTTAAGTTGCTGCGGAATCTATTTTCGGTCTTGTGATTATCAGTCGACTGGATATTTATGCTTGGTGAATTTTGAGGATGGGAACTCACGACGCGATATATTACCTGCTCCTCTCGCGAGAAAGAGACATTCAGTAGCTCCGAATGGGCAGGAGGAAGCATGATGATAGGCCGGTTGAGAATCGTATTTCTCAGAGTTCGGCGCATCATTGTATAAGAAAGGAGTGTCTTGATACGAGAATAGGACTCGTCTGCATTGGGATCGCAGAAGTACCGTTGAAAAGTTTGCCAATCCATACTATAATTTGCCTTAAGGAATCTCAGGTAGGGGAATAGTCTAGTAGTTTTTATTAGTATTGTCTCTATCAAATATCGGCCAGAAACAGACTTACTCATCCAAGCGATTCAACAAAGGTGTACCGGTTAAGCACCATCGATAAATGCTCTTTAAGTTCTGGCAAGCCAGGCTGGTTCTAGCGTTATTGTTCTTGATGGCCTGTGCCTCATCAAGTACAACCCTATACCAGGAAACTTGATGCAGAATACCAAGACCTTTCACAGCCTTTTTCCACCAGCTTTTGTAACCAGTTTGAGCAATTTCCCTGCGACCTTCTTCGTCTGGGAAAGGAAACTCCTTCATCACTTCATGATACGTAGTGAGGACTATGTCTAGCGTTTCGAGGACAGCTCGTGGGATTGGGTACCTATTATAGTGTCAGCCTCAATCAAGAATAGTAGGGCGAGTAAGGGGGACAAAAGTTGGAACACAAAAGAATAACAACACACCTAGATTTGTAAGGCATAATCTTTGGGAAAGTTTTGGTCTCGCAATGGTTATCAATTTCCTCTCTCCATTGAGCGAGCACGGCTGCAGGGACAACAATCAACGTAGCCTTAATATTGCGAGCAAGATCATCAGGACCTGCCTAAAGTTTAGCTTGATACGCCTTCAGTGTAGCCAAGTAGAGGGAAATCATACCAGGCGGATTCCCGACCATGCAAGCCAACGTCTGCACCGTCTTTCCAAGACCCATACTATCCGCCAACAGACCTCCATGGGGTGGCTGTGAAGACAACTCTCGTTGAACCATCCATTGTGCACCGAGAAGCTGATGATGGTAGAGTGTGCTCTTCATGCCTTTAATGAGCCATTTACCATCTTGAGCTTTGCACTTCGCAAACCCAAATGATCTCGAGGCCTCGCGTAGCCTCTTCTTATCTGTAGCACTGGAACTGGTGGCGTACTCGTTTTGTGGAATATTGGCGAAAAGGGTTTGGAACTGGTTCTCTTTCGAAATCCGGCCACGAATCTCTGGTTCGGGCTGGGCATTTTCAAAGACAGGATGCAGCCGATCAGCAATAGGGTCGTTGTACAAGAGGCTGTCGAGAATCAACCGTCCAATGTCATCGTTGCCTTTGTTAAAGTACGACGAGGGACCTGGGTTCATCAGAGACTCCCCGTCTATGATGAAGTCCTTCTTCTTGCCGTTACCCTCTCTGCCTTTTCCCTTTCCCTTACCCTTTGCTCTTTCTTTGCTCTTAGTTTTTCCTTTGGCTTTGGAGGGCTTCTTGGAGGTTCCTTTCGACTGACCCCGAGACTTTGTGGGGAGATTTGTCGCCGGAACAGCCTCTCGGGATTTCTTCTTCTGTACCTTGCTACGTTCCTTCTCGCGCCGCATTTCATCCTGTTCAAAGACTTCGCGGGCAGTCGCAGCTCTCTTCATTCGGCTCTTTCGAGGCTTTCCACTTTTCGTAAGACCTAAGTCCTCCGGCCCCTCTTTTCGACCTGCAAATTCGTCTTTCATCATGCGATAAAGTCCTACGCCATTTATATTTCCAGCTTCAGATTCTCCGTCTTCCTCGACATCTACGAGACCACGACTGGGTAGAGGCCGAGTAGGTCCGGACGGATTGGGTCGATCGGGGAGAAATAGAGAGTCTTCTTCGTCTGCTTCTGGAGATGTGGCACGTTTGGCGGCCGTATATAAACGCTCCTTGTGTTCAATGTCCTTCCGAATCTTGAACAGTATCGTTTCTTCCTCCTCGTTGATCGTATTGCTTCTTTTTTTCTTTTCGAGTAGCTTCTGTAGCTTTTTCCATCTGTCGTAGTCCGATTCACCTTCGTCTTTCTCGTTCATCCAACTGTGGTCCTCCTTTGGTTGGGATTCTGCTACTTGAGCTTGAGAGGGGCCTTCTTGAGAGTTTCCTTTGGAACTAGAAGCCTTTTGTTGAATTTTTGGGAACGTCAAGTTTGAAACAAACGTTGGCGGTCTAGCAGCAGTTGAACTATTTTCTGCTTCAAATTGAGAGGATAATGGGCGACCGGCTTGAACTTTTGGAAGTGGAACAGTTAGCGGTCGCCCTTTATTCATCATCGCCTGTTGAGCAGCAATTATTGCAGCAAGGTTTTGTGGCTTTCTAGCTGGTGCGGCACTTGTTTGAGCTGTAACACTGGACTGAGATCCCGGAACATGATTTCCCACAACACTGGGGCCGAAATTCTGAGTTGATTGACGAGAAGACTCAGAGTTCTGTCGGGTGGAAGGATCTGAGGACTTTTCAAAGCTTGAGCGTCCAGAAGTCTGTGTAGATGGTGGAGCTGGCGAGATTTGCAAAACGTCACGGCTGCTCGGCTCAACGCTATTGTCTTTTTTCTCTTTCTTGATGACCACATTCTCATGGATTCCAACTGATATTGCCTTGCGTTTTCTCGCCGATGCCCATTTGTTGCGTGCCTCTTGAGAAGCACTTATGGCATTGATCACCTTGATATCGTCATCGTCATCATCAAGAATGATAACGGGACGATTTCGTGCAGATGAAAAAACTTGGGAGAGCTTCCGTGGCTGTGAGAATGTGTCTTTGGATTTAGAATCTTCGACAGAAGTTTTTTCTCCATTCACTGTGCTGCCTCCAAAAATACTTCCAATAGGTTTGCGGTTCTGAGCATGTGCACTTGGAGTGATATTTGGCAGAACTGAACCACTAGTGCTGCTGTCATCATATGATGTGTCTTCCTCCATGGCACGACACGGTCGCTCAATCGGAGTCTCGACCTGGGAGTCAGGTTGAGTGCTCTCGCGGGAATGATGCGAAACTGAGTATGAAGGCTCTTTTGTATCCTTTTCTTGATTCCGAGAGCTTGATGCGGTGGAAATAGACGTCTGAGAACGTTCAATACTAGGAATAAGATCTTGCGAAGCGGTCTTGATTGACATGTTTTGTTTGGTTGGTAGATTGTGATGGTGTCGATGATCTGGTGTGTTGAAGTTGAAACTTGGACTCATGACAGGATCTTGCTCAGGGGGATCAGGGGTACGAGATCGAGAAGAGTGATTAATGTTCTTTTCGTCATGATCTTCCCCAAAGAGAATATCGATATCGAAACCCATTTTGGTTTGTAGATCCGAACGTTGGCTGTGAGAAATGTTAGTCGGGTGATTATCCTTAGGTTGACCTTCGCCACCAATTCTCGAAGCAAAGCAGGTTGTGTAAAGGAGAGGTGAAGGTGAAATGTAGAAATAGACGCGTCCGAAGTCGCCGAAGGTAGCCTACTAAATTTGTCTTCGTGTGACAGGATGTGCACTTCTGAGAAATGGTCTCAGGAGCATAGGAGAACCCAGCAAAGTCCGAAAGAGCAGAAAATTATGCAACGTAGAGCAGTTCCACCAACCAAAAGAAAACCAGACGTACCTTCCCCCCTTCAAAACAAAAAGACTTTTTCGAAGCTGAATCTTTTAACCCGAGAATATGTATCCCAAGCCGACAAGTAGAGTCGAACTCGCAGAACTGCTTTGATGTGAATCGAAACGACCGAAGCAAAGAAAGCAGAGAAGAGAGCGCAAAGTAAGAAGAATGAGGACTGTGTTTAGAATTCCTCCCGAGAAGGAGAAGCCAGGAAAAGAGGTGAGCTCTTGCTTGGCTGTGCGGAGATCAGATGAGAGGTGATGAGATGAGTTGGAGGTGATTGTGAAGGGAGATCAGATGAAAGAAGGACTCGCTGGAGAAAGATTAGATGGAGGAGTAGTAGTTAGATGAAAAGGAGACGGAGGAAGAGTAGCAGGAAGAACAGACGAATGAGCAAAAAATGAATCAACGCACACACTTGCCTATCGTGGCTATGTATAGAAGGAGCAATTACCTCCTACGCTTGCGGCCGTACGTACTGAAGCTCAACGGAAAGCGGTAAATTTCCACGGGCTGGGCTGGTAAGATGGCTGGCGAGTGAGGGCAAGCAGAAATGTAGAGCTAGCAGTATCAAACGTACCTTGCCTTATCTTACCTCACCTCACCTTCCTACCTACCTTACCATATATTATATTATCAGGTTATGAAGTCAAGTCAAGTCAAGAGGCAAAAGCAAGAAGCAAAAGCGATAAAATAAAATGCATGGTTTAACTTCGCAAGGTAAAACTCTCTCTACCCCCTCTCCCTACCTCCCTACCACCTACCTACCTACCTACCTAACCTACCTACCTAGCATAAATAAAAGCAAAAGCAAGAGCAAGAAACCAACCAGTCTGCCAGCCAGCCAGTGAGCCAATCAGTCCCCTACCCACCTCAACCAGCTAGCTACCTACCTACCTACGTTACTACGTACGTACCTTTTTTTTCTTTCTCATAATTCACAACAACAACAACAACAACATGAGAAAAGGGGAAGAAGATGGACCTAGCAAAGAAAGACCAACCTCGCAGAACGCAAGTGCAAACGCATGCAAATCTTGACACGCTCGATCAAGACTAGGTAGGACCGGAAGAACGGAGAACCGAGTCTACCTTCAGGTAAGCTTCGGCTAGCGTGCGCTACTGTTAGGAGATGAAAGAGTAGGTTGTCTGGTGGGGTTTTTTTTCTACTCCAAAGTAATACTCAAGTCGAGAACTTGCCGTCACAGATGAGGATTTCTAGTTTCTGGTTCTAGTATAAAGGTACTTGGCAATTGGGATATCTGCAATTGCTAGAAACGCATTTCAGGAGTAGGGATAGATATAGAGTGGAGAGAGTCACGGGGATTTTACAGCTTAATCATATCCAACGAACCAGACAGGCACACACAGGATCTAGTAAATGTCACATTCATTTTCTTTGCCCAGCTACTTTTCCTATCGGTCGATTGCTCGAGCATTCTCTGATTTGAACCCGCTCATATCCAGATGTGCCCTCCTGAAAGCAACGAAACTCGCTCGCTGGAAAAAGCAAACGCCCTCCACCAAGTCGGCACCTGTACGTGTGCGGCCAAATAAACAGACAAAGAAAATAATCACACATTACAAGGATTTGATGTATAGTAATCTTACAAATGGAAAAACCATGGACAGACGGGGTATAGATAGAGAATTTCGTGGAGTGAAAAACGTATGGCCTTTCTGAAGAGGCTGACATACATCATGTCGTATGTGATGTGGGGAGATAAGGGTGTCTCCAAATAATTATTGTGTGGCTGTGAGATTCGGATGTTATAGCCCGATCTCTACCGGATTTTCGTTGGTGCAGAGCGTGTAATGCGAACAATTTTGTGCACGCACCACGATCACTAGCCATCGTCTTCATCGATCTAGTGTGAAGAGGATCGAGCAATTTACTACACGCCAAAGTGCTTGGCGTGTTATTACCGGGCGGCAGTAGCAGCTTCGCCGGTGCTGGTTGTCTCTGGGTAATACCAAGCGCATACAGCAATGATGCTAGCAAGAATTAGGCGGGAGCCATCTACAGAGAATTGACAAACTTACAGGTAGAGACATTCTAATAGCATGCCTTCCAACCAATGACTCTGTTTCTTGATTAGTACACAGTCTTGAATTTTGAAGTGGGAACTTCAGGAAAGGCGAAAAGCTTACCTTGCCGTCACCAATCAAATAGTTTACGAGTAGCACTGCAACAAAGAGCACCGCAACTTGGAAGCCGTCGAAGCTCAAAGTCATTTCATCGTTGCCCATGATCCACCCAATTACAACCAAGAGCGGAATCAAGAAGAGAGAGACTTGCATGGAGGATCCAACCGCAACACCGATTGCCAGATCCATCTTGTCCTTGACGGCGACAGTCACAGCAGTTGCGTGCTCTGCAGCGTTTCCAACAATGGGCAGGAGAATCAAACCAACAAATTCGACTGAGATCTTGCCGGATTCGGTGATGGAGGAAATTCCATCAACCATGAACTCAGCGCAAATACCAATGATGGCGGTTGCACCGGCCAAAGTGGCCCATGCCACAGCAATGTGAAGCTGTGGCTCCTCGGCCTCCTCCTCTTCTGTTTCATACGCATTGGTGTTAATGAGCTCGTCATTCGGTGGGCGTTCAGGCATGTTTGGTCGTCCGGCTCCAGCACCAACTCCACCAGCCTTGGCGAGGCCCTTGGAGATAGCGCCTTGAGGAAGGGCATGCTTACGAGGTCTCATAGCAACCTTTTGGGACTCTTCGTTGAACATATCCTTGTGGGTGGAAAGTTGGAAGTACAGATATCCAATGTAGACGACCAAGAGGATGACGGCGGTACCGCGGGACAGAGCTGCGACAGAAGCAGCTGGCGTGTCGCTGAATTTGTCGAAACACGTAGGAATAATGACACTTCCAACTGCAAGTGCGAGCAGACTGGCCGCGGTTTGAGCAACAGTCTTGTTAAAGAATTGCTCAGATCGTCGGAGACCACCGAAGAAAAAGCACATGCCCATGACGAGGAGCAGGTTGGAGAGAATACTACCAATCAGGGACGTTTGCACGACAATGACCTCTCCTTTGGCGAGGGCAATGATGGCAACAATCATTTCGACGGCATTACTGCAAAAGGTTAGAATAAGTCAATTGGGCACAAAATTACGACCTACCCGAACGAAGCATTTAGGAGACCACCCAGAGATTCTCCAACGTGCAGAGCAATCTCCTCGGTAGCAAAACTCAACATGCCGGCCAATGGAATAATGGCAATAAAGTTCACCACGAAGACGATCTTGCCGTCTACACCCGCATAATTACATGCAATACCTGCTGGAGCAGCCAGGAGCAGAATGTTGACCCACGAGTTGAACAGGGTCGCGTTCAATTGGTTCCGTAGGGTGAAAGGCTTATGTTTGAGCACCTTGCCCTTGTACCATGGCCTCTTCTTTGGCGTGTCGTCGCCCTCGACCGCGGTATCGTCGCTCTTGGTCTTGCGGAACTTGCCCAGAAACCTCCTCCGTGCCTTCTCTTCGGAGCTGCGTGGTCGCGTTGGCACCCGCTCAACGGCGGTCTCCTCGCTCTCGGCCTCCCTAGGCTTGTTGACGGCGCCATCACCCACGATGCCCGCATTGGTCATCTCGTATTCTTCCTTGGAGCCCCGGCGGATGGTATCTCCATCGCTATATCCTCGCGAATGGGGCCCTGGACCAGGTTCTGTCGCGAAGTGTGATAATGGCGCTTCATCCTCTTCCACTAGGTCTCGCGACCTCACGTTCGCCGCTTCGATATCGGCATCTCCTGATTGGAGAGGAAAGGTACTGCGGCGCATGTTCTTGCGGAATGGGTTCCAGGAATCGCCATACCAGGCTTCCTTACGCGCCTGGCGCTTTATGTTATCTAATCCGGCCATGGTAAGCAAACGAATATGGGAATAAGAGAGCAGTGGCCACAAGGCATTTCTGCTTATGCGGTTCCAACACGGGAATACTGACGCATATTGAAATTGTTCGACATGATGGGCAGATGATGTGGTGTTGTCGGAGGAGGGAAGAAACGAAAGCCCTCAAAAAAAGTGGGAGATGAGGTGGTCTTTGTTGATTGGGGCAGGAACGCCAAACAAAGTTAGGCAGACTTGTGGGCTGCTCGTGGTGTGTGTGTTGGGTTGGACTCGGAGTCAGGGAGTGAGGGAGATTCGAAGGGAGGTGGGTGATTGGACAATGTCCGCTCTGACGAGGATCGCAGGTGAGCAACGGACTGAGGTGAGCTGGGCGAGCGACGAGAATGAGCAGAATCGCAGGTGGAAGGAGTGGAGACTGGGCACGAGCTGCAGGTGGAGTGCAGGTGCAGGGCGTCGGGGTCGGTCGCTTGGGGGGTGGTGGGTGTCGGATCGCAGCCAGGCAAGGGGAGTCGGGGAGTTCCTTTTGGGCTGCTGCTGGTGGTTGGGGGTGTGAGCGTGAATCTGAGTCTGAATGTGAATGTGAAAGAAAGAGAGCACGAGCGGAAAGGTTGGTGACAATGGTGTAACGAGGTCGTGGAGGAGCAAAGTATATCTGGGAGTCCCTCGCGCGGAATGGGATAGTGACGCTGCTATGGATGTCGACGTCGATCTGATGCGCCAGTCGCTGCTTCGAATTCGCCTCGTCCGCAATGGCTTGCGTGTTGGTGACTGCGGCGGGTATGGAGGAGGTACTCTTTGCAGGTTGGGTTGGGGGTTCTGACGTTCTGCACAGCCTCCTCGGATTTGTTTGTGGTTTGATGGGGCCGGAGCGTAGTGGAAGGTGATTGATGGATGTGATAAGATCTCCCGAGGAGAAGGGTGGAGTCGAGTCAACCTGTCGAGATGGAAACACTGCTGCAGCTAGCCAGATGCGGATGCCCGACTTCTCAGGTTGATGATAATATGACGAGAGTCCAAGGGGAAGGGGGATGTGAAGATGATGGAGGGAGGGCGAAGGGGGAGAAGTGGAAGAAGGAGGAAAAGAGGAAACGAGATTGCACCGGGGAATGCAGAGACATAGATATGGAACGTGGGCCAGGGACGATGATGATGATGATGGTGGTGGTGATGATGATGGAACCGTCTGAGCTGGTCCGCTGTGTCCTTGGCACCTCACCTCTGAGCTCTCACCACTCACCACTCATCTCTCATCTCTTGAATCATCGTCGTCCTATGTCCTATGTGTGCATCTCGCGGGTAAGATTTGGGTTGTTTCGCTTGGCTGGGCTTTTGCAATTTGGCGATGCTGTGAACCCTGTCAACCCGACGAACCCTGTTTCTCGGCCTCCTTGGCGCTGGACCAGGCCCGGCACTGGGTATAGCAGCAGTCGCAGCAGTAGCAGCAGCAACACTCGATACGCACCCAGACCTCGGACACGCTCATCTCGCGGCCCGGAGCCTGGAAATTGGGACGATGCGGATGCCCACTCCCCGTCCACCTGCCACGTACTGCTGCCCGGATGACGCTAGATTACGCGCTGCCTGTGCCATGAGACGGTCCGGACTCTCGCACAGGGTAGCATAAGTAAGGTAATGGACAGTCGCAGAGGAAGCAATAGCGCGCAGAAGGAATTCTCATATGACTGACAGCACCCGCACGCACCAGGTTCATCAGCGGTGAGGGGGCCAGTATCCTCATGCTGTTCCAGTATCTCCTCTCATCATCGTGATATGTCATAGTCGTCGTCGGTCGTCTGGATGCATGTGCAGAAAAACAAGAAATGCCTCGACGCTTGCAGTGCTTGGAGTGCTTGGAGGTGCTTGGCGGGGTCGTTCCAAGCTCACTAACTGTCAAATCAAGCTCCCCAAGCCTACACAAGCACCCCCAAGCCCGTTGAATCAGGCACCTCGCGCCCTGGGGAAAGCTTCTTGCGACGCACCACCATTGGCAGCAGGAACATCAGCAGCAGGAGAACCAGATACAACGACATCAACCCCACCAGCACAGCAAGTACCTTCGTACATTCGTACGTACGGCAAGAACTAAGCAGGCAATACTAGAAATACTAGCAATACCAGCTGATCGGCCATGCACAATGAGGTGGCCGCCTCCATTGTGGCTTGCTTGCTTGCACGCACTTCCAGCGCTGCAAGGAATGACGTTGGCCCGAGGCACAGCCAATGGGCACACGCACGTCGCGGATACTATGACCATTCATCCAATCCGCGGCGGTGCGTGAGCAGGTTTAAAGTTCCCCTTCAGCCATCTCGGGATCGTCTCTCCCCCTCTCCCAGGCGCATTCCAGGCGTCGCCAAGTGGCTGTGTGCCAGTGTTTGCTAGAGGTGGCCAGAGGTGGCCAAAGGGGTTTTGAAACAACGCCTTCCCCCGTTCCGTGGAGATTTGACATGTGTGTTAGGTCATGTGACCTGCGCGTGCAGGTACCAAGAGCATCTCGATGGCGCATAGTTTGTATGGCGGCATTCACCACCTCTACTGCGGTGAATCCTCTCCTCGTCGGTTGAGAATCCTTCCCGTTTGAATGGGAAGACATCATGGCTACTTGCAGCATTCTCAGCATACCTAGCGTTCTACGTCTGGAACGTCAAGCGGTGAGGATACGGAGGTTTCTCCACGCGCAAGTCAAGTGCTAGCCAGCTAGGAGATGGTCAAGACGCTTCACAGTATCTAGTGTTGCGCTCGGCATCGCAGACTTGAAGACTTCACCGCTGCTTGAATTCATCGCTCCAAATGACCTGCCTGTGGCAGGCAGAGCTTCACCCAAGAGATCCTTCAATCAACATACCTGTCTCACACACATGTACAAGCACTGCATCCAACTACAATCCCCTCCCAGAATCCTTCGCGACTCTCCTCACTCCCACCCAAACACCAAGCACTATCCACCCATCAACCCATTGCCAGCTCATCTCAGCTCAGCTCATCTCATCCCCTCGCCCAGCATTTTCTCCCTCCCTCTCCCATGTCCCCCATCCCAATTATTGGTTTCGGATATTGAACGCGCGGGATGTGATCCGATGGCTTGCCGTTTGCTGCCCGTGACAGCTGGCGAGGCACTTGGCTCCTTGGCTAACTTGGCTACTTGGCCATCGGCGCACCATCCATCCTTCCATCAATTCATCCCAAGTTTCGTCGCGTCGCGTCGTGGTCGTGGTCGGCGGAGGATGCCTCTGCCTCTGCCTCAGCGCTGCATCTGAAGGATGTGTGGAAAGTGGAAAGTGTAATTCTGGAGTGGGCGTAGGATCACGCTGGTTGGGGTATAGATTGCACGTCGACAGGAGATTATTTGGAAGAGAGGAGGAGAGAGGGAGGATGAGTTTCGGATATTCGAGAAGTCTTGTGCGAATGTTAACATCTTCATAGTAAGGTGGGTGAAAGATTTGTTCATATCCCGCCCTCACAAATTGGTTTCTAAATACTCCTTTTCGATGCTTGCTGCTCTTACCTGCCAAATCACCCCAGGCATGGTAGGTTACTAGCTCTTTGATGGAAGCAGAGCTGCATCTCTGCTTATTGGATAGCAGCAAAGTGTTATATTGATAGGACAGGTCGTTCTCTCCTTCCCAAGCTGGAATTGTATAACTCCATTTCCCATATTCCCCATCCTCTCATTCAGCTTAACTCCTTCCCACGACCTCCTTGGCCTGCTGTGCAATCGCTGGGAACTTCTATCGCATATAGGTATTTCGGCTGCATTGTGAGCGCAGTAAGTTTGGAGTGCTCTCGAGCGATTTACGGGCACGAATGCTGCTCTCGCGTAAGTTGAACTCGACACTTCTCTTTTCGGTCCCAAAATCGCTCGGTACGCCTTGCCGCTTCTACTAGGCGCTGGTCACCCTCACCATCGAATTTTATTTACCACACAAACCACAAAACTTCTATCTTCTCATTCCTTCTCAACATCCCAAGTCGCGACTCAAGCCATGCCGCCATCCCAGCAGCCAGTCTTGACAGATGAGGACTGTAACCTCCCAAGCCAAGAACGCTTGAACCTTCTGGAGCGCTTACAAACTTTGCTCGGCGATGTACCCCCGCATTTTTGGGCAGCTTGTCATCTGTGCGACGTTCAGAAGCTAGAATTGTTGGTACAGACTGCTGAGCTGAATCCGAACATTGTCTGTATTGCTGCTGGACAAGCCTATGCAATGGTAGCGAACTGTAAGATGACTACTATCGGGCTCAATTACAACATGCAGCTAACGTTTTACAGGGAACCAATCTATCCCAGGATCAGCTTCAGCTGCAACAACACCACGGTCATCACCAATCCTTCATAGGCTACAACCATCGGTTTCAGGACCTCCTTCATCCCCTTTACAAGGATCGCCACAAGACGTAAATACTCCGCCAGCCAAAAAGCAAAAAACCTCTTTTACTCGCTCCAAATCAGCACGCGACAATGTAAGTTTACAATACACTCCTTATTAGTTTTCAAAGCTAATACTAATATAATACAGGCAGCAAGACGAGACAACTCTCGCTGTGTACTTACTGGCACCAATGCTATCGAAGTTGCTCATATATATCCCTTCTGTCTCTTAACTAAAGAAGAGGATACCTTTGGCAAACGACATATCTTTTGGCGCATGCTAAGGAACTTCTGGCCCGAGGAAAAGATCACTACTTGGGAAGCAGCAATTTTCCCAGATGGCACAGAGGAACGCGGTTTCGAAACAGCTAGAAACATGATTACTCTTTCGGCTGATGCGCATATTCTTTGGAATAGAGGAGCATTTGCTCTTAAACCAATCTCTGTTTCTGAGGATAATACAGCCCTGACGATCCAATTCTTTTGGCAAGCCAAACACCCCTTGGTCATGCCAAAAATCAACCTCACTACTATACCATTGCCGACTAGAAATCTTGATAGCAATGACGCAAACCGCCTAATCGACTGTCGCCAATCCGAAGACCGCCGTATCAAATCCGGAGACCTCTTCGAGCTAACAACCGACGATCCAGAAGCAAGACCATTGCCAAGCATGGCGCTCCTAGAAATGCAGTGGTTCCTCCAAAGAGTTATGGGCATGGCAGGCGCTGCAGACGAGTTGCAAGACTCCGAATACCATTTCTCGGACAATGGTTTTTTCAACCGGGGACGACTCTATGATGATGGAGAAAACATTAGCAATCTAGGAGAACTTGACGAGGATGGAGGTGATACTAGAAATCTTGGACTGGATGAGGGTGGAGATGAATCCTTCCTATCTAATATTGACAGTCTGCCAGACCCTGTTATGCCGGATAACACTGGCCTACTACCTTCTATCGAGGCACCCAAGCATTATACAGAGGAGATGGAGGAGATGGAGGAGAGTGTCAGAGATGGAGCAGTTATGTAGCATGTAGCATGTAGCTTGTAGCTTGTAGCTTGTAGCTTGTAGCTTGTAGCATAAATTGCAAAGATTGCTCCTCCGGGCTAAATAGCTAGAAGCAAACCTTACAAGAGGTCAATAAATAGACACGAAATAAAATCAAATAATTATTTGCAAAGTTAGCCTTGCATGCTTGCATTGGATAAGTAGCCTTTTTCTCCTTTTTTCCCTTTTTTTCTAAGCGTTGAACAAATTTGGCACGAGCTTTCATTTCAGTCAAAGGCGGATGATAATCCAGTAGAATTCAAAATTGCCCCCCTCCCCTTGGCAGGAAGGGATCTAAAACGCGACTGGGAAACAGGTCAGGAGGGGCCCAATAATCAAGCCGCCAGGGAAAACGGAATCCTAGGTAATTATAAGCAGTGCTCAGGATATGGTATATCGCTGCTCAAGGCATAGGTAGGTAGGTAGCTCAGGGATGCTCACTCGCTCACTCACGTCGACGTCTCGGGTTCTCTCGGGTTAAAGCAGCTGCTGCTCATATCTGGAGACTTGGGTAAGGTACCTTACCTTAGGCAACGAGGGCAGGAAAACAAAAAGTCGAGTATGTCTACCTAGAACTACCTATGCTGAGCGCGGTAGTCATACGCTCCCTTGAGAAGAAAATTTGATTGTCGTTATCTAGGTAGGTAGGTAGGGAGTTGGTCTTGACACCGAATGGTGCTGACGCAGATGAGGGCATGATTTGAGGTTTTAAGATACTGAATTCATGGGTTTATCTAGTTGTATAGCTGGCTGCTCTTTACGTTTGACATCGAGAGAGAGACTGCTCTGATATGGGTGGGTGGCATAGATGCAGAGTAGTATCATTGCAACGGAGTGCTAAGAGAAGAGGATACATATTACGAGTTTACAGTTGATACATCCTCAGCAATTTATACCCAGTTTGGCGTACGTAGCGATCTTCTGATATAAAAACGATGTATGCTCTACTGAGCGAGTGGCCTGTTGCTACATCATGTTAAACACATGATAGCAATGCAATGGGACTGGAAATGAACCTACAGACCGTCCAGAGTAGTCAAACAACACTTCTCCCAAAATACTAGATGTGTTTGTTGCAACAAAAGTCCAGATGTCAATATGATACGAACGAAGATAAAGAAACTACTTCACTTGCCGCGACCTGGCACCTTGCCTTCTTCACGTGCCCCGATATCTCACCTTGATTCGTGCCTATCGATCGACCAGCATACGCTCCCTAATTTTTGTTAAAACCTCGCTGCTCAAATCGCGATGCTTCGCTTCCATGCTCGAATCCCTGCGTGACATCGAGAAAGCCTCGACGATGGGGAGAAGATGATACTCACCCTCGCTGTGTATTGCAACCACTGCCACTGCAGTTCCTGTGCAGCATCTCTGCTCAGGAAAATCTGCCCAGCTCGCCATCGATATGCATACAAGTTGCGACACCACCTAGTCCACATACATGCTTCGCATCTATTGCCCGACTTCCTAATCCGGATCCCTGCCCGTCCTCAACTGTGCCGCGCTGCCTATTCCGGAGGAACTGGTAAGCCTCACATTCTGCCTTGCCTTCAGCCAGCTTCCTCGCGGCAGATTCCAACGACCTCGCGAGAATTTGGCATTCTGATGCCCGGTAGCAACTTGCAAGATTGTGCTTGCTGCCTTCGCTGCTCGGGTTTCTCTTCTTCAGCTCGGCGCGCAGCTTCATCGGTCTCCACTTTCTGTAGAAGTGCGGATCCGCCAACAGCGCAGCCTCTCTCTTCTGCAGCATTCACAGACCCCCCTTCAAGGACCCCGCCGGCAAAGTTGTTGCTGTCTACGTCGAGTGTGTCGTCGTGCCGGACCTGTGCGATCTTATTTTCTTTGGACATGGCAGCGCCGTTGCCGCCGCATCTGCCCCGGAGGATTTCCGTTAGTGTTTGCGAAGGGAGGGTGGTGTAGTCGATGCTTGTGTTTGCAAGCTGAGAAATCATTTCCGTCCGTGAGCCAGATGTGTGTAGCCCACGGTCGAGGGGCAGGCAGCGAAGTTTGCTATTGGACTTGGTGTCATATTGGATGTTCTCTCCTTTGCGTACACTGGGTATCAGAGTTGTTTGGACAGTTGGTCCTCTGATTGATGGCGCCTCAAATCGTGAACGAAGTACCCGTCTTTCATCTCCTTCGTTGTTCTCGTCGTCTGCTTCTGGCTTCATGGTTGGACTGATGTCATTCTTTTTGGCTTTTATGATGGTTTTGACACGTTTAGGACACGCCAAAAAGGTAGTTATACTGGGCTCCGGCTCTGCCAGAGGTCCCTTTGCTCGGGGAATCTTAAGGCCTTGCTGTATGGTTCGATATGCAGTTGACGTTGTTGACCTAAAATTTGTTTATTTGGTAACCATGATGTCACGGCGGTCAATGCGGTTCAACGCGAAGTCTCGAGTTCGAGAGCTCGGTTTGTCCTCGTATTCCTCGCATTATCTACCCTACTTTATGGGAGAAGACGGTTTGTAAATGTTAGCCTTTCCATACTGCGTACAGTGCGATGCGAGGCTATTTTAGCATGGTCACCAATTCTGGTTGCTCAGCACGCCCAGCATGTCTAGATCAATGGGCGCCAACTTATGTTTTAGTGAGCTTGGGGAAAGAGAGTTTATCCCCCGCTGCACCACCCGGTCTTTTTCTCTGGTTGTTCAAGATGCAGAAACTGCATCTGACAACGAGATCGAAGGAAGGAGTCTGCAATGATACAAGACGGACCTGATATGAATTGTTGAGTAATCCTCGATTTGACTGAAAATTCTGCATCCAGCACTAGGTCAGATGCAACTCGCCTTCCAGAGTGCCTTTGTTCACGTTAACTTCATCCTGCCTCGAAGCTATGGCGGGGAACCGCCGTCGAAAGACAAAGCCAACTGCTTCCGTGGTTCCTGGCGCGTTCTTGCCAGCGGCACACTTGAGCGGTCTTGGCAGGCTCCCAAGGTCATAGCAGCAGCCCGTCTCTTGGATAGTCCTCGCCCCTCCAAAGTCAAATCATTCTGTCGTCCATCTGACTGTCCATTTTCTGCAGCGAGTAGCTTGATCTTTGTTCGTGAGCTAGTTCTTATCCTCGGTTCGATGCAACCCCTTTTCTACCAAAATGCGGCCGTGTGAAGCCACCGGCCTGCCATGTCTCCCATTGTGGCCACGGTTCCTTTGTTCTCTTCGCGCTTGGTTCATTCTCCGAGCACGCCAGCATTCCAAATTTCATGGATTATTCTGAGGGGGCTTTCAAGGCTTGCGAGGGGTTGTGATCGACTTAGAGCGATGCCACTGTACCAAGCCGACTTTTCAAGCCGCTATGAACTAGGACAAGAGTTCTAGAGTGTCCGACAAGCCCTCGGCCTGAGCCGAGTGAGCTAAAGTTCTTCAAACAACCACGTTTGCCGGACTACCACGCGAAAGAAAGTCCCGTTTCTGGAGTTCTCCCATATTTTAGTTCGGAGGCAGCTCCGATAGCTCATTATTAGCATCTTCTCTACATTCACTAATGCATCTCACAAATTTCCCGCTCTTGCTGTTGACTTTGGAGCTGCCCTGGTATAAAGTTATTGGATTCCTCGGATGAGATATATCCTGTAGATATTCTTGACGTCTTCTTTACTTCACCCTCTTTCAAATCGCCAACATGAGGTATTTCTTTGGCTTCTATGCCCTCACACTGTTGAGCCAATCCGTAACCATTCACGCATCCCCAGAAAATGAGAGACGCCAATTTTGGAATGGCCTGGGAGGCACCTTTGCAGGCCTCGTTGGTATCTCTGCTTCCTATGACTATGTGATCATAGGAGGAGGTACTGCCGGTCTTACCATGGCGGAGAGACTTACCGAAAATCCTGATATTTCTGTTGCAGTCATTGAAGCTGGCTCATTCTATGAAGTGAGTCTCCTTCACACCCATACTAGGCTATAGCTGACTTCTCAGATTACCAACCCGCTTCTGAGCTCCACCCCTGCTGGTGATGTTTACTGGGTCGGGTCATCTCCCGCTGATACGAATCCTCTTGTAGACTGGAACTTCGTCACCCAACCTCAAGCTGGTGCCAACAACCGAAATATTCACTACGCTCGTGGCAAATGTCTTGGTGGAAGCTCTGCGCGAAACTTCATGATCTACCAACGTGGTACAGTCAACTCATATCAAAACTGGGCTGACGCCGTGGGTGACCAATCTTACTCCTGGAACAATTTCCTGCCATTTTTCAAGAAGAGTGTGAAGTTTACACCTCCATCCTCTGCTCGAGCAGCGAATGCCAGCGCCGAGTATAACGCTGCGGCTTTTGACCCCGCAGGTGGGCCGTTGGAGGTATCATACGCCAACTATGCTGGACCTTTCTCGAGCTATATGGAGGGCGCCTTCAACGAGATTGGCATACCAACCACCCAGGATTTCAACAGCGGCAAGTTGATGGGCTCTCAGTACTGTTCCTCAACGATCGACCCCGGAAACGAGAATCGTGATTCTTCTCAGACTTCCTTCCTGACAGCAGCAAGTGGCCGAAGCAATCTCAAGGTGTATACCATCTCAACAGCGCAAAAGATCCTGTTTGATTCCAACAAAGTTGCAACTGGTGTCAGTGTATCCTCATCTGGAGGACCTGCATATACTATCAAGGCCAACAAAGAGGTCATCCTTTCTGCAGGTGCTTTTCAATCTCCTCAACTCCTCATGCTGTCTGGAATTGGCCCATTATCCCAGCTTTCAAAATTCAAGATCCCAGTGGTCAAAATTCTCGAAGGTGTTGGACAAAACATGTGGGATCACGTATTCTTCGGGCCTACATACCGCGTCAATGTCCAAACTTTTACTCGTCTCGCCAACGATCTCACCTATGTTGTGGCTCAATACTTTGGCGACTACCTGATCAAGAAGTTGGGCCCTCTCACCAACCCTGTATGCGACTTTCTTGGATGGGAGAAACTTCCAGTCGGATACAGGATCCTGGATCCACAGGCGGAGAAGGATCTGGCCCAATTTCCAGCTGATTGGCCCGAGGTCGAGTACCTTTCAGCGCCTGGTTACGTTGGTGATTTTGCATCTCTGCCTACCACACAGCCAAAGGATGGCTACCAAGTAAGCTTCATATTAACCCCACTCGGCAATCATTCTAACATTTTCTAGTACGCAACAATCCTCGCTGCCCTTGTTGCTCCTCTTTCCCGCGGAACCGTCACTCTTGCTTCCACCAATGCCAACGATCTCCCCCTGATCGATCCAAAATGGCTCACCTCAACCACCGATCAGCAAGTCGCCATCAACGCCTACAAGCGCGTGCGTCAAGCTTTCAAGTCAAACTTCATGAAGAGGGTCTTGATTGGGGGTGAATATTTCCCTGGTCCAGCTGTGCAAACCGATGCCCAGATCTTAAACACCATCAGGAACACCGTGCATACGGTTTGGCACGCAAGTTGCACGAACAAGATGGGCAAGAGCAGCGATCCCATGGCAGTCGTTGACTCCAATGCTCGTGTTTTCGGTGTGAAGAGTTTGAGGGTCGTTGATACTAGCTCCTTTGCCTTGCTACCTCCTGGACATCCCCAGAGTACTGCCTATGCTCTTGCTGAGAAGATCGCTGCCCAGATCTTGGCTGGAAACTAGAGAGGGTATGAGACGTAGTACTTAAATTTCTGATGGTCGATGTGGTTGGTTAGTGATACGATATTTGAGGCTTCAATGTATAATTTTCAATCTGAAATTCGTCCACCATTGCTTCATGGCACTCCATTAATTGAAATCACTCTCAAAAGCAGCTCGCCGAAAGGGGATAGCGATATATCCTCCTAGCGGAATATTTCGTCGTCTTTCATACTTCCCTTCCTTCCGAGCTGTGACCAAATCTAGCCCAAGTCGCATTGCATTGCATTGCAGTCACTGGGCCAGCGTAGCTGCCAAGCTAAGGAGTTGAACGGTCTGAAGCTAATTTCTTTGGTGCTTACTGCACAGTCTCGTGGACAAACAAACAGGCATGTTGTGCCGATTATCTATGAGATTGATTTGATAACAAGCTGAACTAGGAGATTAGATCGAAAGAGTGGGGACTTTGGACACGCATATTGCCACTAGTTTCCGTCTACTTTGGGAATTTGATTTCGTTCATTCTCTTAGCTAGTCTAGCTTACGCTCAGTGGCGGCGGGCATGGCTGGTAATAGCTAAGATAGCGGAAAAGAAGGCAGCGAGATCGTCTTGAATTTTGTTTCTCTCTGGGGCCTTGCCCTCCAGCAACGATGAGGCCCATCGAAAAGATTGCTTGAGATCAGAGAAGCTTGCGTCAATACCGCGCTCGCTGCACTGTGGACTTGTTCAACTTACGCTTTGAATTTATCCTGCGTTTCTGATCGTGATTGTTGTTAGCTTGTTAGCTATTCCCTGTCATGACGGAGGCTCTAGAAGATGTGAAGTATTTCCTCTATGATTGTGTCGAAACTCAATTTAGACAATAACACATCTCGGATGTTGACTTTGGATACCTTGAAATAGGGATCTAGAGCGTCGCTCCACAACGCTGCGATATCGATTGGAATATCCGCATCGGTCATCCTTTGAGTCACGTAGCAATCAAATATAAGCGGAGAATTCGTTGTTGAATCATAGCCTTCAAGAAAAGCACAATGCTTGCAAAGATGTGCCACGGCTGGCTATATATATATCAAAAGTCTCATATTTCAAGACCAAGTGGCGTTCTGAAGTATGCGTGCAGGTTTGTCGGCGGCTTCACTTCAGCTAACCCAGTTTGATATTTCACAAAATTGTTTTTTTGCTAGTTTCTCAAGCGAGGTAGAACTATTTTTTGTGAACTACAGGCGCAATTTTCAGCGTCAGATCCAGCGCTTTGATTGACTGAATTTTTTCTAATTTTGTTATATTCCGAGGCGACAGAATAACATGCAGGGTTGATCATTGCCAAAATCTCAGAATAAAATACTGGATCAAATTGAAGACAGCGTTGAGAACAAACTCTGCATATTCATCACCTTTGTCGGCTGCGTGTGACGTTCACTCTTCAGTGATCATCTCTCTCTAACCACTTCTTCGATGCTACATAGAGCGTTACGAACGAGTCGTCGACCTTTGTGAAGTTCTTGTAGTGATTTTCATCAACGGACTTGAGGAAATGCAGCCAACTGACAATGACAAAATCGGCGTAGGAAGCTTGCTTCAATTAGATCCAATGCGCATTGGAAGGAGAAATCGAAACGTACGTGTGTCCCCCATGCAATATGGGCCTCCTTTTGCCGATAGCTTAGAAGCGAGTTCCTTTATCGCTGGCAATGCTTCCATCCAAGCTTCTTCTCCACCAGACTCTTTCTTCATTTGTGCGAGTGGCTGTCCTCTCCAAGTTAAAAGACCGAAAGATAGAAAGCAGAGTTATGACTGACCCTTCCAAATCTCTTTGATCTGGTAGTTTCAAAATATTCGGCACTGACTGGGTTGAGAAGATTGGACGGAATGTCAGGCATCCACACTGCCCTAAGGGCTTCTTGGACCTTTGACAGAAGTTTTTCAACCTCTGGTAGGACAGGAGAATCAAGGTGCATTGCAGGCGAAGGGTGCACCTTTTCTAGGTGAACTGCAATGGCCTTGCTGTCCATAATATATTCCCCGGAAGGAAACTGAACGGTAGGAATGCTGTACGGAATGGGGTTTTTGGAGGCATCATTTGGTGTCACACTGAACACGTCAGGGGAGAATAGAAGAACACGAAGAGTACATACAAGGGCTTGAGTTTTGACGCTACGTCTGGATACTCAATCCACTCGGTCTCATAGTCAATCCCTTTGAAGTTGAGCGCCAAGCGAGCTGATGGGATTAGTTATGAGGGACAGAACGAGGAGGCAAGACCTACTTTTCCATGGATTGAGAGACCAGCAGGCACAGCGGCCTTTACTTGGAAGATCATATAGAATCAACTTAGATGAAGACATGTTTGAAAAGTGCAATATGAAGTTATGACGCAGCTTCCTTTTAAATATCTCAGCTACCTATGTGACGCATGCTGTGTCATACCCCGCCTCGTCATGTGACACTTAAATAGCAGGTAACATCTGCCCTGTTAATAAGGTACCTTGTATGTACCCGTTGAAGATATCGACCCCGGCTCTAGTACATACCAAGAAATCCTACAATTGATATAGTTATTTAAGGTTATTAAAGGGTCTCATACTACGTCCTAAGGACCAACAAACCTAACTAACTTCAAGGGCAATGAGATATCATGTGATCTTATACGCTAATCCCTGCTCGGCGAGCCTTGTCAAAATCTCCCCGCGACTCCAGATTTCGTATCTCAGCCTCAAATTCAAACAACGTCGCCGACGAAACACTACTCCTCAAAACACGTACAACTACTTCACGATGGGTTCAGTCGTGCTCCCGCATCTTATCACTGGATGGCACGTCGACCAGGCTATCATGTCAGAAGAGGAGCGCCTTGTAATCATCCGTTTTGGTCGTGACTGGGATCCTGATTGCATGCGACAAGACGAAGTCCTCTATCGTATCGCTGATCGCGTCAAGAACTTCGCCGTCATATATGTCTGCGATCTCGACCAAGTCCCCGACTTCAAGCAGATGTATGGTACGTAGTATCTTCTCCCCTGTGCGGTCTATGTTAACTCTTCTGCAGAGCTCTACGATCCCGTCACCTTGATGTTCTTCTTTCGCAACAAACATATGATGTGTGATTTCGGCACGGGCAACAATAACAAACTGAACTGGGTTCTGGAGGACAAACAAGAGTTGATTGATATTATCGAGACAATTTATCGTGGTGCTAAGAAGGGTCGTGGTTTGGTCGTCAGTCCGAAGGGTAGGTTGGATCGCTGCCTGGAGATCAAGACTAAGCTAATATTTTCGCAGATTACTCGACCAGATACCGATACTAATTCCGAGATTTTCTGGCTGGATTCGTATGTTTGCGGTCCCGATACGATTGTGCTGGCGTTGGTTTCCGGAGTTATTGGCGATAGGTTAGACTGGCAGATGTCCACGAGTGAAAGGGTTGGTCTCACACAATGAACTATGTTGTCTGAACCCAAAGATGCTAATGTGCAATGAAGAAAGAGCCAATTAGGGTGCAGATCGTGAAGGCAAGTGCTAGGACTGGAATCCCAGTTTACAAAGCGGTAGGCCGCATCCTACCCTTATTGATTAGTAGAATTTGTGAGGTGGCATGGTCGGGGGCTGGGAGACATGCCACCACAACTGATGGGTCTTGCTCTTTTCCGACTATTCTCTTTAAAAGCATGCTTTTCATGCTCTTAGGCAACTATTCGCTGTACCCAAGTAAGTGCTTGGCATTGGCGCTGATTATTGATATATGATTCGAGAGGAATGAACTTGGAACCATGTTGGAAACAGGGTAGCTTCTCCTGCACCATGGATCAACTTTCGGAATTGTGAACCGAAAGTTCTCCAAATTCCCCGCTTGATGTTTAAATGTCTATATTTTCTGCATGTCGGCTACTACAATGGTCGAAGTCATCTTGATAATCCATGTCTTCTCCGCACGGAAAAACCCTGTGTTGAGAAGATCCCTCCACTTGCAGAATACCCCTCTTCCTACGGTCAAGTCACTCAAGAACAACATCAGTCTGGTTAAAAGTACATTTGAGTTGCGGAGCCGATCCCGGAAACCCCAGGATCCACTTTGCCGCTTTGCCTGATTGAAGCCGGAACGGATGTTCCGCAGCGGATAAATGGATTCTCCTGGTGAGATCACGTTGTACCTGCTTGAATTTAATTGCACCACTTTACACTTCTGTTTGTGTTTACTTGATAGAATTACCATGAGGAGATGATCAGGGTCTCCTGCTCCCTCGTCATCCCTGTCTCCCTACTAGCTGTGGATAAATGAATCATATTAAAACATGTCGATTCCCCCAAAAACTTTGCCTCTCTGTGTTAGAATCTGCATCAGTGATAAATCAAAATGAAGTTTATGACATCAGCCCTGGGCTTCGCCCTTGTCTCGTCGGCACTAGCAGCTCCAACTCTTCTCTCAGCTGAGTCCGATCAACCTTCTTGTGCATACCCAATCGGCAAATCGGGTGGTAGCAACGCGAAGGTGGCTGGCAGATTATTCAATATCGATGGAAAGGTTGGGTATTTTGCAGGTAGGAATGATGGGCAAACATCTTATGCATTACTAATATTGCATAGGAAGCAATGCTTGGTGGCTTGCGCATTTGAGCAAGAATTCAGATGTTGACCTGACTCTGAAGCAAGTTGCAGCGGTAAGTTTGATGTGGTCTCGTGGTATGCAATACTGACGACGACCGTAGACTGGTTATAAGATCCTTCGTGTTTGGGGTTTTGGAGATGTCAACACAATTCCAGACGCAACGGCAACTGATCCAAATAAGATCTACTTCCACATCATCAACAGCACTGGATCTTATATCAATTACGGTGCCGACGGTCTTCAACGACTTGACTACGTCGTCTCATCAGCTGAGAAGCATGGTGTCAAGCTTGTTTTACCATTCTTGAACAACTGGGGAGATTTTGGTGGAATCAACGCTTATTCCAATGCTTTCGGAACCAATGCGACATCTTTTTATACCGATGCTAAAGCCCAAAAAGCCTACCGATCATACGTCAAGACCATTGTCACGAGATACAGATCCAGCAATGCAATTTTCTCCTGGGAGCTTTGCAACGAGCCACGCTGTAAAGGTTGCGCGTCTTCTGTCATCACAAAATGGGCAACTGAAATCTCGGCGTACATCAAATCTTTGGATGCTGGCCATATGGTTACGCTTGGTGATGAGGGTTGGTTGTATCCTAACGCTGCTGCAGGCTACGATGGAAGTTATGCGTACAGTGGTGCAGAAGGTGTCGACTTTGTTGCAAACCTAAAAGTCAAGACTCTTGACTATGGAACCTTCCATCTTTATCCTAACAGCTGGGGCTACGAGTATACCTGGGGCCCGAAATGGATTGCGGATCACGATGCTATTGGCAAGGCTTCAGGAAAACCCATTATATTGGAAGAGTATGGAACTCCATTCCCAGGAAATCACACGCCCACTGAAGGGCCCTGGTACGTTGGTTCATTCTCGAAGGTTAGCAGAAGTTAACGATTTATAGGCAAGCCGCAGTTTTGAAGAGTGGTGTGGCCTCTGATCAAATCTGGCAATTCGGTAGCAACGATTTGAGCGTTCCTGGACCGACACTGGGAGATGTGAACACCATTTTCTACGGGGATGAAGAGTATAAGACTTTGGGCAAGGGGCATGCCCAGGCTATGTTAGCGAAGAAGGTTTGAAATCGAACTTTGGGCATATAATTACCGAACCCAGAGAATCCAGCCACATTCAAACATCAATAGAACTACCTACTAGATATGAAATATTAAAATGGCAAGCGCCGAGTCTGGACTGACCACCCTCAGTCTCGTTGAAATTTTGAGGCTGACATGGAGAAAATCGCGTTATATTATGCACTCTGTCATAGAGTGTCTTCGATTGAAGTGGCTCTGGTGCTTTCAAGATACTTTGGTATGAATCTCTCCATTTTCGCAAGATGCACTTTGAAACAAAGTATTTCCGTGCTGAGAGGTGTTGGCGTAGCAAGGTTCATAGCCGCAACAATATACTCCACCCTTAGCCGCTCTTGAGCGGGTATGTTCCATCCCCACTTATGATGAATGAGCACACTGGCGTCAGAGTTGGCCAATGGCTTTCTTTTATTTATTTCTCAACCCTTATAGCAACTTGACAACACAAGTTTCATAAGCCGCAACTTTTCAAACCGATTTTCTTGCAAAAGCCTTAAAACTCACGAATAATGTCTCAATCTGAGAGTCTTGATCACATTGCTCGAGCTTCCGCAGGAGAGTCGATTCCTACTCGGACCTATCTGCCTTACTCATCCGGTCTTTATTTCAGTTACACAATCAGAGGAAGTGGACCTTTGTTAGTTGTCCAAGCTCCAGGATGGGGCATCGGCTCGCCATACCTCCAAACGGGGTTTTCTGTTCTAGAAGCTCAGTTCACACTTCTTTATGTTGAACCGCGAGGCTCAGGGAACACTATTCGTCCCGATGAAAAAGCAATGACGACCCTCCAAATGGTCGAGGATCTCGAGAGTCTTAGGGGCCTCCTGGGATTTGAGAAGTTGAATCTTCTTGGTCACTCACATGGCGGCATCGTGAGTTTAGGATATGCAAGCCGATATCCAGAACGTGTTGCGAAGCTTGTTCTCGTTGTGCATGCGCTACAAGGCTATGACGACTCAGCAGAGTGGAATCGACTGGCTGAGAAGCGAAAGGGAGACGAGAGATACGCCTTCGGATATTCAGCGCGGACTGATGCGCCTCCGCAGAATGACGAAGACTACACAAATCAATTCTTCAAGAGGATATCTTACTGCTTTGCTGATCCTGTGGCATACCACGAAGCTTTTCTGAAAACTGTACCAAACAATTTGAGCTTGTGGACTTGGGATGCGTTAGGTGCTGGTGATAAGGTGGAGAAGTTCGAGCAAGAAAAGGAATTGGGAAGCGTGAAGGCGCAGACGCTGATTGTTGGGGCAACCGAAGATCCATTGGGCTCTGCTGCTGTTTCAAGAATCACACACGAAGGGATTAGTGGGAGTGAGATGGTAATTTTGGAGGAGTGTGGTCATTTTCCATGGATAGAAAGATCCGAGCAATTTTTTGAAGCTGTTGTTGGTTTTCTTTCGAAGGATTGATGTTAAATGAGAGATGCACCCCGCGAAATAGGTTTGCAGTTATACTTATATCCAATCAACCATCGAGGAATTCATTGTAGTTCACTTGGTAGGCAAATTCTTGTCTATCGAACACTATTTCTGTCAAGTATTTCACAGAAATTCTTGAGAGTTAGGAGGAACTTTTTATAATTTTCAATGAGACAAATATGTGATATTGGACTTCTTTGTACATGTTCGCGATGATTACCAAGTCTCCACCCCAAAAATCCTCTTTGTCCAAGCGATCTTCGCCTTCCTTGACGCCTTCGAAACAGCCGCCTCGGGTGCGAAAATATCAAAGCCATGGAAACCTCCCTCCCAAACGTGAAGCTCGGCCTGAACGCCGTACTTCCAAAGTCTTGTCGCGTACGCTACAACTTCATCTCTTAGTACCTCTGCAGAGCCAACATCTAGAAATGTTGTCGGTAGACCTGAAAGATCTTCGACCCTGCCTGGAGGTATGATAGCCGAGGAGGAGCCTGCAGAGGCACTCCAAATCTGCTCGAAGACTTGACGAGGAATGAAATCAGATGCTGAGAGATACTGACGGCTTGATGCTGTTGTTAGACGGTCGTCGAGAGCTGGACAGATGAGACATTGTGCGCAGATGGATGGCCCCTGGTGCTCGCGGGCGTATATGGCGGTTGCAGCAGCGAGTCCACCTCCTGCGGACGTCCCGCTGATCATGAGACGCTTAGGGTCAAAACCCCAATCTTCTGCATGTTGGCTTGCCCAAACAAGCCCCGTATAACAATCTGACATAGCGGTGGAGAAAGAATACTCTGGAGCTAGTCGATACTCTACGCTGAAGCAGACGGCATCACACTCAAGGACGACCTCAGCTGGGAAATTGAAGAGATGCAGTCTGTCACCCCAGTGAAATCCACCGCCGTGAATCCAGTATATACATGGGCGTGAGCTTGTTGGCTTCGACGAGCGGTGGAGAACTGAGAGAATAATCTGGTGACCGCTACCATCTTGGGAAGGTATTGTAAGTTCTCTGTGAGAAACACCTCGACTTTGTAGGTCCTCAACGTAGCTGGACGGAGTTGCCGCTGCATTGCTCAGCATTTTGAGAACACTTGGTGTGACGGAAGAAATTTGTGGAAACGGAATTTTTGAAAGTGCAACTTGGAGTTCATGTTCCATGCTTGGTCTTGGGTCCGATGCCGCCATGGTGATAAGGTTCGGAGGATGAATGGAGGATGAAAGATTCATTAATAGTGAAAGATTGGAAAGCTATTAATTATTCTAGGAGCACATACTTATAATCACACGAGCACGGAAAAAACAAGCCATTGACATTCTCTGATTATGAAGCCGAACATTTTGATGGCAGACTTTATTCGCCTTAGTTCTCATTCTGGCAACGTGCCGGTCAAAAACTCCTTGTTGGAAGGATGATCCTCTTCTAGTTTGGCCCACTCACCATCTGGGTATGTGTGTGTAACCAAGTTGTAAGTTGATGCAACTGCACTCCTGGGGGAACGATTGGCTCCAGGGATTGCTGAGTAAGCAGCAAACGGGAAGTAACTTCCCGTTCTCAACGTCACTGCCTCTACATCTCTTTCACGGCAAAGAACTGTTATCTCTGCATCCAACGAGTACGGGAACTCATTTGCCGAATAAATGACGAGAATCGCCACTTTCTGATATTACAGCCGAGACTTCGTCGTAATCTTTGAGATCTGAGTGGCTTCACTCACCCGAAATTGCCGTTCGACATCACATTGTCTCGGCCAATATGGCAACACGAGTGGAAGAAACTCCACATAGTAAGAAGAAGCGTGCTGCTATTGCATGCGACTTTTGCCGCCGCAGAAAGGTACGTCTGAGAGGAGCTAAGGCGTCAATGGGAACATGTCAGCTGACGACCGCGAAGATGAAATGCAATGGTGAAAAGCCAAAATGCTTCAACTGCACTGAGCATAGAAAGGATTGCGTTTATGATAGATTGCCTCAGAATCCTAGGTATTTTAGTCACCGTTCTAACCGACTTAATCTCTTAAACCAATGCAATAGACCTTCGATGGCACGAATTATTCAGCTGGAGCAAGAAAATCGAAAACTCCAAGAAACATTGTCAAATCTGAAAGTCCAAACAAAACCTATGGCTATTATAAGTGAGGAAAACAGAAATTTTGAGTCTCCAGATACAGTTGGCAGTCAGCAAAAGGCTGTTGATAACAGGCCTTGTAAAGCAAGTTCAACCAGTCAGGTCGCTCTGCACACTGAGCTGCCCACCTTCAGTATTACTCCTGTTAATGAAATGAAATTTTCACCGGATAATGAATCTTGTTATCATGGGCCGACCAGCAGAGTTTTTGACGAGAATTCTGTCGAATCCCTATCTCAAAATCAAACAAGCGTCACAAAAGTGCCAGAACTGTGGGTGAAACGCCAATTAATCGCCGAATCAGCCAACCAACGCCAGCTTGAGACAGTCAACTTTCTGGATAGGAAGCTTGACTTTGATGGGGTTGACCCAGAACTAGGTATGCATCTTCTTTCGCTCTATTGGAGCCGTCAACAGTCGCAGGGCCCGCTCGTTTACCGTACTGTATTCATGCGGGATATGGCATCTTCGGGAACGTATTTCTCGAAATTGTTGCTCAACGCAATGTATTTCTATGCTTGCAAGTACACCTCGAGATCAGAAGTTCGCCAAGATTCAACCAATGTGCTTACAGCGGGATGGACATATCGACAACGAGCTGCTGATTTGCTTCAGGATAGCTTTGACACAAGTAAGATCACAACCATACAAGCGCTCCTTATCATGTCGAATGCGCTATATACGTGGTGTGACGAAAAGAGTGCATCATGGCTATACGCTGGAATTGCGTTCAATATGGTTACTGACCTTGGCCTACATGTTGATGTCGCCAATTTAAAGTATAATTTCTCAGATGAGGACCTAGAAATACGTCGCCGTGTATTCTGGACCGCGTATGGTGGGTCGTCTTACCCGCAAGAAGCCTCTCTCTTTAATGCTGATATCGGAGGTTATTTCAGTGATTGACAAGACTCAATCTCTTTATCAAGGAAAACCCATTCGTCTTCGCGAACGCGATGCGAATCTTTCCATGTCATTTCTAGATGATCATGAGGAGCTTGAATTATTTGATGCAGTCTCCTACACAGGGCTCAATAGTTTTCCTACATCGCCGGTACATAGCATTTCAACTTTCGCCGAACTTGGAAAACTGAGCATAATTCTTGAACGAATTTTACAAACTCTCTATACAGAGAAAATTGAAACCATTCCTCCCGACCATCTCCTACGTACTGCACATTCAGTGCATGCGGAGCTGCAAATTTGGCGGGCCTCGTTGCCAAGGCATTTTACAATCGAGGTGTCCGATACACCCGAAAGACTCTGCCTCACTGCTTAACTTTGTTGCAAGTTCTAGTTTCTCTTTAGCCAATAATATCTTGCTGATTTTTCAATTCAGAGCGCTTTACAACGTCCTTATAATACTGCTACATCGACCATTT
Organism: Articulospora tetracladia; assembly: GCA_003415645.1. Taxonomy (NCBI): domain Eukaryota; kingdom Fungi; phylum Ascomycota; class Leotiomycetes; order Helotiales; family Discinellaceae; genus Articulospora; species Articulospora tetracladia. The sequence continues at coordinate 3,825,744 of PYIV01000002.1, read as the reverse complement.
GTATCAAGTATTCATCCTCACTCAGCACCATCTTCCACCGCTTTGGATGCGTTTTCTTCATGCTCTTTTGCATCATTTGAGATCAGTGACATCCTAAAGTCCTACGAGCAATCTTTTTGTGTGAAAGCAATCCCAGATATCTTATCCTACGCTGCATATGTCAGCGCGACTATTCATGTCCGCATCATAGCCCAAGACGAGCATAGATCGGACGCACGTCACGCTCTTCGTAATTGTCTGGATATTCTTACTTCCCACCAAGCCGTCTGCTGGTGGCCAAGAAGAGCGATAAAGATCATCAATAGCCTCATGTCTCGCCTGCGAGTTGTTGCTGAAGAAAACTTATCTACCACGACCTCTGACTTGGTCGAATCAAATTTTGATATTGAAGCTATCATCCGATCGTTTGGCAGAGATCAGCCAGCACATGGTACCCCAATTCATCAGACAAACTCGCTTGTTCAAGGAGGCCATTTGAGTTCAAACGGGGCAGAGGAAATTGCTGTCGCCAGTAGCACAAATGCGATTGGCGAACAAGATATCTGGTTTGGATATGATCCTATCTACGGTTTTAATGGCTCTGCTTTTGATAGTCTTGACTTGGAGCTTGAGTAGATCTCATTTGGGATCGGGAAGATGGTGTTTCTGAAAAACCCACCGCTTCATCCTTCGGAATGAAAGATCTTAAGTCGCTCTAATACAGAAACAGTTTTCTTGCGACTGGACATTGACGAGTTGGAAACACACTTGCCGTGGACCAAAGAAAGCTGACAAACCCGGGTTTTCAACGGCATCTCACTTCCTCAGAATCCACTTTTTTTAGTACACGATACTTTGCCGTATCTAACTCTTTTTCAAAAGTGGGCCAGCCTGCAGACCCGCTTAGTGTCTGAATTTAAATAATCCTAGAACTCTGCCTCTGAGTCAAATTCTAAAATAGATCAGTTCTGGCAAACTGAGGAGTAAACGAAGCCAGCATCATGCAGTCGTTTCTACAGTATCGGAGAATTGGATCGATGGTTCGCATCCAGATCGAACGAGATCAAGAGAAAGCAGCTTTCCACATGAATGATAGGACCGAATTTCCTCCGCCAATTCACCAGACAGCAGCGACTTCTTCTAGCAGCTTGAGCGATATTGCCAGTGAACTAGAGCAGACTGGGGCAATATCCAATGTTCGAACGCATCAGTCTGTTCGAACGGCACTTGGGTATGCTCTTGGTGGAATTCATGCTCGTGATCGAACTACACACGAAGGCAAAGGAGAGAAAGTCTTCGTCGTGAAGTGGGATGGAGAAGATGACCCTTCAAATCCACGAAACTGGAGTGTCTCTTATCGAGTTTGTGTCACATTAATTGTTGCATGTATGTCGTTTACGGTCGGAGCTGCATCTTCTGCAGATACCGCTGTGTTGCCGCAGGCAGCTGCCGATCTCGGTGTTAGTGATGTGGTCGAGTCGTTGGCATTAGGTACGTTCGAAAAGTTTCCACTTCGTAGAATATTTCTTACAAAACGGTTATATAGGTATATATCTTGTTGGATACGCTATTGGTGCCGTATTCGCAGGGGCTTTCTCGGAGATCTTTGGCCGCAATCCGGTCTATTTATCAACAATGATCCTCTTCATGGCGTTCATCATGGCCTCTGCATTAGCACCCAACATTGGTGCCCAGCTGGCATTCCGCTTTTTCGCCGGAGCTTTTGGTGCGGCACCGTTGACTTGTGCTGGAGGATCAGTGTCTGATTTGTGGCCCTCTCTCGAAAAAAATTTTGGATTCCCAATATATGCTATCGTTGGATTTTGTGGAGTTGTTCTGTATGTTGATCCGTCCATGTATAAACCACCCTATCATTATAAAGCTCTGAGGCCATCACTCTCTACCAGCATATAAACCAACCTTCTTGAAATTCGCGCTGATATGAATCTAGTGGGCCTGTAATCTGCAGCTACATCATAAATCTCGGAAGCTGGCGTTGGGCAGAATGGATTATACTTATCATGTCAGCCCTCGTACTTGCAATCATCATCTTGTTTCAGCCCGAGACATTTCATCCCGTTTTATTGAAGTGGAAAGCCGAACAAATTCGAAGTGAGACAGGCGACCATCGATACAGGTCTGAAATGGAGATAGTTCAGACATCTTTGGGGGCACGACTAAAGATTGCATTGATTAGGCCCTTGGTTCTCGCCATTGAACCAATCGTGCTTTTCATGACGCTATATATGACCGCGCTCTATATCGTCGTCTTTACTTTCTTGGACGGATACCCGCTTATTTTCCAAGATGTATATGGCATAAGCCAAGGTTTAACGAACGTTATATTTACTGGCATCATGGTTGGGATCTTACTCGCGAGCTTTTTGGTTCCTTTTGTTTACAAGATGACGAAGGAAAGGTTTGAGCGGAATAAGTTTGTCCCTGAGATTCGATTGTGGTTCGCTATGATGGGAGCCCCAGCTCTGCCCATATCTCTGTTCTGGATGGGATGGACTGACTATGTAAGTATTTTCTCCGTTTTTGACTTTTGAATCCCGACTAACATGCCTACAGGTGACAATCAGTATCTGGTCACCAATTATGGCCTCAGTGTTGCTAGGATTCGGAGTCATCTGCATCTTTCTGTCTGCGTATATGTACATTATCGATGCGTATGAAGTGTACGCCGCTTCCGCACTTGCATTCGTCACTTTCGCTCGCTACTTTGTCGCAGGTGGGATGACAGTTGTTGGGGTGCCTTTCTATAAGAATATGGGTCCACACTGGACATTGGCAATTTTGGGGGGCATCAACATTCTCATGGTCCCCATTCCATACATATTCTATAAGTACGGGCATCGCATTAGACTTAGAAGTAGTAATGCTGTGTCATGGGATTGAAGGCTTGCTATTGAGATGCCCATTCCATCAGTAAGGAGCACAGAAATCATAATTTATCATAGTTAGCAATCAGTCTCAGCAATCTAGACATATTTTACATTTGATGTCGTTCTGCAGACCTCTGAGTTTATTAAACGCAGCTACCGATCCGCCCTAGCCGAATTAGATTTAGCTCATCACCCACCCTAGCCTAACACACACGAGAAGTAGCCTAATTTTTGCGTTAGGTCTTACGCTTCTTAGAATACCTTTACCATGCTTCCCCAAAGTCCCATGTTTGTGTTGTTGGTGCAGGAATATCAGGACTTCGGTGTGCTGAGGTCCTACTTGAGAATGGTTTCGAAGTTACGATCCTTGAGGCGAGAGACAGGATTGGCGGAAGAGTTAGTTCCTTCATACTGCAATGTTGACGCAAGATACCTGACCAGCAAATGAAGATATGCCAAAGCGATAAGCTAGGTTACAAAGTCGATTTGTGAGTTTTCAGCATCTGCCGAATGGTACATCGGCTCATCTCGTTTCAGGGGACCCAATTGGATTCATACAGCAAGTTTCCTCTTCAAAATAAGCAGAATAGCAAAGTTTTAATCTCTCCACAGTCAGGCCAAGGCAGGAACCCAATTCTGGACCTGGCCAACAAAACCCGCACGCCCCTCCACCACTGGAACAACAAGCAAAACATTTTCTCCCCTCTGGAAAACTTGTCCCAGAGGAGAAAGCCGATAAGCTCTCTTCTCTTCTGTGGGAACATATAGCGGAGGCATTTAAGCATAGCGCCGCCAATGGTGATAGTATACATGAGACCGAAAGTTTGTACGATTACTTGAAGTTGAAAGCGATAGATTCTCTTGCAGGTGAGGGACATGATGGGAAAGAGGATGTAGACCTGTTACTGCAAATGGCTGAGATGTGGGGTGCATACATTGGTGATCCGGTGGCAAAGCAGAGTCTAAAGTTTGCATGGATGGAAGAGTGTTGTGGTGGTGGTAAGTTTTCTACCAAGAAGTGTAGATTCAAAATCTTGCTAAGCGTGGAACAGATGATGAGATGTTCGTAGAAACAACATGGGAGGCAATCTTAGCAGAAATAGCAAGAATACCCCTTGAGAAAGCAGAAGTTCGTCTGGGACAAAAAGTCATCAAAGTCAAGACTATGTCTAGAGAATTTGGTAGCAAAGTTGTCCTCACAACCGATCAAGGAGAATCCCTCGAATTTGACGAAGTCGTTATGACCACCCCGCTCGGCTGGTTGAAAAGCCACCCAGATTCATTTGAGCCTCCTCTACCTGATCGAATTAATGCAGGAATTAATGGGTTGTCTATAGGGCATCTCGAGAAAGTGTGTTAAACTCCTACCAAGTCCTATATCTACATAGCTCACTCACTAATAGGTCTACATCACTTTCCCGTCCGCCTTCTGGCTTGATCCCTCCTCAAATGACGCTGATACTTTCCCCGGCTACACGAACTGGCTTTCACCAAACTACGCACCAGAGACCAACCCCTCAGAGTGGCCCGTCGAGATGTGGAATCTCGCTTCATTCACGCCTTCAAACAGACACCCAACACTGATCTTCTATCTCTACGGGCCATGCTCTGTCCACCTGGTGTCACTCGTGCATTCATCGACTCCGCCATCCCAACATTCGCTACTCGAGGCTTTCTTCGCACCGTACCTGGCTCTCCTCCCCAATTTCTCCCCTACCAATCCAGCGTGTATCCCTACCAAAATCGTCAATACAGCGTGGCAGAAAGACGAACTGTCGGGTTATGGAAGTTATGTAAACGTGCAGGTCGGAGCAAAAGATGCAAAGGGAGATGTGGAGGCGTTGCGACGGGGAGTGGAGGAGAGGAGGTTGTGGTTTGCGGGTGAACATACTAGTCCATTCGAGGAATTGGGGACAGTGGGTGGAGCTTGGCTGAGCGGTGAAAGGGTTGGAGAGAGGATTGTTGAGTGCTATAAAGAATCTTGATGTGGAACGCATCGCCTTTGGATCCATCCATAGAAAGAACTCACTGTGAACGTTTTACAGTGGGCACAACTAGAGTCTTTTTTGATTTGGTTGATGTATATCTTCAAGAGCAAATCTCTTTTGGTCTCTTTTCAATCAACCATGTCATGTTATATACCCTCAATTCTTCAACTCCACCAGTCTTTCCTTCAACAACTCCCACTCCGCACCACTATCCTCCCATGCATCCCTGGCTTTCCCAATGACACCCCTAACAGCACTCCTCGCCTTCGATTTCCACGCCTTCTCTACCTCTGTTCCGTCGCTCTTCTCCTGTGGTCCGTAGTTTTCATACGCACTCACCAGGTTATCCGTCGCGGCAACCACCATCTTCCATGCTTCTTTCTCCTGCAGCCACTCTTCTCCCTGAGAAGCCATGCGCCAGCTCTTCTCCGCACAACCCAATGCACCGGCATAGTCCCGCCGGTAGAGATTCAACTTCTCAACCAGGTTGTACAACTCACCTCTTTTCGTGATGAGCGGAACAACATCTTCGTTCACCATACCAATCACTGCTCTCGCTAATGATCCGCGAGGAGGTGTGTACATCCCACCGTTCTTCTCCGGGCTGTCGTCTACGTTTTTGTTCTCCGGACGTTCTTGTGAGATCACTTCCTGAACTAGCAGCCGTAAGATCTCGATATCAACTGCGTTTTCGCCTGCAGTGGGAGAACGGATGCGAATAACAGCTCGCATACCTAGTAAAAGATCAGGGAACGACGGCGGCACGGTTCGCCCAGCGATGGTAATGACGTTGTCCCAGATTTGCCAGTTATCGTGTGCGAGCGAGGCACCTCTTTTATATGCGGCAAGCGCTTGTCTTAGAATGTCCTTAGGGCTCACCAACTTGTCCTTTTCGTGGCTAAAGTCAACCTCTTCTTCCTCGCCGTCTGCCGTCTCGACACGCAGAAGGTCTTTTGCAGCAGCCTTTTGCAGGGTAAGCATCTCTGCATGTTTAGACAACAGTGCAGAGCCAAGATTAGAGTATGTCTTTGCGTCTGTCTCGTCAATCATAATGCTCTGTTGGAAAGCAATGACTGCCCATCCCAATTACCCATGCGGAGATCGATATCTCCTAGCCGAGACCAAGAGTCGTTGTTCTGTCTGTTCACAATCGTGGCTTGCATGTAGCACTCGCGGGCCTTGTCCAACTCTCCGCTCTTAACATAATACTCTCCCAACGTCCTCTGGGCACGTGCGTATCTATGCTTGGAGATTTCCCATGCGCGTAGCCAGCAAGCAGGATCATTCTCCAGATCTCCGAGTATACACCACAATCGAGGTGCATGTGCAGGAGGCGGGGAGCGAACCTCTCCTTCCCACTTCTCAGTAACAATCTCAGCCGCGTCGACGTTGTACTTATCCATTTCAGGCCCCTTGCTCGAGTAATACAACTGCCGGCGGACAATCTGCGTCGCCTTATCTTCCTGACCGACAGAATGAAAGCAAAGTGCGACTTCAGCCCAGAGCTTCAATCTTTTGAAGATCTCCAAGGCAGATATAAATGAACCGGCACCAGACCAGGCGTATGCAAGCTCGGTTTCCACTTCCCATCTTGTGGGACTGTTGAGCTGGAAGATATACTTAAGTCTCTCTGCAATGGGCGCAGATTCGGAGGCCTTGGCTCGAGGGAGGAATTGGGTAACTCTAATCTCAGGAATTTCTCCGTCTGCCCCTACGACAGCCTCTTCTTGCGTATCAGCAATGATCTGGTCAACGATTACTTGCAGCTGAAGCACGCTGCGCTCCTGTGTCCTTGATCGGTGGGACTCAATTCTACTGCGCACAAGTAAGGCTTGCGTATAGATCTGCCAGTTGGTTGGCTTGTCATTGAGAACACGAACCGCATAGGGAAGAATTTCTTCGCTATTGAGCTTGTCGAGGGGCGAGAGCGTATCTTTGAGCGTTGCTTCCGTGAGAAGGGTGATTTGATCTAGGGGTTTGAGCTGAGGTTGGTCGGCTGGCTTCATGTCTTTGAGAGCAGCAGGGAGAGCCGAATTTTCGATTGTATCCGACTTCGCGAACGCGATGGACTCCAAGACCGTATCATCATTCAGATCCAGGGCTTTTGGTCCCTTGCTGCCATCTTCTTCCACAGCTCCTGCTGCGGACCCATCTTCTTTGCTGCGTGCAAACACAACCAGTTGCGAGTTATCATTTTGTTGAAACCTTGTCCTCTTCCCCAGAGCCCCAGAAAGTGCATACTCAAATCCACTAACATCCTTTGCGGCTTTCACATTCTCTCGGGCCTTAAAATCCAAGCCTTGCATAATGTATATCTGCGCTTTCTCTAGTAGAAACTGAACTTTTGCTTCTGTCCCAAAGCTTGACTTGGTGCCTAGGACCTCAGCTTCCAGTTCCTTCAAATCCGCCTCAATAACATCCTGTAAAATCGTCGAGTCACTCATAATACCTCCGGATAGTCCAGAAAGGAGACGCTGATGGTATGCATTGATCCGAACACGCATCCATTTTGAATCTCTGAACTCAGTGCCGATTAGACGAGGAAAGTAGACGGTAAAGACCAGGCGCGCGAGACATAGAAGCTCAACGTGAGGGATATGTTGATACACAGAAACTCCATCCACATCCAAACTCCTCAGGCAGTCGTCACGGAAGGTTCCAATATCTCCAGATTTGAAGATTTTCCCCATATCCATCGGTGGTCCCGTGACATTCGCCTGCAGAAATGCATTGAAGGCCGACAAGCCTATCAACAATACCATGATGGCGCCCTCTTCCCCAGCAAAGGCCTGATCTTGAAGCTCAGCATCCTGCTGCCGCCGTGTTGAACCCACGGTCTTTGCTAGCTTCTCAATTAGAGCCTGTGAAGTCTCGCTCCGAAGGATCGCTTTGTAATCGCCATCCAAGAAGGATTTGACTGCGTCTGAAACTCCAGAAACATCTTTCAAAGAGTCGAGGTTGAAGATAAGAAAGTCGAGCGTTTTTGTCCCAAGTATTTCGGTGATTTGAGACATTTTGTGTTGTGGGATTTATTCACGGGTTTGCACAGTGGAGAATTTGTGAAAATCTTTAAAACTTTTATGACTCGGTCGCTTGATTTGTAAGCGAGGCGATTACGAAATGTCACTCGTTGAAATACGACTAAATAGATCTGACAGTGTTCATTCTTTGTCGATCGCATACTTCTTTCACAATTACTCTAGGAGATTCGGGAGTATCTTATGATCTCACTTTCATTGAATCTTATGACTTCATCAAATATCTCCAGTAAAAAATACATTCGATTATGCAAAGCTATCGAAAATACAGATATAATGAATACAATCAGATGTTGAACAATACCTGCTCATGCATAAACCCACCCCAAGAATGCTGAATCGCTATGCTAGAGAAGCCAGCCATGCTGTGACGTGAGGCGCGTATATTCATACATAATTTGATACAATCCACATCTCTTAGCATTCCATCATACCCCATAATCTTCGTTAGATAAGACATTCGTTGTTCACTTCTTCCCCTTCTTTTTGCTTGGCACAACTTTGAAGCCGGCAGTGGGTTCTTCCTTTGGGGGTCCCTTTTTGGCAACCTCACTCCAGCCTCCAGACTCGGATGCGCCAGAAACACTGGCTGGATCAAAAACACCCTTGTCAGCATCCTTGCGTCGACGTAGATATTCAACGGCAAAGTCCTTGCCATTCAAGACTGATGAGGCGGCATAAACGCTATCAGCGATAATGGCAACATCAGGTGGAAAGCTGTTAAGAGAAGCAATCAAGTGATCGACTAGAACTTATTAGTAAGTTTGATAGGTTGATATTTCTTTCGACGTACCATTGATTCCTGGGCTAAGGCCCTTCGACAAGGTTGCCTTTGCCCACTTATTAAATTCCTCCTTAGCGACAGCAACGCTATTTTGACCGACCGTTGTGACGCTACGAGCAGCCGGGGCAGGCCTGGCAATACGCGCAGCTGATGTTGTAGCAACAGTCGCGCTGCTCACAGAGCGAACAGCCTGGGGAGGAGGAGGAGTAGCAGCGGCAGCAGGTCCGGTTGGGATTCTGACCTTTCCACCAGCACCAACAGTTGACCAAGCGGAACTGCCAGGAATGGATGGACTAGGTGTAACTTTGCTAGCCAGATCAGCATATCGCTTGCCGCCGACAGTACCAGTGGAAGGCTGTGTTGCGGCAGTTGCAGCTGCAATCTTTTGCTTGCGAGACTCTTCTTCCCTTTGAATATCTGCCAAGGTCTTCTTTGATGCAGCAGTGCTGCTGGTAGGTTGTACCTTTGTGACAGTTGGCTTTGCCCAGACAGATGTTGCATTTGTAGGCGTTGCAGGAGAGGCAGTATTACCCCAAGTAGAAGTGGTAGGAAGCCCAGGGGCGGGAGCGGATTGTTGAAGAGACAACATCTTGAGCTCTTGCTCCAAGTTAGCACGACGGGTTGCAGCGGCAACCTCTTCAGCCTTGGCAGCCTTCTTGGCCTCTGCCTCCTGGATCTCCTTCAATGAAGGTCCCTTTGGAGTTTCAACGGTTTCCTTTGCCCATGGCGCGATTGATGGGGTAACACTTGCAACTTCGGGTGTCTCCGACCGAGATCTAGCCTCGACATTGAGGGCCTCAGGCAGGTTGGTGCGGCCACGTTGAGCGGTGGGAGCTGGAAGAGGGGTTGTTGACTGTGGAGGAGGTGGAAATGGCATTGGAAGGCCAGCGTTGACCTTGCCCCATGGTGACTCCGGTTGGGCAGTCACAATAGGAGATTGCTTAGCCGAAGCAGCTTTCTGAACTTGTTGGGTCAGAGAGAGAACTTCAGGTTCTTCGGGCTCTGGCTCCTCTTCTGGTTGAGGTTCTGGCTCTTGCCGGAACTGCTGCTGGGGCGCAGCTTGCTGCTGTTGGAAGGCCTGCTGCGGTGGGCCAATTGGCTCGTTTGAGATGCTATCGTTGGCTTGAAGTGCCTCTTCGAGATCGTGCTGTGCTCTGAATTGTTCAAATTCTCGGAGACGAGCTCGGAATCCTTGTGGGTCATTTTGCTCCATTCTGGCAGCTTGTCTTTGGGCATCGGGATGTTGGCCGAACATGGATGCGATCTGTTGGGCATGGGTAGACTGCTGGGGACCTGCAATGGTTGCGTTGAAGAGCTGTTGACGATCCTGGAGGCTCAAACGAGCAAGCTCATCGTCACGAAAGCTATCAAACGGCATGGAGCCCACCTGTTGCTGCAACTGTCGAGGCTGGGCATCGAAAAAGCTGGCGACACCTGGAAGAGGTGGTTGAGGTGGCATTCCAATAGGAGATGTCATGCTTCCGAAACTTGGTTGGCTCTGAAGGCTGTGAGCGCTTGAGTGATGGTGGAGAGCAGAAGGGTGTCCACCCATCTGCATTTGCTTCATGTTCACCTGTTGCTGTGCCAAAAACTCTCTCTGGCGTGCCATCAAAAATTGCTCCTCCTGCTTTCGACGTTCCAGGTTGTTCTGTTGCTCCGCAGTCAAAGTGGTACCGAAACTTGGGAAAGCGCCTGCAAATGGTGGCTGCACAGCTCCAGGTTGTGCTCCAGCACCAGGGCCTGTAGCGGCAGGGGTGAAAGGAGCCCCGGCCTGGGTTGGCGCTGGGCCATGAGGAATACCAATTTGAGGAACAAGGAAGGGCTCGCGGGAGTTGCCAATGCGTCGAATCAGCTGGCCTAGGGGTTCGAATTCCGAGTCTTCTACTTTTCTGACTGACAAATCCGCCGTAAAGAACGAAGCCTTGTACCAGTCGTGCATTTCCAAACCAGACCAAGGCCCTTGAATTTGGCCTTGTGGATCAAGATAAACCCAGCGCATTCTGTCCGGCATGACCATCATGCGTTGCTGGGCCGGGGGAATCTGGTTAGATGCCGAATCGGAGGAAGCTTGGGACTGTTGATAATTAGGCATGGCAGTAGAGGTTTGGCCGGAAACATTTTCGGATGTTGAGAAGGCTTGATTCCGAGCACTGTCGGTCTGTGGGAAGAGCTCCTCGAAAGGATGTCTTCCGGCACGGAGCGGGCTATCTGTATCGCGAGATGGTGGAAAGGCGTTTCTCCCAATAGCTCCAAAAGCATTTGATCTCATATCTCCGCTCTCACTAGATCCTTCATTATCAACTACTTGCATCTGAGCCTGCATGGCCGCTGGAAACAAGGAGCCAAGTTTACTTCCCCGGCCAGCATTAGTAGCACCAGAGATGTTACCAGCTGCACCCGCACCAAATGCATTTCCAAGCCCGCCAGGCGATTGCAAGTCACCCATTGGTCCAAAGATGGAATTTCCAAAAGGACCTGGAAATCCAGATCTGTTGTCGCGATCAGGAGTGCCGATTGGATTATTACTAGTTGGCCAGCCTGAAAGACCACTCAACCCACCGATAGAGGAAAGACCTCCCAATGGGTGGAATCCTTTGCCGGCGCCCACACTTGAAGTCTGGCTGCGGTCACTGCCGTCGAATGCAGGGTTCTGATGCTGGAAGCCGCGTGGAAGATTTCCAAAAGCATTTGAACCACCATGCTCGGGAATGCCACCAAGACCTTGCATACGGTTATGCTGAGGAGGTTCGTCGTCAAAGCTACCTTCGTCTGCATCAGGCCTGTCGTTGGGAGGGCTGCGATATGGATTCGTATCCGATGGACTCATCTGATCGCGCTCCTCGTGACGTCCTTGAGGAGTTTGGTGTAATTGACCACGTTGCACGGTATCGCGGAATCCAGCCATATCGGACATACCAAAATCACCAGATGAACCACGGATCGGGGTGTCCAGTCCCTGAGCCCTGTGTTGCGAGCTCATGAGTGGACTTGTGTCTTGCAGGGCAGCGCTTCCTGAGGGAGGCTCGTCAGAGAAAGGATCTGTATCAGTCCGTTGTCTAGGCCTCCAAGGACGATCTGCAGCTTTCGCTGCAATGTCCTCAGAGCTCTCTTTTGGCATCAGATGAGCCAGCCGACTTTCTCCCCGTCCAAATACTGGTCTCTTTTCAATAGGGGTCGGAGGGTTCGCAGTCGATCCAGCAAGGCTGAAGTTGCCGAAATTTCCCATTGGCGACATCGATGCATTCGTGGTGGAGGGCCCCAAGGAGACGAAGGTCCGTTTCCTAGCACGCTTCCAGCAGTATTACTACGCATCAGACCTCCGAAAGGAAGGTTACTCTTCGGTTCGTCCTGACGATCTTCGGAGCTATCCTTCGAATCCGTAAACTTTCGAGTAAAGAAAGGCGAAGACTCATCCCTTGGAAATCGACCAGTACCAGAAGGCGAAGCCATGCCTGAGATCGAGTCGCTAGTTTGCTGTCGTCTCGTGCTGGGTCTGCTTGATGCTGGCGATGATAAACCTGCGTAAGCACTGGAGCCTTGTCCTTGAGAAATCGATGTCTTGCGACCATTGGCTCCCATACCTTGTGTACCAGAATCCTTGTTCGAATTTTGTGGAGGTGGCTTCAGTGGCGAGTTGACATCACCAGCAAAGAGCTATGAATCTTTAGTTTCCTGGCAGACCAGAGGGGTGGACGACGTACGGTCTTTTCTTCTTCGGTCATATCCTCGAAACCAATAGGACGCACGTCTCCATTAATATCCCAGCAAACGTCAGGTCCGTGATTATCTCTGTTATCATTAACTTTTCCCCAGCCACTGCGACCATTGGCGGCACTCGTATGTCCTGGGTTCCAGCCATTCACATACAGTTCTGAGACATCACCTGTGAATGCTCCTGACTCTTCTTGACTCCTGTAAATCTGCAGTAAGGTTTCTTTCGAAAGTCGGAAATCTGCTGGCTGCTCATAGCTCGAAACTGATGATTGCTGCATACCAGATATGTCGGTAGTCGAGCTAGGCAGTGAAGGTGCTTCTCCTGAGGATTGCGCAAACGGAGTTGTGGAGGTACGACGTAAAGTTAAAGTTCCATTTGCAGGTCGATTCTCCCTCCTAGCCCTATCGGATTCAAGGTTCGCGTTAGCAAGCCGTAGTCCTGCTATTGCGATCAATTTCAAATAAGTAACTTGAGGATCCATTTAGTACGCAGCTCTGCGCACACGTCTAGGCTAATATGATGACTCGAGTCAAGCCTTGTCCACAAAGTGGGAATTTTTCGAAGTCCGAATCCAAAATTGAAGGGCAAAGGAGAACAGGACAGGACCATGCAAAGCTCTGAATGCAATTCAAGGAGGCAACATACCAGTCCCCGCTTCCTCTTCCATCCCCCCTTCCATTTCGAGAATCGCGACTCGACCCTTGACCTGCAGCTGCGGCAAAGCTCGATGGCATATGAGAAGGCATGATTGATCGCTAGATTGCTGAACAATGAACAGCTAAATCGTGTATCAAGATGTACGGGCAAAGTCGCGCTGTGAAGGACGACGCGAGGTGGTGTAATTGTTCGAGTATATTCGGTCGAGTGGGGTAGATTGAGAGATTTTTGGGGCGAAAACTGGTTATGCAGTGATAGCGTGTACAGTTGAGATAGATGAGGGTCACTTGGAGTTCTTATGGTGTAGCTGGTGGGCAAGTGTTCAGCATCGAAAAAGAAGGAGTCGCAGCGTCTGGAGAAAGTTCGAAAAGATGAACCCTAGAGGCTAGTCCCAATTAGGTTTAAGCCACACACGCGACAAGCATCACTCGGAGACTTCGACGCATCAACTTTCTTGCTAGCAACAATCTCAGCCTCATGATGGGGAGTATGGAATTTCATTTTCATGGGATTCTGTGGATCTTCGAGTTGAATTTCCTTTATATTTGAATCTATCATTGTTGTCTGTATCTTGTTTTGAGCCTGTAAATCCCCTGGACCCGAGTCCTGCAGACTCGATGGGACGCGTCCCGTCGTGCATTACCTCATTTCTGGAAAGGGGTTTGACTTCAGTCGTGTCTCCGTATTGAGTTCTTTCAGTTTAAAAGATGGTACCTTTCAAGTATGTTGATTCACATGGCAAACCTTTTTACTTTCTTTCTGAACACGCCAGCCTTCGCAATTTTTGTGTGCTATTAGTTCGTGTACCAACGCGAAAGTCTTGGCGAATATACTGTCCAGGTTTCACAGTTTTGCAGGTGATTGCTCCAAGGCCACACAATACTTGGGAGGCTGGTATTCTTGTTGTTTAAACTACAGGTGATCCATGCCGATATGGATTGGACAGATTATTTTGGCCCAAGCTCACCACAGAAATCTTGTGACCAAAACGAGCTCCAGTTGGGAGTATCCTAGCAATAGACGGCTGTTTCAAGAGGTGCATTGCGCCGTATGCTTGCATATACAAATGGCCATGTATCTTCTGCCACTAACATGTGCATATATCACAAGGCCTAATTGAGCCCCAGGCTGTCATTTTCAAGTCTGTACCTGAAACTGTTCACATTTTCGGATGGTTTTCATCCCACGGGATTGCCCCGCCCGTTGTTGCACATCGTACCAGCGTCAGGCTGTACATCCATGCCGTAATGGGACACATTCTAGCCACTTCTAGAGTCCGACCCCTCGAGTTGTCGTCGACGCCATGAAAGTAAATTTAACTCTCAGTGAAGTGGTAGCTCTCCCCGCAACAAAGTATCTGGAGGGGAGTCGGAAAAGCAAAAGGCGACTCCCACTCACAGTTAAGGTTCTTTGGCTAGAATTGCCTCCGTTTTCCCCTCAGACTTTGATTTGTAGTTACTGTAAGCTGGTGCAATAAATATTAAGCAAACTTCGCTTCTTGAAGCCAATGCAGAAAATTACAAAGGCGGGTTCAAGAATTACAGAGCAGGTAGCACTTTTATTGTGTTGCAATAAATAGTTCGGGAATTCTTAGACTATTCTGAGACTAATCTGAACTTAGAGCAAAGAAGGCAGTGGGGCAAGAAAAACCCCCAAGGGGGATTTCGCATATCAACCTGATAAGCCTGCCAGGAATCATGGACTTTAGAAGCCTTCTTTAAAAGGCAGGACGAATTTGGGAACCTCACTTCGACGCAGTAGAATTAATTGAGTACACCCAAGGAAACTTCCCCGCAAAATCTTCCTTTCCCTCAACATACTCAAACACCGGTGTGCGAGCCAACGTGGGTGCAGCCCGGTTGGTGAAGAACTTCTGAAGCGACTGCCGCGAGAGGATATGTCGATCAACAAATTTGTGAGTCGCATCTGCCCAAGTCGCTGCCCCTGTGGCTTGACTTGCACCGACGAGTCCTGTCTTGACTGTCTCGAAACGGGCAAGCTGATAGCTGTCAAAGGCAGCAAAGACTTGCTCCTTGGTGGGATACGCCTTGGGGTCGTTAACACGAACGGCCTTGAAGGCGTGATAAAGCTCATTCGCGAGGGCGACAACATCGACGATGCCATTGTTACAGCCTGCACCAGTACTTGGGGTGAACTTGTGGGCGGCGTCGCCCACTAGGACGATTCTGTCGAAGCTCCAATACTTGACTACACCCTCTTCAAGGTTCACCATGCCAGCCTGTGTACGGTTGTCATACGCATCCTTGATTGTGAGACCGCCAGCGAAGATAGGAACATGTCCCCAAGTCTTCACAAACTCCTCTTCATCTGCTTGCGTATACCGCACGCCTTCACGAGTTGGCTTGTCCAGACGTTCGTAAATCCAATGACAGAAGTCTCCTCGCCGGCAAACAGTTGGAGCGTACACTTGTAGCCATGTGTTTCGCTGGCATCACCAGCCTTGATGGGCAAGACTGTGGGAAAGCGAATCCACATAGCGCGATAGGTGGTGAGGAATGGATCAGCTTCATTGACCATATTTTTGTGGACAGAGGGCGGTGCTTGCAGAGCTACGGTGCGCATGAGATTTCTCACAGTGCTATGAGCACCGTCGGCGCCGACAACGAGGGTTCCCTCGTCAGATGTGCCATCTGCGCAAGTCACTTTGACACCATCCGGACCAGAAATGACATCGACAACTTTCTTATTTGGAAGAAGCTTTTCCTGCGCCTCTGGTGGAAGCCCATCGTGGAGAGTCTTCATGAGGTCGTGACGACTGATGACCCGAGGGTAAGCTCCCTGGCTACAGGTTGATCGTTAGTCATATTCCGTGAAAAGGAAACATGAAACCCCACTTCTCTTTGTAAAATGTAAACCACAACGTATCACCAATATCTGCACCCTTGTGATCGATTCGTTTAAAGCGGTTCATCGGTGAGCTGATACTCTCAATTGTCGACAGTAAACCTAGCTGGCTCAACACTCGCAACCCAATGGGAAGCAAGACGAGATTAGAGCCAGCATCTTGGACAATCTGGGCGCGGCTTTCAAGCACGACAAAGTCGAGCCCGGCTCGGGAAAGGGAATGCGCAGCTGTAAGCCCCACTGGACCACCGCCTACGATGATGACTTTAAAGGCGCTTAGACTCATCTCGGGGATTGCGGGATTAGATTATTATGCAGATTTGTGGGGAGATATCTGGGTTCACTTGAAGTGAATCCTAACGGTGGGCTTGTCGTCGGTGAACGAAGAGCCACTTTCAGTGTACGTACCTAAGGAGATAGACGAAGAGTTCGCAGGCGCTGTGCGATACTCAGCTCAATTATATTCGCATCTTGTGGAGACCATGGTCTGCTTGGCGAGATCAGCTCGCTGTGAAAGAACACATACAACACCGGCGCGTAAAAGTGCTCAGTGACCCCCCGACTAGCAGGCTGTTACCAAGACAAAAACGCCTGGATATTTTACGGCTCGAACAGACTGATTGGTGCAGCATATTGACGTTAGTAGCTGTGGGCAACTCATGTATTGGACTATGAAACTCTTGGTAGATGATTAGTACGCTGGCTGCAGTGGCGACTTTCACCGCTCCAGTGAGCACAAGTTCTCACAACATGACATCTGAATATGGCGTGGCTGGAATCCATCGAAGGATTGTTGAATAACTGCGTCAAGATTTGTAAGCATGTCTGAATGGTCACCTGAAATTGCTAGTTGACGAATATGTGAAAGATCTTGGAGAAAGTAGCATGTAAGTTGAATGAGGAATACTTGATTACCCCGCCAATAGCAATACCTCGCAGTCTATGCCAAGTGTGATATCAATCTTGGCGTTTCCAGTTTTGCAACTCGGCTTTTGAGGGCTAGGATTCCAATACGCTGACGGTATATCACCATTTTGCCAGGGAGATTAGTAAGCAGCGCCCTCTACCCCGCCTTCCTGGGAAACATGGCTTCGGTCTTTGAACATCGAGCTGGTAGCCAGTAGAACCGTCATGGTGGTGCATATCGGGGTTTGTAATCAGGCCGGTGCAACGGCGAACGGTTTCGACCGCAGGTAAAATAAAGAGCATCCGTGTCACGCATGGAGATCGGATTCTGACTGTGAGATCGTTGAGAACAGTGAATAGGAGTCGTGAGATGCAGGGGAATGAGCGCTTGAGTCAGGTTGGTTGAGTAATTGTATCCTGCATTTTGTACTGTAATTGAGCCTCCTTCCTCTAATTGCCCACACACACCCCTGACCACGAAAATTCACAATACTAGCACTAATGCCACCTATTACCTCGATCTATCCCCTAAGCTCAGAGATTCAAAGGAGCAGGGAAAGGTGGTTAGGTAAGAGTAATCAAGGTAGAAAAAAATAAGGAGGAGGAGGAGTGGGGAGAGAAGAGGAGGCAGTGAAAAGGAGGTAAGCGAGCGAGGGGTTTTCGGGAAAGGGGTAGAACGCATGCACGTACCCTCCTAATCCTTGCTAATATCCAATACTCGTTATACCCGAATGAACAGCATACATTCACCCATTTTAATTTGTGAAGAAAAAGAAGAGGCCTCCAAGAATAAACTGTCCTTCGTGCCCTGGAGGAACTCACACCACTAAAGATGCTGCAAACACACCATACACTGTTCCGAACGACTGACAACGACTGAAGCAACGAAGATGAGGATTCCCGGATGCTCAAGCTTGTAGGCCCTCATCATACTCGTCAACGTCATTGACGGAGGCGTGAGGAAAAGTATAACGACAAGTGAGGGAAACTCAAGTGAGAGAAATGCAAGTGAGGGAAAATTCAACACGAGGAAACCCAACTCAACGTACTTTAGGAGAGACATTTGCTGAAAAGAACAACGAGTATACGAAACACCCACTCGCTCTCTCTCTCTCTCTCTCTCCCTTCCCCTTTCCCATCTCCCTCTTCTTCCTCCTGCGACGAGTGCCCGACCAGACTAAAAACGGCTTTGCAGGCTTCACACCCACACTCACATTTGACTTCCCATCACCGTCACCACCGCCATCCTGTCTCCCGACTCAAAGGCCGAAGGAAGCACGAATAGAGGCAGCGGTGGTAATCGTAGCCGAAGCTGTAGCTATAGCAGTCTGGACGGTGGTGAAATACCTCAGTCAAAGAGCTATTCACTAGCTCCTGGTACATCCACACACACACAACGCCTTGCGTGTGGCAGAGGAGCGCGAGATGATTTTCCGAGCTGGTTCTTTAAGGACCTGAGGACCACCATCACACATGCAGCACAGCTGTAGATGAGGCCTATACTGTACTGTATTTCTCAGCGCTGCGACCTGGTCTGTCATCATGTCACCGTGATCCTCGTCTTTATCCCATACCCCATCATCTATTCCGCACTATACACGACACACGACACACCACTCACCACTTACCACAAACCACAAACCAAACACATAAACCCAACGAAAATCACGCAAAACAACAAAACCCTCACCTAGCTCTCAAGCGTCTTATACCTCACCTCGCCCTTACCAGAGGGGATATAAAACAGCATACCACCCAAAACGCCTGCACCTACACCTGCACCCGAGCCTGCCTCCCAAGCTCAAACCTAAACCCAAACCCAAGATCCTGATCCCGACGCAGCTCCCCCACAGCTCACAAGCTCTCATAGCCGCCTTCACCTCCATCTCCACCTCCACCTCCAGCAACAGCCAGCCGCGTCTGATCTAATCCGAGACGTAATCTTACCTAACCTCTCGCAACCACACCTCTCACAGCCGCACTTCTCGCACCAAGCCGCAACCACAGACGTACTGTACTGTACCGCACTGTACTGTAAGGAACGCAGGTGAAGGGCCCCGTGGTGCGCCAGATGTGTGAGTAGAGGGTTGTGTTGATGTGGTAGAGTGCGTCGTGCGTTGTGCGTTGTGCGTCGTGCGTCGAAGGGAGAGATGGAGACTGAGATGGAGACGTGGACTGGGAGGATGAGGTAGAGTTCTATATTGTGTTAGGTGTGTTCTCTTTTGTGTTGTGCTGGATGGGTTGGCTTGAGTGGAATGGAATGGAGTTGAGTTGAGAGGAGTTGAGTGCTAACTAGTAGACAAGCAAGTAGACAAGCAAGTAGGCAAGTGGGCAAAGGTAGATCACGGGATGGGATGAGATAGGATAGGATGGGATGGGACGGCACAAGATGGGGTGAGATTTGACTACCTACCTACCTACTATAGAGAGAGAGGTAGGTAGGTACCTTACCTTGCTTACTTACCACGTGCTTCCCCACCCACCTTAGTTACCTACAATACGATAGGTACCTTACCATACGGCGGCATCTATCTACCCAAGGTACGGTAAAACAGTAGGTACCAACTCCGCGGGGTTGCTTGTTGTCTGATTATACAGTACTACAGGCATGCAGTGCGACCTAAGCGTGCAGGGATGTGAGAGCACCCCTGTATTCCATCTCCACCTTCATCAATCCCCATCCCCATCCCTCTCCATCTTCCCGCGTCTCCTGCGTCTCCTGCGTTTCCTGTGTTCCACTGCTGCAACCCAACCCAATTCAACTCAATTCTATTAAATTGCATTCCAACCAGGGTTCGGTCTCTACCCCAGGATTTCAGAGTCGATCATACGTGCATACATACATACATACAGTACGTAGAATACAGTACGACATGATAGGTAGTCCACCCACTCACAAGGTTAGGAGCAAGCTATTTAAAGATCTCTGGTGTTCTCAACAGTCAAGAAATAAGGTATAGGTAGGTAGGTAATCTATCATTCTTGTTTGTTTGTATGTATGTGGCTAAACACAACGACGTTAGAGAGCCGGTAGATAGATAGAAACAGTACATAGTCTCCCCAGACACCAAGAGACACCAAGCCCGACCTAAAAAAAAAAAAAAAAAACAGGCTTGATCAAGAGGCGCTTGCAGAATGTATCACGGCATGTCACTCAGGAGGAGGGGAGTCTCACACCGGATGCACATAGTAATCAGCAGAAACGTACGTACATACATACATACATACATACGCGCAATCAACGGCAGGTGAATCAAACGGAGGGTAAATTCCGGTTCGGACTGACCAACGGACTGCGACGAGAGTCTGCACGCACTTAATTAACCTAGAGATAACAAATCGTGGCTTGACTTGCGACATGGAGACTGTGCTGAAGGATGGATAACCAGGGAGGGGACCCAGCCAAGGAAGGGTCCAATAGAGGAGTTGAGACAAGCTTTTACCCCCCTCCTCTAGGAAATTTCCAACCGTGGTGCACTGACTTGGAATGTCCTCGATGGCGATAGATAGATAGTTAGTTGTTCGTGATTCATTTGGTCATCGCGCGCCAGTAATCTATTGAGTTGCCGGACCACGTGCTTGCTCACTCGCATGTTCAAGCCTCGAGATGCACGGCTGGTTGGGTTTCGACAGTGTTCGAGTCTGAAAAAAAGCCACTGCTGGTGGCGCGGCGGATCTTATCGCCTGCCTGTCGTCCTTGTTCGTTAGACTTTGGAATATCCCGAGACAGGCAGCCGCTAGCTCATTTGACGGACGGGTCACCTTGGGCCGCTTGCTGCAACATCAGATGAGAGGGGAGATATCGCGAGGATCTTCCTCGTAGGAATACGTGCCTGTGCTGAGCGTTTGAGGTGAGGCTGGAGCAGTTGGCCAATATTTAGGGGTGATGGGATGTTCAGGCGAACACGCTGACTTTAGGATGTATGTACCTTTAAATTGCCACACTTTCCAGGCATCTGGCGACGCAGAGCCCAAAAGCTTGAACCTCAGGAGTGGCAAAAAGCAAGCAAAGCAGAGCGAATAGGAAGGCGTATCTGGCCGGGAATCCAGCGCACGACATCGGCATATCTTGGATTCGCCGAAGGGCTTACTCACTGTTATTTATTGACAATCTTATGCGTAGACTCCCTCACTCACCCGCCCCTATCCGCCCTCCACGCTGTCATATTGAAGGGTTTTGTCTCCTCTGAGTTCGTGAAAGGGTTTCGTAATGAGAATCAGGATCCAGCCGACCGATGCTTAAAAAGACCACCCGTCGGTGCTAGTCCATGGAGCCGAGAGGATCGCGGCTCGGTAGGTTCGTCCTGTTGTGATTCCCGGACTGGATTGCGCTGCCTTGCCTTGCCTTGCTTTGCCGTGGTCCCCGCCCAGGCCAGCCCGGCCAGCCAGTCCGAGGCAGCGGATGACATTGGGTGTCATCTTGGCACGACTGGCGTCATCCAAAAGCATTTTCGATATACGTAGGATAGGAGAAGAGGAGTATAGTCGTCGGGTCGTACGTATAGGAGGATCGTGTCAGGGATCAGTCGCATATCTGGCAGGTTGTCGGTACTGTATGTACATACAGTAGCGGTAGCGTTGCAGGAGATGGATCGGAAAGTCAATTCCCGCGTTCGCATCTGCCCTTTGTTATCTTCCCCATGGCCGCTCCGGGAGTTGAGGTGTCAGCTCCGTTTCGTCGTATCCGATGGATTTGCCATGCCGTTCCACATGGTGGAGTCTGTCCAGCCAGGAGGGAGGAGTGACCACGGGTGGTGCTGATCTTGATCTGGATGTGGAGGAGAAGGGGTGAATGGCTGGATGAATGGCGGAGGGAGAATGGGAGGGATGGGAGGGAGTGCATGATGAGAGTTGGATTTGATTAGATTGGGTGGGCATGTATGGGGATGTATAGTAGAAGGGTGGATTGATTGATTGATTGATTGACTGATCTGATCTGATTTGATTTGATTGTTGGTTCGGTGAGGGCGATTGCATCCAGCCATGCCCGGGTCCGGATGTGCATTCGTTCTTCCGTGGCTGCCCTGCACTGCACCTGTCCTGTGCTGGATTTGGATCCGGATCTGGATGTGTCTGTATCTTTTCTTCCTCTGGCTTCTCTGCCTCTCTTTTCCTCTTCTCCCCTCCCTCTCCTCTTTCTGCTGTCCCCCCTCGGGATGACATCCTGCCGCCGTGCCATTGGCTGTCCCGGTGGCTGGCAGGCAGGCGAGCCTGGACCGGGGAGCGAACATCAACATCTCATTGCTGCACATCGCTGCACTCGCAAGAAGCACCGTACAGTAGGGACTCTCCTCAACCGTAGGCGGCGGCTTTTGTCAAAAAAACGTCGCCCCTGTCGGAGGCAGCGCCAGCGGCTTGGCACGCTAGCCGATGACCAATAACGGGGCGCTGATTGGCTGGGCGCGGTACCGCCCCATAATTGAGCCGGGGCAATGAAAGTGCGGGTTTGCAGCTGCGAGATACGATGCGTGCGATGAGCGCCGGCTGTGGTGGTGGTGTGCTTTTGGTATGTGCTGTGCTGTGTTGTGCTGCTCTGCTCGATTCTACTCAACTCAACCTCGACTCCCGGCTAGACTCGACTCGACCGGTCCACCAGCAGAAGAAACGACGCGGTGCATGTCACTGTCACTGTCACTGTCACTGTCACTTCACGGTCACCCCTCACACGCATCAGACATCGGACATCAGACATCGGACATCAAACATCAAACACCAGCCATCAGACACATCCATTCACACTCACGCTCACCCTCACTCTCACCCTCACTCGCTCCCCCTCTACTGGAGGAGCCTCATCGCCCCTTCCCTCTCCTCCCCCCTCCCTCCCCTCCCCTTTCCACACCACGCAAACCTCTCCCCACCTTTTCCACCCACGTCGCTGTCTTGGTCTTGGTCTTGGTCTTGGTCTTGGTCGACCTCGATCTCTACTTCGCCCTCTCCCCTTCCACCACTCTCCACCTCCGTCTATCTGCACCTCACGCACATCACCTCTAGGATCCGTCGTCGCCTCATATCGCTCCCCTATCGTCGTCCTCCTCACCTCACCATCGCCTCAGTCAGCGGAACATCCCTGACCGGAGTGCTGAGAGTTGCCAAGTCCTTCACGTCACGGGCCTTCAGACTCCAGTCGAGGCACCAGCATCACATCGCATCACATCACATCATATCAGATCACATCTCATCCGTCCCAGCTGGAGCACCCCGAGGAGGAGTGAGGCCGGACCAGACGACCGACATTGCCACTGACCAGATCACTTTCTATACACCGACACCCATCGCCACCTGGAAGCCTACGTCGTGACCGATAGCCCGGATCTCAGATCTCAGCTCAGCGCAGAGCCAGAGCCACAGCCAGAGCAAGCAGCATCTTCACGGCTCCATCGGCCTGAGCTTGTATGATCCCACATCCCCACCCAGCTCCGTATTGAGGTGAGGTGAGTGAGGTGAGGCAACGGGGGCGCATATCATTCAAACAAAAAAGCAACCCGAGTTTGCAGGGTGATTGAGAGCAGAGGAGACCAGGCCAGAGCGTGGCTTTCCACCGCATCTTCGATCCCGTCAACTCTCTCTCCCCAAATTTATCATCGGCCGGTAGTCTGTTGGGACCTCCAACAACACGGCTCCTATTACTCCGCAACCTCACCGACCGACCGAAATCTGGAATCAACGTTGCACGCGGAAATACTAATCGCACTCGCTTCTTGAGGACCCATATCAGAT
The DNA here is from genome assembly GCA_003415645.1 of Articulospora tetracladia. Classification (NCBI taxonomy): domain Eukaryota; kingdom Fungi; phylum Ascomycota; class Leotiomycetes; order Helotiales; family Discinellaceae; genus Articulospora; species Articulospora tetracladia. The sequence goes on along the minus strand of PYIV01000002.1, from coordinate 3,802,204 downwards.
TCCGAGGTCGAATCGGCCTCGTACCGTAAATCACCCATCCCGGATCTCCAACGACCACCTCTTGAGCTTCGTCTCACCAACGCTTCCCACCTAGCCACTGCCGCTCTTACCCAAGGACACCTGCCACTTGCACCTAGACATTGACAGCTTTCGACAGCCAAGCATTCCTCCTAGTCCATCTACGATTCCCACCGCCACCGTCAAATCAGCTCACAAAGGCACTTACCGCTGATACCACCTCCAGAAGGATCATCTGCCGAGACGCAAACTTCCTTGCGCAAATCACCTGCCGTAGCTCCTCAGCCACCAACATCACCCAACCAGCACAGATCTACATTCCAGGAAAGATTGGATTGACTTGCGGTACTCAGACCTGTTGCGTGGTCATTGTTGTCTCACCGTCGCCACTCTTTCATATACGGAATCGAGGAATCTTCCCAACCTTGGGATAGGATCATTCATTGGACTATACACGGAGCTATATTACTGTGCATACTAAACTTCTCCTTGGCGCAGCGACTATCCTTACCACCAATTCAACCTGTCAGATCCTAACTGGTATATCCCACGCTGCTATAGATTTTTGACGGACACTTGGTGCTTGCTACGTGGAATCGATCTAGATCGAATCTGATATCCCTTACGCCGCCGAGACTGCCCATTCGGCCAAGCATCTTCCTCCTCGCGACGCCTTGACAGATCATCTATGTGCTGTGCAGTTCGACATCTTCCTGTGACTGACTTCTTGTCGGATCACCCATTCAAAATGAGTACCCGGGGCTCGTCCTCGCCACATCCGGGGAGGGAAGAGACATTTCCACTCCGCACCGCATTACCATCGAGAGAAAATGCAAACCAGGCTCATGAGTCCTTTCTAGGATCCAGTGAAGAGGGGCGGAATGAACACGCACAGAGGAACAGTCCCTCACCTGGATTTGAAATGCAGAGGCCAGAATCGTCGAGTCCATCAGCAGAGCGAATGCGACAAGTGACACCAAGGTCAACTTCTTCCACAGAGCAGAGCCAGCGAGAGCCATCACAAGCATATTCGATGGGATCTGTCGCCCCTGATTCCATCCCGGTGGGTCAAGTTTGCAGGTAGGTTTAGTAGGGAAAATTCAAGACAGTCTACTAAAAGTTTGCAGTAATTGCGGAACCAGTAGAACACCACTATGGCGAAGGTCTCCACAGGGAGCAACCATTTGTAACGCCTGCGGTCTTTACTTAAAAGCTCGGAATGCTTCGAGACCGACCAACTTGAAGCGTCCTCCGTCCATCCTAACACCGACCCATGCACAGCGCACGTCAGAACCACGACCGTCGCCCTCGCGAGCTAGTCCATCCCACCATATTGCATCTGGTTCGACATATGTAGCAGCAGACCAAACAAGTGCAGGATCGTGTCCGGGAGGAGGAAAGTGCAATGGCACGGGAGGAGCAGAGGGATGCAGTGGATGTCCTGCGTTCAATAACAGGGTTTCCAAGAGCGCCAACTTCACCATCTCCCAGCAATCCCCAGGATGCTCCTCCCAGCAAAACGATCAACCAACCGATGCGCCATCACCAATAGACGTGGCTGCCTTGACACTTCAAGCGCAGAATACCACGGTGGTCGTAGCCTGCCAGAATTGTGGAACTACCATTACTCCGCTTTGGCGAAGAGATGAAAGTGGTCATACGATTTGCAATGCGTGTGGTACGTGTGTCTTGAAAACCAGATGAAAATCCACTAACTCTCCAAGGTTTGTACTACAAACTCCATGGCGTTCATCGGCCAGTGACGATGAAGAAGTCGGTAATCAAACGACGGAAACGTGTTGTTCCAGCAGCGCAAGGAGCACAGACTTCCTTGGATGGTGGAAGTACTTCCATGGGTTCGCCTGAATCCGACAATGCCTCGCCACCAGCAGATGTTCAACGAGGTAGTATGAACCCAGATGGCTCAGTCAACCTTGGCTTTCGAAATCGTAACCTACCGGATCCAACTCGTGGACAGAACGGGCAGCAAAACCCCAATTCTGATCTCACAGCGTATGCGTCCACTTCCCAGAACCACGGACATGAGCACCATGACTCTCTCAACGACAACAATCGTCTCCCTCCGATCAATTCTTACCCTTCCCCCACACAGAATCGGCTCTCCCTGTCTCCCAACTCTTTTCTCTCGCCATCGCGGAAACGATCCTTCTCAACAACCGAGATGGACCCTCCCCTTCCCCCTCTGGACCCGGGTAACAACTCGAATTCAGCCATCAACTCGGCCAACTCGAAGCGTCTAAGCTCCATCAAATCGATTCTCAACCCTGGCACCTCAGACCATGAATCAAATTCGAACGACCGACGGTCTCCTTCACGCCACCTAGGCGGACCAAGCTCGAACCCGAACGCCCGCTATGGCACGAGTCCAACGCCCAGCGAGAGCGAGCGCGCGAAGCTTGAGCGGCGAGAGATGCTGCAGCGCGAAGCAGAACGCATGCGTGAGGCGCTGAAGGCGAAGGAGCGCGAGCTTGCTGAGCTTGGGATAGGCGAGTGACATTTAATGTATGGAGAGACTGGACGAGGGCGCGGAGGGGAAGATATGAGGCTGCTGCGGGTTGCGTATTAGCGCGGGAAGAAAAACGAGCAGAATTCGTGGGTGGCGTTTAAAGAGCCTTGGCGAGGAGTGGAGGCAGGAAGCAAGCGGAGACGGGAGCGAAGGATATCCTTCAGCAATCCCTTCATCAGATCATCGGATCATCTTGGCGCGCTTATTTCGGGACCGATGGGGGATTTTGGGCATCTAGGCGTGGATTTGTTTGGGATTTGCGGTTGGGATTCGGATTGGGGTTTTTGGACTTTGTATGATGGATCTGCGCCTGGTGGATTCCAATGATGATGATGAAAGATGAAGAAGATGATGACGGGATGATGGGATGACAGTTTGATGATATGTGTGGGCGGCCATCGCTCTTGAAGTACAGTGGAGGGCGCGAAGATCAAGAAGAGGAAAAGCAATTAAAGGTGGATGGCGGGTGCATAGCATGGCGCGGCAATTGTGTTTGCATAGTTAGCTAGGTAGGTAGGTAGGTAGCTTATGGTGGCTTAGCTTAGCTTCACAGCTCTTCTTGTCTGATCTTATCTGATCCTGTCTCGCCGTGTCATGTGTTGCCTGCCATCCTATCCTGGCCTGTGTTTTGTTCTCGCGTGTCTCGCGCGCGTCGTCTGGCCGTGTGTGTGTGTGTCGGCCGAAATTGTTGTGTGAGTGTGTGAAGCGTGTGAGCGAAATGAGCGAATGAGCGAATGAACCTCGCTCCCGAACAGTAAAGCTCTTCTCCACTATCTGACCTATTTTCCTTTTTCCAAACTTAAAAATTTCTCTTTTTTTTTTCTCTCTTTTGTCGCAACTACCCACGTAATGTACTGTACTGTACTGTACTGTACTGTATGTCTAGCTGCTTCCGGTATGTTACGATGCGGGTGGGAGGTGCAGTAACGTGCAGTAAGGTGCGGGAAGGGAAGGGAAGGGAAGGGAAGGGAAGGGAGGGGAGGTGGGTAGGTGGGTCTAGCGGGTGACATTTTGGGCGGCTTTGTGGGTGACATGGAGGATGTATTGGTTTGGTTGGTATGGGATGGGATGGGATGGGAAGGATTGGTACGGGATGGATGGACATGGGCGACATGGTATGGGATGGGAAGAGATGGCAAGTGCCGCGCTTGCCGTGTGTGTTATTTGTTTAGCTAGTAGCTACTTGGTTGTTTGCTTGGTGCGGTGCCTGTCTGTCTTGGAGTGGTGTGAGTGAGGGTGTCAGTGTGTCAGTGAGGGAGGAGGGTTCACTTGCTATTAAAGAGGGATATTAGAACGGATGAACGTGATGTAAGGTATGGTAGTCAGGAAGAAGGAATAAAGAATTCATGTGGCTTGGACTTTGACTTATTAGCTGCGTAAACCAGCGACGCTGTGAAGCTGAGAGAGGGAGAGGAAGAGGACGAAGAGGACTCGCTTCCTGGGTAGGAGGAATGTAAGAACGTAGGCACATACCATACCATACCATACCATACCATACCATACCGTGATCCGAAAGAAAGAATTCAAGTGGCTTGCTGGCTGCCTGTACCCGTGAGGCGGGAGGCGAGGCTGGAGCGGAGGAGACGGCGAGTGGGTAGGTAGGTGGGTAGGCGGGTAGGTGGGTAAAGGAAGGGAATGCATGCGGCACGGAAGAGAGGGAGAGGGAAGGGGAGGGAAGGCGGGCGCTTACAGCTGTGCATGCATGTGTCTCTGCCCCGGCCCCGCTGGGACGGGCAGGCAGAGCGGGCTATGTGTCTTGCGGGAAAGGGAAAGGAGGGAGAAGAATGGTTCGGTGGGTTGGTGGGTCGTGGATGTGTAATACGGGATATGGGATTTGAGGCATGTGGTTTGGAGTGTAATTGATAAGATCTGATAGGCGAGGTTGAGGGTGGTTGAGGGGATGTGGATATGGTGGAGTAGATACGAACCCACAGGCGAGGCTGAGGTGAGTGAGGTGAAATAGATACGATGTGATAGGTGCAGGTGGTAAGTAGCCCGATGAGTGATGAGTGTGCTGGCGTGTGTAAAAATATTAGGTAGTTGGTAGTCAGGAAGTTAGGGAAGAGGCTCTACCTTAGGCAGGAGGGTATTCAAAGGCATCTGAGTGAGTGGAGACTGATTGAGTGAGTTGGTTTGAGTTGAGAATTTGAATATGAACGATATCTAGATAGAAACACAAGCGAGTTCTAAGGGGAGGCCGGGAGGGCCAAAGCAACAGTCGTAAAGTAATAGCAATCATGCTCAAATGCGAAAAGTGGATACAAACAAGAGATGAGAAACGCGAGATGGAAACCAGTTACAGAGGGGAGCTAAAACCGCAAGTACCGGCTCGAAAGGTAGAGGAACGTTGAAGACCCCGAGAACCCTGGGAATCAGGACATGGGCACGGGAAGAACCGAGAAGATACAAGGCCTTGGGAATCTAGGATCTAGAAGCTGTGATCTAGGAAACTTACGTACGTGCTTTCTTGCTGGCTGGCTGGCTGGCTGACTAGCTAGCCTACTCCCAGGAGTAAAGAAAGAAGGAATTAAAGAAGAGAAGAAGAGCAAAAGAAGAAAACAGTAAGACCCTACAGTATGTCATCCTCCATCTCTGTTTCTCCTTCCTCGTCATCCTTCTACCCGTTCCCTGTTTCTGGATCACTTTCCGTTTCCATTTCCATCTCCCGGGTTTCATGCCCCGTTTAGGTACTTAGGCTTCCTAACTTAGACCTTGGGATTGGGATTGGAGGTTTTCGAATCCCGAATCGAAGCCGAGTTTGATGGTTGGTGTCGATTGGTGATTTGAAGGCTGGGCTGGCTGGTCTGATGTGGTCTCCTTTCTTTTTTCCAGCTGGTGTTCTTGGAATACTAGGTGGATTTGGTGTCCGTGGTGTAATTGGTGTAGAGTACCTAATTTACTTGATTTACCTACTGCCACTCTTGTTGTTTTTACACGGTGGAACATCTACTGGTTTGGCCTGTCTGAGGATTTATATCATCCAAGCAATACCTAAAGTATGGTACTGGCCAACTAAATGGCTGATCCTATGACCACAATATATGTATATAAAGCATTATAGCAAATTTTTACCGCTACATCACTGACTGAAACTCGTCTCAAATTGGTTGAGTTCCAAGTGAAGATAGATAGGGGCGTATGCAATCTGCATGGATACCTGTAGGTACCTTAACGTCACTTACGCACCTTAGGTAATCCGACTAAAAATCAGCCGAATCAGGCTCGCTAGACTTTGATTTTGCAGACGATCAATTCCCTGACCTTTCAACACCTATATCACTCGCAATACCACTTCTTTCCCACACAACACTCTCATCGCCATCTTCAGCCTCGCCACGATGTACCAACGCCAGATTCCTGCAGCCTCTGCTGGGACAAATGACGATCTCGCCCCCAAGAACCGCGATAGCGATAAGAGCACCATCGGAATTGATGTCGATGTTCCGGCTGTGACAGCTAGTTCAAGCACTGAGACCATAACCTCTCCTTTAATCGCCAGAACCCACGGCGTAGGATCGAGCGGTAATTCGAAAGGTAGCAGCGCGACAGGTGGCAGCAAAGATAGCGATGAAAGTAGTCGCGCCAGCGAAATCGAGATAGACAAGGCAGAAGAAGAAGAGTGGGCTAGGATAAAGGAGAGAGCAAAGCTAATAAGGGAAGATAATCAGAGGAGGCACGACGCTGCTAAGGCTGAAGGAAATCTGCAGGTTTATAATTTGTATGACTCGAACGATATTAGCGACTACTAAGCTTAATCTGTTGATAGTTGATTTGGTGGGTAATCTTGCTGGTTTAAACAGAGTTAAAACGAGACACATTCTACAGAACATTCCTTGTCATTGCATGAACAATACATAAAACGAAAAATAAAGCTTCTACAATTTCAACTGCTTTCATATTTTCATAGCTGCGAATGCCACACTACAGAGGCTTGTAGCTCACCTAACATCTATTTTCTATTCGCCTTCGGTATATGGACCAGTAATAAAGACTCACTCGCACAACTATTTCTGAACAATAATTTCTCCATTTACCATGGCCAAACTACCATCTTCTTTCTTCGCCCACTCCTCTAAAGCATTGGCCATCTCTTCAAACTCATCTTCATTCCCTAGGTCAAATTTTAAAGCTTTCTCTCGCAAAGAACCTTTCCTGAGCTGATCACACAATCCCTGGGCTACAAAAAACACAGCTATTAGATCCATAATCGTAGTTATACGAAGAAGATTGGAGTATTCAACTTACAGCAAACCTCCCTAGAACTCGGCGTATTGTACGACGTCGTACAATAGCTCAGCGTGACCTGGCTCCGCTCGACACCAGCTTTGAGTGCCCAAGAAACCAGCTGTCGGCCTGCAGTTGGAGTGCCTCCGTTTGCCATCATAAGGCCTGCCATAAGCTGATGGAACTTTTTCATCTCAGGAAGTTCCGGCCAGACGCATTCCGTCTCGTAGTCGCCCTCGCGGGCTGCGACAATGCCACCTCGCTTTGTCACGCGCAGCATTTCACGTAGCGCATCCCACGGCGTGCCAATGTGAATCAGCACCTGGTGACAAAAGGTTATATCGAACGTCTCGTCGGCAAAGGGAAGCTTGTAGATACTGCCCTGCTGAAATTCGATATTCTTGACGCCGGCCATTTCTGCGACGGCGCGTGCCCGTGGCAAGATCTTGTCGTTGACGTCGATGCCGGTAACGTGGCCGTCGGGAATAAGCTTGGCGAAACTCACAGAGATGGTCCCTGAGCCCGCGCCGACATCTAGGAGCTTCAAATTGGGGTTTTGGTCTTTCATGGACTGTAGCTTGGGCAGCAAAAAGGCAGCACTGTTTTCTGCAGTCCGCACCTCGTGGAGGGTCGCTTGAGCGGGCGGATGCCCTGGCTTCTCGCTTGGAGCTTGGTCTTTCTCCATAACTATTGCCGTTGGGAGAAATCAGAGAATGATTGTTATGAGTGATGGAGTGTTATCGTTGTCCTTTAGACGAGGTTTTATGATGGAGATCAGTCAGCACTTCTCCGTTTGTGGATGGCAGTTCATGCAGGGGTACCGGTCTTATCGAATTACATCAGGCACCAGCATATTGTACAAATTACAACACCGTGTAATCTTTTTAACAAAGTCATCTCAGCCGGACCGAACACCTTCTTTGCTTTGATGAAGTGTACTGGGTAACATGGCGACATTCAGATCACTTCTGGTATGAGATAAACTCGTACAAAAATATGAATTGTTTACGAACTACTATTGCACTATTGAATTCTTTCATCATGGCAGATACTTCTCATAATATGTGTCCTCACCTGATTCGCTTGGTTTGGGCCGGTACTGAGAGAGCTTCCACTGCTTCTCGATAGTGGCAGCTTTGACAGTTGTCCCTCCTGGCACATCAATGCATAAACGGGCATCAAGAAGCTTGCCAATAGACTTTGCCCAGTCGTCTGTCGCTTTAGTCCAAGGATTGTTTGTTGAGCACAAAATTATCCGCATTGGGGCGCGTCCCGACACAATATCTGGCATGAGATTCTTATCATCTCCCCAGTCCTGGAGGCGGAATGTGGTTGTATACTATACACCCGAGTAGTTAGCTTCATACTTTAAGTAGGAATGGAGCGTTTGATACTACGAATGAGACACTGATGGTTGGTTTTTCAGGGCGAAAGTAGACACGAACCTCATTGAGGAAGGTTTTGACCTCTTTACCAAGGATCTTACGAGTATCTTTGTGAGCATCATCATATAACTTTGTCTCCTTTTTGGAGTCACTGATTTTCACGGAAGATGGCAAATCCCAGAGGAAGCTGAACCCCATCTGTCGCAGCCAGGGAACCTGTTTAACCCGATAATGCTGTATGTGAATACAGACAACAATGCCTGACAACGGATCATCATTACATTTGACCTTGAAGTCGTTCATCCATGTGTGTCCTGAGAGTTCATCCATCACACTGCCAAGAGTGGTGATGAGTTCGCTGTTCAAGGCCTCGCGCTCAAAACCTGCGTAGTATACGTTTATGACAACTAGGAGTTCGGTTGGTCCGGCTGGGCGAAGATTGTAGTTCAGCTTCAGCATGTCCTCAGGCTCGCCTGTACAAGCAGAATGTCTGATATGTGTATACTCGTGCTGGCGAGATTCCAGCTGTTGATAGAGGTCGGGCGTGACAGGCATATCTGCAGTCCAGAAGAATGGATTCTTCTTCTTCCCCTCAAAAGTTCGAAAATTCAACAAGTTCCGAGGCTCTTGCGGCGGAAGTTCTATCTTGACTCTCGCAACTTCTGGCTCTGGGGCACTGGCTTGATATGGGTGCTCCGTAGTGAAAGACTGTTCTTTCGAGAGATACACAAAACTCTTTTCTGAATTTGGCGAGACCAATTCCCTGTCAGCACCCATCTGAGCAGCGGGGAAGTCTTGACTACTAGACGACATGCGTTGAGGAAGTGGTTTGCGCTTAGCAATGCTGGCACTTTTCGTAAGTCCACTGGGTCCCATTTCAACCTCTGATTGTTGTGGCTGTGATATTTGGGCAGTTGCAGTTTGATAACTCGGCAACCCTGAGCTTATAGGCATTGGAGGCGGTGGCTCCCATGATGTGGTTTGCATAACATGGTTGACGTAATACACCCTGCCTTCAGGAGTTAACCTGAGCTCCCAGCCAGGTGGGAGATTGCTGGAGCTAGTAAAACTGGGAGCAGTCGACACCGTTGGTGTATTACCAGCAGCTGTCATGACTGCGACTGGGGTCTTCGCAAGAGGTGACACGAATTCCTGAGACGGAGTCGCTGGCTCAGATACTACGAATGTCGAGGTTGTACTCTGGGGACTCATCGGCTCTGGGTGTTTCAACTCCACTGTAGGATCCTTCCCCGATGAGGTGGTGATAGGAGCCGGAAATTTCGAAGATTCCGATGCCGTCTCAGAGGGATCCGTCAGGGGCGAGGATGCCATGCCGTTCGCTTGGTCTTTTGAAGGCGATGCTGGTTCAGGAGATGCTTCTGGTAGCGCTTTGACTTTGGTCGCTGGTAATGGTACTGCCATCGTTACGATATGCAGATGGTCAAGTGGCTCTGAAACTAGAGCTGCTGGATTGGGATTTAGCACAATGACATCAGGTAAACCTCCTATACCGTATTCATTTCCCGAGTGGGCTTTCAACAGTTTCTTAGTTGATGATTTCAGCGTGATTTTGCTCCAATCTAGATCAGAATCTAGGAGGACTTTGAACGTGATTCCACTCAGACCCTCGAGCCATTTTGCAAGCTCTCCTATATGATCGTCATGAAGGACAACAGCTTCGCCGGGCCGAAGATTGCCATGCTCTCCAATCGTCCAGGCGTACATGAATCGACCCGGGTCTAGCTGATATGCTTTTGCCTCCATGAAGTCATGGCCACAATCGTAATAGATATACTTGCCGCCAAATGTCGCAAACGGGATCGACCACATGTTGATTTTGATGTTGTCGTTCGGAGGAAGTGGCTGCGGATACCCAACTTTTTCGTACTGCTTGACGAATTCTGTGTACAAACTTTTCATTTCTTTCAGAATTTTCTTGTCACGACTGTGGTACCAAGGGGTAGTCTTGCTGATTCCAGATGGTGATTTCTTGAATAACTTCCAAGGATGCGGAACACTCTTGAGGTAGGAGATAGCATTGTCGATATCATCCATCCAAAAGCTCGTAGTTTCTGGGCTGGCCCACCCAGGGTCGTTCATAACTCCGCAGCCGTATCCATAATATATAGGCATTGGGTGGCAAGCGGCGCAGAAGACGAATGCGCAGGTAACAAGGTACTGAAGTATTGGATCCATCTCTTCTATCGAGATAGTGACGTCGGAATCAGCGGCTGTAGTTGCGGCCATCACAGCTGCATGGGCTTGGGGCAGTACATCGTAGTTGATAACATCGAGAGCAAGCAGTCGCTGGCCAAGATTGGCGAGAACGAAGAGCAAATCATCCAGGGAAGGCCCGGAACGGCTGCCGGTTTCAGTGACACCACTGCTCCTGTCTTTCTTCAGCGACTTTCTCACTTCCCACCAGGTCCCGAGCGTAGCAGCAGCCTTGATCGCTGAGATCCCAATCTCGATGGATCCTGTAATCGGATCGTTCATGAAGTTTGTGACAGGGTCCGACATGATTCCGCTCTAAGAACTCGTACGTTCGATGTAGAGAAGGCTGAGAATCAGATGCGAGGTTTTCTGCATCTTTATGAATGATCAAGCCTCCTGCTGTGCAATTGGGCTTTCAGCTGAAGAAATCAATACACATAGCGGCAGGGCGACAACCAGTGGCGTCAACGCCACATTACGCCTCAACATGATACGATCCAAATCTGGGGAACAAGTATGCACCTCGCTGATAAGGAGGGAAGATCTTTTGGAAAGGCTGTCCAGCTGGTCGAATAAGAGGGTGTCGGCACCTCCTTGGCGCTGGCTAGATCTCAGCCCTGATGGTCTTGTTCAGCTGTCAAATCGTCAAAACCGTCTAGGTTCTTGCGACTCGGCCAATAATATCAACAGTGTCTATGGAGAATACGCGCAGGGCTTGCGGGCGCCAAGATTTAGAGTTACTCTGATGGCGTGTGACTTTGATCGATCTTGATCCACGTGTACTGGCTTGAGAAGCCGTCGAACGTTCTGAGAGTTGAGTCGTTGCGAAAATCTAACACTAAAAAGAAGAGAAACACTACACAGTGCTCAAGGCCGCTCTATCTATATATACGGATCTGTAAAGCCTGCCGTCCTTGTCTGGGTGTTTCACAATTCGCTTCCTCACCCGCTCGCTTGGCCTGAGCCTTAAACTGACGACCACATCGGCACCTCCTCAGACCAAGAAACCTAAACACCTACGCAATTCCAGCTCGTTCAATTATCTTCTTATTTCAGATCCTTTGCTGGTATTCTCGGTTCGAGCTTATGCCGGCGCATTCCATTCATAATTGGTCCCTTCTTTCCATCGAGTCCTCTCGAGTCTGCTGCCACTTGGTGCATAACGTCATTGTCTCGTTTTTATGCGACCTTCTTCTCTCCTTGTATGGCAATGTATTTGTTCTCATCGATTCCAAGAAAGACTAGCTATATTTTACAAAAGAGATAAAAAATTCATTTAGATTGAACGAAAAGTTATAATACATGATGGATGAAGTCTTGAGCCTTCATTCCCAAGTCCTTCGTTGAGAATTTACTAAATCTCAACTCCTTAGCTGATAAAGATTCAAACTGCCTCTAGCACCACAGAATTCGCTGGAGTTTCCAGGACAAGTCAACTTGCAACTTGAGTCGGAAAGATTCGCAGCAGGCGTTGCGCCCACCTTGCCAGCCAAGTTGAGCATATTGCCGCACCAACATTCCTTACCGTACTCTACACCTGCCCAAATATACATGTAACACATCGAAAGACATCTCTCTATCGTCATCTCGTCGCCGTTGTTCTCGACCTTCTTGGATAGCAGTCTACCTGATGAGGGCTCACTGATACAGGAGTAGTAGGTAAAGTTTTCATTGCCGTGCGAAGTGACTGGAGGACCCGTATATGGTGGTGTCGGTGGCAGCGACGTTGGTACGGAGACGTCTTTAGAAGACGAGGACTCGTTGTTGTCTGGAATGGGGGATGACAGAGACGGAATGGTGGACACCGAGCTTGTGGCTGGTTTTTCGACGACTGTACTCCCACCTGATGCGGGGGAGCTTTTGGTATATAAGTTCAACCTGCCGCCTGCTCCACAACGCTGAGAGGTGTTCCCACCACATGGCTTCTTACACTCTTCTTCAGCAGCCACAGTAGCCGCTGGATTAAGAGTGTTTCCGCACCAACATTCTCGGCCATATTCGAGCCCAAAGAAATTATATGCGGCGCATTTTGATTCACAAATCTCAATGGTCAGTTTGTCAATTCCATATGATTTGGTCAAAGCTCGACCTTTATCCGGCTCAGCATAACATCCGACGTAAGCGAAAGTGCTAGGCGTGGACAGTGACACAGATGAAGAGGTAGGTCTTGATGGTATACTGCTGCTCAATGGTAATGGAGTTGTGCTTAAGACGGAAGATGTTGCTAAAAGACTGCCGGAGGAAGCGGTGGGAAATTCTGATGTTGAGGACAAAAGACCAGAGCTAAGACTAATGCTGGTCGCCGTTGAATGGGAGGCTGACACTGATTGTGTAGATGTGAATGATGATGAGATCGAGGACAGACTGATGATTGACGAGAGCTCGGTTGAGAATGTTGAGGATAAACTGCTTGGTGGCACGGATACTGCAGATGACAACGAGAATGTACTGCTGGCTGAAAGGAGTGCAGATGAAAGCGGTGATGATGAAAAGGATGGACTGATTGACGAGAGTGTAGATGAAACTGAGGACGAAATCGAGGACAGACGACTCGTTGAAGAGAATATAGATGTGCTGATGGTCGCTACTGTTGAAGATCCCACTAATACAGTACGAAAGCTCGAGCTTGAAATGGCTGATGAGATAGGGGTTGATGCGCTGAATTGGTAGACATTGAGACGCTTCCCAGCACCGCAATACTCGGTGGTATTATCTACTTAGTGTTAGAGAGTTTATATAATAGGAGAGTTAAGCATACCGGCGCATGGGGTGCTACAATCAGTGATTGCTGTAGGGACAGACCCTGCAGTAAAAGAATCTCCACACCAACACTAACAGGAATCAGCCATTGCCAAATGCATCAAGAGTCATAACTGTACCTGTCCACCATACTCCAACCCTGCATATTGATACTTACTCGAAGAACAGGCAGACACACAGTTAGCCACAGTTTTCAAGGTAATTTTTTTGGAGATGGGTAAAGCTCTCCCATCAGTCGCCTCGGTATAACATCCAATGCTGGTATATCCTCCCACACCAGGATTTGTTACTGGACCTCCAACGGGAACACTTGGTGTTGGTGGGGTTCCATCCAACTGAAGCGAATCGACGAAAAGCGATATGTATGGCCCATTACCTTCCCCAGCGCCTACACCATTACCACCACATACTTGATTGAGATCCCCTTCGCATGCGAAGTTGCAGTTGGCATCATCTACCTGCAAGTTCGGAATCGTAGGCCCACCCCAACACTCTCTGTGGTACTGGGTGCCGCAGTATTTGTACCCACCAGCTACACAAGCCGCGATACACTTTGAAATAGTGTTACTATCGTCGCCATATATCTGCTTTTTCAACTGCCGGCCGGGGTTGTTCTCTTTGAAGCAGCCAGTGTAGCGATACTGGCTGCTTCCATTCGCAAAGAGTGGAGCGGTTTGCTCTGCTACGGCATTGCAGACAAACTGCATATCTTGGTGGCTGAAATTGGGATCGTTGAAATTCATGGTCCATTGAGCTCTTCCGACATAAGAATCTGTGTTCCACTGTTTTTTAGGGGGAGCACAGTAGATGGTGGCGGTGGCGCTCTCGCCTGGCTTTAAAATGGTACCTTCACTTAGGTCTACCAGATTAGTGGCGCTGATGATGCCATTTCCAAATGGCGGCTTGGAGACTGCAAGAGATAGAGATGCTGAGTCTATAGGCGCACCATTTGTGACTCGTAATTTTAACGATCGAATTTGGTTCTCTGTAACATCGCCAAATGTGTAGTCTGTCCCAGGTTGATATCGTACCCACCCTAGGCCGTCAACGGTTTGAAATTCAACGACAGCAACCGGAGGATCTCCAGAAATACCAGTAGCACTGAGAGCTTTGCTACCTCCATTTGAATGGATAACAAGATAAGAAGAGAAGTTACCAGAAACATCGGTCGCAAAATTGACTGTAACAGCCGTGACGCTATTTGGTGCAATTGTGGTTGGCAAGTCGGAGAAAGTAAATGGCCCTACTTGAAGAGTACCAGAGATTGAAGTGATTGTTTGGAAAGGACCAGAGCTACTCGTCGCGGAGTAGTCAATGCTCGAAATACTCAACAACGTGTTTCCAGAATTGACGAGAAGGGTAGTTTGACTGAGCCCCCCGACCTGCTCTCCGGTGACTCCTTGAAAAGACAGCGTGGCAGGACTGACACCCAGGAAAGGGGCAACACTCTCTCCAGTTCCTCGCAGGGTAACGGCCGTGGACGAGCTGTAACCACTTACCCCATTAGTGGTGGCAATAACCACGTCAGAGGAGACCATTCCGACCCCTGCAGGATTGAAAGTTGCTTGGAAGGTAAATACGCCATTTGCTAGGACATTTAAGGGAAATACTGGTAGCTGACTGACACCGAAGTCCACAGTACTCTTCAACGTGATGCCAGTGACTTTTAAAGCGACGTTAGCTTTGCAGCTGACTGTTTTGACCACTTCTGACGCGTCGACGTTGACTGTACCAAATTCAATGGCTGTGCAGTTCAAAGATGGTTTTGAATTAGTTCCAAATCCGTACAATAATCCCGCTGTAGTTCCGATGTAGGCACGACCATTCCCAAACACAGGCCGAGTAAATTTGGCCACTGAGGAAATTTGGAAATGGTTGATGAGGTTCAACTGGCCATTGACCGGAACCGCGTTGTATATTCGAAGGTTGTAGCCGTTGACATCACTAACCCAATATAGTCCAGTGCCGGGTTGCCCGTTAAGTGATGTGGTAGTTCCATGAGAGACACCGAGGTAGGCGCAAACTTCCAGACTATCTGCAACTTGAGTGAAGGATGGTACACCAGCAGCGCAATTGAATTTGAATACGTGAGTCGGGTACCTCATCACTATAGTTTGTTAACAGCTATTTTGACAACTTCTAAAATTTTCTCATTACTTGCCATTAATGTAAATATAGCCTCCTTCACCTGGATATACACCAGCGCCAGCATAGACCGAATTTTCATTCTGGGTGACTTGAATTACGTTGTCCAGGTTGTTAGCTTATAACCGCGTTAGTTTAATTGTTTGTTAATATCTCTATAGTTGATTCAAAATCCAAAAGATCTTGAAGGAGTGTGACATACCTGCCATTTGGTAACCTCCCATGTCGTCGAGGTTTAACCAATAGGTTTTTCCACTCTTTCCAGTTACGACACCGATTCGTTTGAAATTGCCGCAAGAAAACTCCTTGGGCAATATCTCCAAAGGACTCGTTCCTAGATCGATATCTCCACCATCTAGCTTTCGCTTCTCAAATGGCATGAAGAAGTCTACAACCTTAAGGGTTCCATCGGAGTTTATTGACATATGGACTGCAGCTTCTTCGAGTGCAGAAGGTGGGTTGCGTCCACTGACAGGTATATTGGTGAGTTGCGATGCGTGTCCGTTGCCAGTGGCGAAAAACATGGAGCCAGCGTCGTCGGATGCCAAGCCTCCTCCACTCATCCAAACTCCACCACCTTGGGTCTAGAAGATAGAATATCGAGTCAGTAATCATGTCCCAAGATGTAATAGCAGAAACCAAATTTCAGAGAACACTGTTCGGTGGTGATTACCTGGCTGTCCACTGGTGCTCCTTCCATAGCATAACTCTCAACAACAGCTCCAGTCGTCTTGTCCCATCCAAAAACCCACCCTGTGTAGTTGAACTTCACACAGTGTGATGCGAATCCTGCATAAATGTAATTTCCTGTATGCAAAAGAGCTGGACGTTGGTGCTGGACGCCACCATTGAAGCTTCGAAGTGGGTTATTGCTGGCAACTATTCCTTCGATATTGATCGGAAAACCTGCACGTTCGCTCAAATCATTAACATTAATTGCATGGAAATAGTATCGTCCGTTCGGCCGTCCCTGAGCGATCGGTCCAGCTGTCTGATCTTGGTAGGTCTTGGCGGTAAGATATAAAGTGTCTGTGTTGGGGTCGATGACCCCAGTTGACGTGACCCCTATTAGAGGATTGATATCGCCGCAGCCATCCAGATCAGTCACTAGGAATGGAATGTGGAGGTTCCTCTTCAATACAACTGCTCCGGTGGCAGCATTCAACTTGTAGAGGTTGTTGTGTGTAGTTGCAACAAAGAGATACTGAATGCCATCGGACAGTGTATAAACAAGTGGCTGTGAGAATATCTGCTCCTTTGCGCCGTTGTAGATTCCAGGTAGCGAGGCCCTGAAAATCTCACCAAATTCCGAGCTTCCAACAATTGCGGGATCCAGATTGTGATTACTTCGGCCGTCAATTTTTGAAGGACATAATGGATAAAGAGCTTACGTCTGGTAGCCAGTCCTAGAATTATCCCCGCCCCAAGTTATCGTATCGGTTAAACCAAGGGACGCAACATTGCTGGTAAAAAGGGAGAGCAAAATAGCGAATGCTATAGTGAATCGAAGCGGCTGTGCCATGGCTATGGCAATAGTTCAACAATAGGAAATTAAAGAGAGTGTAGCAGAAGTGCAGCTGAATTAATAACGTATTCCAGAGGCCTTTACGGCTTCGCACTGGTTCGAAAATTATACAAGAGTGGCTTTAACAGGGACTTTTCCTCTGTAGCAGGGACGCTGGATTTATAGATGTAGAGACGTTGTGCATAAGTTAAAGGTGCAAATGAATGCAGCCCTTAAAGACATGAGACGTGGAGGGGAGCCGCGTCAAAAATGCCATGCGGAACATCACTAGGAGCGAGACAGATTACGAATAGATCAAAATTACTCAAGGAATAAGCAAAGACACGGGAGGCTGGCAGACAAGCGAAACTCTGGACACGGCTCGTATGATTGGTCTTGCAACAGCTGAGCACTTCAATTCAGAGGTAGAGATCCTGAAAATATCTATGCTGAATTTTTCTATCAATAGACAAAATCACCTGTCATAAGGTACATCACGATGTTCATACCAAATGTTACGTGAATTTACCGAGTGGGATAAAGATCGCAGCACGAGATGGTTTGCGGCTGTTGATCTTTTCTGGGCATTCGTCAGAGTGGGTCCTCCAAGTATGGCCAAGAACTTATGCGTGCTCAATGGAGTATTGCTTGTGAGACACAAAAGAAGCGCACCCAAAGAATGGAAAGTAGAGACTTGGCGCCACGAGAGTTGATCACATTCCACAATTTCGTTTTCAATTGCAAAGAGTCTTTAACGACAGTAAGCCAAAATTTGCTCTGGTGTTTGCTTGTCCAGATTCGAGGTCATACCAGTAGATAATATACAGCATTGAAAGAAATGGAAGGAAGTGGTTTTGGTCAGAGCCCGATATTGTTGTTTATCTTGAAATTAATGAGGCGATACTTGTCATATTGAGCCATCTTGACGCTTGAAGACTTGGCAGTCTAGAGATAAAATATTTCGCGTCGTTTCTGGGGCGGCAAAGTACGTGAAATTAAAAGGGGAAGGTTGGCACTACGTTTTAGGGGTCGCAATGTATTGGAAGACGGGCTTGGGGAACACGCGGCAGAATTTCCAATTACGGTGCGCCGTGTGTTGTCCAGATCTGATCGCTTCCTCTAGTAGCGATAAAGATCGATCCCTCGCCCTCTTTGGAGTTTTGAAATTGAGGAGACGTCACTTTTACTTGACGTAGTAATGGTTTTAGTTCGCGTAAGTTCTATATATCAGTCGTCATCAAAACTAGCTCTGGGTAGGGTGCAACAATCAATACAGAAGTTTCGCTTCAATTGCCTCACAATCATTCACATTACTACAATACCGGAATAAGTATCCGAGCATGTCGTTCAAACAAGAAGCCTCTGCTATTGCCCTCTCCGTCTTTGAAGGCCTCGGGAGCAAAGTTCAGCACTTGAGGATTGAGGACTATGAGGGCTAGATTGAAAGTTCACCATACCACTCGTTTCGATGAAACCAAGGATAATAGATATTGCTCCAACAATTGCGATTAATCTGAGCGTCTTTAGCTAAGTAGTTTACAGATTGTATCGTACAGTTGTATTCAAAGTCAAGGGTTAGATCTGACCCAATGTGCGCTTGCACACTTGTTCTCCTTTGTCCAGTCCCGAATCCTCTCCATGTTCCATCCCGAAACGAACCGATGCGTCCCGTTCACTTCCGGGGAACGTTTCCTGCCAAGTCGGATGTGGTATGATAACGCGCAGGTACTACCATCGTAGACGAATTGGAAGCACAATTTGTCTGCTTGACAGGCTACCTGGCAATTTTCGAAGGTTGCATGTGATGCTTTCTTCGAGGGATAGATCTTCATGCTGCTATCTGTATTATCCCAGTCTTCAAGAGTACTAGTGATTTGACGAGCGATATATTGAAACAAGTCCTTGAATAAAAGCGGTTGCTGTATTTTGATTAGCAGAATGATTATGAAGGCTTCTCTTTTCAGAGGAGGAGTAGAAATAATCAAAGATATATGTACCAAGCTCTTTGTCCTGACTTTCCAATCCTCGATCCACTGCCAAAACTTTTGCATGTCCTCCCCGCTAATGTGATGCAACGAGATGACCGGTTCACACCAAAGATCTCTCCCGAAAGAAAGACTAGCGGGTAACTCTCCATTGAGCATCGGCCAATAGCCTTTCAGAGAGACTCCTTTTGTTTTCAATACCATCGCAAGGGCTTCATCGCCACAACACAAAGCGGTTACGTTCAGGCCGAATTGACTGTACAACGGTCCTTTTTGGTAATGGGAGCCAGGGTTGTTAAGTGCTTTCAGTGCGCCATACGATAGAATGTACGCGCTCCCACCATGTGCAAATTCCAACTTTGGTAGCCACACCGGACTGCCTAGATAAATCTCTTTCGTGGGGTCAAAATGCTCCAACAACGCGAGGAGATTGTCCCAATCAACGAACGTGTCCGTATCTATGAATACGAACCACTTTTTCCGCCCTTCATGGCCGTCGCCGATTTCCTGCTGCATGGCCCATATCCTGCGCTTCATGGCCAAGTTCATGCTGAAGAACACGAAATTAGACTTTGCATTTATATATTTGGAGAATTGCTACTCCTGAAACACGATTTTAAAGCAGCTACGTCGAACAAGAAAAGAGATGCTCCCCAATTACTCACTACTTGGCCAAGTCCCATCCACCTTGCAGCTCTCGAGTATCCTTTCCTTGGCGTTTATACTCCTGCTGTGCGTCATACAGGGCAAATTCGGGGTAATTCTCACGCTCCTGCTCTAATAAATCTGAATAGACATCACTGATATGGTAAGAATCGACCTGTTCTTCCAAGTCCGAGAAGATCAGAACGTTCTGATGAGGAATCTGGGAGAGAACTGTCGCAAGTTGATGCCGAAGTCTACTTTGGGGTTCTGAGCCCCCAGTTTTGACCACAATCTGTACATCTCGAGCGATCGCAGCCTTAGAGCCTGTGCATGATGGTTCAAATGGCGACGAACCGGGGCAACTCGTCCAAGTCCAAGTATCGTAGCGCCGCGCAGTGAAATCCAGAAGTTGAAAGTAATGCAGCAAGAAGAGCGTGATGCCAAGACATATGAGCCCATTAATAGCGCGCCTGGTGTAGCGTGGGTACCGCCATGCCATCGCTCACAGCAAAGAAGGTGAACAAAACTTACTCAACACCATTTCAGCGCGACGTGCTTACAACATGTTTCGCTAGGCCTGGAAGGCTCTAGCCCTGTGCAACGTGGAAAGCCAATAGAAAGCGATCTTAAGATCCCTCAATACGAGGGAGTGAAGATTACAGGCAACATTATGTCTGTCCGTACTGCGCCGCAGACTGCGCCGCAGGAACCACCTCGTATTATTTACCGGGGCTGCTTACCTCAGGCACCAAGCAATGTCCCTCCGATCTTCCCGAGCCGCTAGGCGTTTTTGGGTGGTACGGTGGCCTGCAACCTGCCTTATCCTTGCCAAAGAAGGCTTACTACCTACCTGCCTTAAAGTAATATGCAGGTGGAGATGGAAACAAAGTGACACAGGGGGGCTCTAAGTTACCAGTTTACGAAATATGTTTATAAATATTCCAAAGTAAACCTGAAAAACAAACGCCAATGTCCAGCACACGCATTCAATAGACAATATGGTTAATTGAACTGAGTGTGTAGAAATTGCGGGGAAAGAAGGTTGACAACGGAAGGCTTACTTGCTTGCGGATCGCCTTGTGGAACGTCTGTCGAGAAACAGCACAATCTGATGTAGCACATGCGAGTATACACGATCTGGGCTCGTCGATTTATCTAAGGATGTAGGATAGTAAAACAGTAGTGTTGTGGTAGAAACAAGCAGTGTTACATCGTGGTGTGGGGCTACACTAGGACCCCGAATTGGCCCTTAGATATACTGCCTCACTGCTGTCCTTTAGACCTCTTGAATGAAGTATTTATCCTCAAAGAGTGCGCTGACAATCAAGCTTGATGTACAGTAACGTAATCCAACCATTATATGGTCTGATATAAAGACAAGTTTACAAAGCAACGCCGGCACCGGACATTCTGTTCCCGTGTTCAAGCAGCCTTCCTCTTTATCAACCCTTCAATATATTTACAAGGAAATTTTCACCTGAATGAAGAGCTAGTAAACTTCAAATGAACTTTGTCAGCATAGAGACATCGCCGAAAGTGCCTCTGATGCACATATGTGGATTTTTGCTAGTCGAGAGAACTCCTAATTTGGTCTGGAGGTTTGATCACGATGTCCTGTTATTTATTTGGTGTGAAATAGGGGCTTCGAAACGAACCGAACTGCTCGACATGTGAAATGGCATTTGTCTAATGAATTTTCCATTAGAAAGTCGTGAACACATTACTTCGGCAGGGACAAGTGACACAATATTGGTTGATCAGACCTTTGTAATCAATCCCTGCTCGTGAAGTTGTGGAAGAGTGCATTAATGGAAGACTCTTCTCATCAGTAGTAGTTGTGCGTAACTGATATCCATAGACTTATAAACCCCTGGTACCTTAAGTTATCCGTGAAGCTAGTCCTATGAAATTTATCAAAACAGCTGAAGATGAGAATGGGAATCTCAAGGCTGTTTGTGGAACCTGTGTGTGCGGCGCTCATGTTGTTTCAATATTAGCTATTGTCGAAATACTGCTGTTTATCCTGCTGAACGATATTAATTGGGTCAAATGCAACCTGTCAGTTGGGAGTGGAGTCGGAAATCAGCAGATGAGAATATCCTGACAGGCATCTTGACCGCTGAGCTTTTCTGGAGCTCGTCCTTGTATCCCAATGGTCACAGCAATGAGGGCTCAATTGCGTTCGAGGTATCCAATAGGATATAATATGCTACAGAGTTCCACGCATGATGATGTGCCTACCGGGGTCCGAAACGTACGATGCCTACGGCACAGCGATACCGTCTTTCCGCAACCCGGCAACGTCTCTTCCACAACAGCCGGACCTACGAGTTTAGAAGCGATTAAAAGTTGATTGGCAGTCACTTTAGAACCCAACTCACTGATTCGTTGTTAACCCTGTGGTTGAGTTACTGTCTGTGCTGTTGGTGAGTAACCAGTTGAGGAAGGGTAAGGGCTGACACGTTTAAAATATAGTATAAATTAATAGATCGACTAAGTTATTTGTAATATAAAATCCACAGTCCAGGGCCGCCTACGCAACCCTTATTTCAACCACGATACATCCCCACCTCGTTTCTAATCCCGCTCACATAAATCTACCCCATTTTTGATTTGAGGATATACTTTTCTCATCTCTCTTAGAGAAGCCTCCAACTCTAAAGATTAAGGCCCTTCCAATTGATTTATAGCTAGGTGTAAAGAGTCGCCGAAATATAAAAGGTGGTTTATCATAAATTAGTACTCACCCGCGCCCTTCATAAAGGGGAAGGGGTCTTTAAAGTGATAATCTCTACCCTTTATATTTTTTCTAGTATATCTTCTATCTCTTTCTCTATTTGTAGAATCGCTATCCCAAATTTAAGCCTTAGACTCGTCCATTCAGGACGAAGTATTTTAACCCAAAACACGCTAGCCTTATTGAGTAAGCTGTGGTCTGTTCCATGCCGTATTGCCGTGTCTTTTCTCAACGTTAATAGGTGGTGGTGCCCCCGACGTACCACTATTTCGGCCCCCAACAGCGAGCCCCTGTGACGATCTTCAACCTATGATGGCAATTAAGAGCTGTGCCTCTTTAGGATCAGGACAAAGCTCACTCCCAATTCTTGCCCCTCATTCCCTTCTGCAACTTTCTCGACTATCCATACTGAGTCTGCTCGACTGACACGGAAGCCAAAAAGAACCCAAGATGGCATCTCAAATCGTGGAATTTGAACCAATCACTATTGCGAAGGTACATAGCTTCACTCAGACAGGACACATAAGCCCGGCTAACGGCTCGATAGGGCTGCACGCTCCGCTTTTTCGCCGATAACGTACGATATCTCACGATCTACACCCGCCAAATTAGCACAGCCAAGCTAACAACAGCAGTCCAAGCCTGAAGGCGATGTCGACCACAATTGGATGGAGGGCTCATACGATGGCAAGCCTGACTCCGACTTGCTTGACATTCAGCCGCATTGGCATAAGGTATGTACAATCTGTGACGTGATCAATCATGAAACCAGGTTTGACGACAGCGGATGTGGACGCTAAGATCTATCCAGACTCACGACGAGATAATGGAAATGAAGGAAGGGAGGATGAAGTTCATAGTTGGCGGAGTTGAGCATATCCTCACGCCCGAATCAGGGCGGCTTTTCATCCCTCGCCGCGTCGTCCATAGTGGGATATCATTCCCCGGCGAACCGGCCATCGCAATCGAGAAGACGGTGCCGAATGGAGAATTGAAGGCGCTGTTCTTTGCGGACCTGTTTCAAGGGGGGAAACCTCCTGGATTCTTCCTGGCGATGAGGTCTTTTTATGAGGGTGATGGGTATGTTCCATTGCCGGGGAATATGAGGTGGCTCGATGAACTTTTTATCAATGTTGTGGGATTCATTGCTACATTCTTGGCGCCAAAGAAGCCTTCCGCTTTGAAAAAGAAGGGTGCTGATTAAATTGAACATCAGAGAGCAAAATGTAACCTATTTTCTACATTTGAATCTCAAATACGATTATCTGAAGACTTGTTTGTAATGTCTCTCTGATTCCACAGACCCAGAGAAAGTCTACAAAGTATAAATTATTAAAGATAAGATCACAACTAGACAGGAGTAACTGTTGACTTTCAAGCACATGAGTGGACTACAAAGCGAAATAAGGAGGTTGCATCTACTCAAAATTCAAAGCTTCAAGCCCTGACAGGCAACAACCTGCTGCAAGTCAAATTCGTTCCCACAAGCTAAGCAGAGCATAACGATATAGACGCATAAATACAGAAGCTTTAGAGCATCAAGAATCTCAGGAATGACAATGTGAATATAATATGAATATAAATATATAAGTCCAAACAAAGAGTTGAGTAACCCACGGCGGTGCGAGGAGGAAAAGAACAAAGCGCACCTACACCTCATTTTCATCCCCTCATTCCACTCTCCCGCTACTCAAATCAATCCATCTATGCAATCCCTGAATCAACAATATATGCCCCGGAAATATATACATCACACAAGGTCTTTTTCGCGCGCTAAAGATATGTCCCATCCCAAATAAGATTGCAAGTTTCCCCCCATTCCTCTCCGTGTGTTTGACATGCTGCTCGCTGCTCGCTTTGTTTGGTATTTTCCGTCGGTGGCTAATTTGGTAAGATTATATGCACGCACACCTTCATCTTCGCGCTTCTCCTCCCGGCCCAATCCCATCTCCAGCTACATGCGTACATGAGGTCGCAGAGATGTACCTCTCAAGCTTCTGCCTCGGTCAAGAAATCCATTCAAGCAGGAGAACTGAACCCTGATTCAGTCTCAGAGAGGGTAGATTCTGAAGCCGAAGATGAAGCGCCTTCGCTGAAGATGCTATTCACCAGCTCGCCTCCTCTAATCGCCAAGATTGAAAGGAGTGTATCGCTCAGCTAAATCGTTGTCAGTTTAAAACCCAAATCTTCTCTGGCGTGGGCACTTACACCGTGAGTCACCTCATTACATCCCTGAAGCCAAATACCACTCTGGGATTTGTCGACCTTCGCCTCATCAAACATAACCCTGTAGTTTCTCTCGACCGCGAACTTGCCCTCTTCCGCCAAATCTGCTCTCAGTAGCCCCTTAGCATCGGCCAGGATATCCTCGTGTGCATTCCTCTTATATCCTGTAGCCACAAATGCATAGTCGACTTCCATCTCCTCTTCACTTCTTGGTTCTCCTTCCTCTTCAGGGTAGACACCTAGTCTCAGAGTGATAGCACCCGACTTGGAGTTGGTGGCTGAAATAATAGAACGCTTGGACATGATCTGGCATCTCCATTTTGATGGATCGGGTTGATGCATACGCTGGATGTACTGTGCCTCATACAAATGCTCGAGGAGTGTTAAGCGAACCACACCATAGTTGGTGCCTTTGTCGAGGGCGATCTGAGCTGCTCGCTGAGTTGGGGGTGTTGCGTAGATGCCATCCACACGATCTGGATCGAAAATCTCATTCACACTGTCATGAGTTAGAAGAAGTCCTTTAAATGTCTCAAAATGACAAGACTCGACACCTAAAATGCCAGCGAGTTGGACGGGGGATGGAAGCAATTCCACGTGATCGTGGGGAGCCAATGTCAATGGAACTTACAAGGGACTGTCATCACTCGGCCTCAAACTGGCCCCTCGAATCACCAATCTCACTTCACTCTCGGGAAATCTGCTCCAAAGATCATTGAAGATCTCAGCAGCGCTCTGTCCACTTCCCACAACGGCAAATCTCGGTCTTCGTCCCTTCTCTCTCTCCTCGATACCGCCAATTGTTGTGGCAAATTGAGAAGAGTGTGCCACATTCTTCACACCTTGCAGAGAAGGTGGGAAAATAGGCTTGCCGCCTACTGCAATGACGACATGCTTTGCCCTTCTCACAACGACATTACCTACTGCATCACGAGCAGAGACCTCCCAGGAAGTGACTTTGCCATCAAGGCTGTGAGAGATAGGTCGAACGGATTGCACTTCCATGCCATAGGCAACCTTTCCCTCTCGCTCAAAGTGCCTAGCACACCAGCGTAGGTAGTCTTCATACTCAGCCCGAGTCGGTAAGAAGGTACCCAAGTTGATGAACTGGTTCAAGCGGCCTTGGGTGAAAAGATAATTGGTGAAAGTAAACTTGCTTCGAGGATCTCTCGGCGTAGCAAGATCCTTCATGAACGAGATTTGCATCTTGGCGCCAGGAAGTTGCATTCCTGCGTGCCATGCGAATTGAGGCTGCTTCTCCAAGAAGAGGGTCTTAGGCTTTGGGCCTGGGGCTGTTGGAGAAAATGCATCGTGGAGAGCGATGGCAATAGCGAGAGAGGCTGGTCCGAAGCCAACGCAGAGTAAATCCAAAGTATCAGCAGATGAAGAGGGGTGAGGGTTGGATAAGGACAGAGTCCTCGAGATTTGCGTGTTCAGATGCATGTTCGAGTTGCTGCTGATGCTGGTGTAGCGAGAGTCGAGCTCCTCGATGGAATGAATTGCTGATGGTGCCATCTTGATATTTGAATATCAAGCAGGACGGTAAAGTGACCGAGCACAAATTTGAAGACCACTTAGTGGAAGAAGAAAAGCGCTCTATGCAAAGCTGAGCGAAAACAGATCAAGCTTCCCTGATGCTATGCCAAATGTGAGCCAGTGTTTGCGGAATCTCATCTTATCTAAAGATCAGAGGGCAAAAGCAAAACAATGACCAAATCAGCATGACATGGAAAGTGTATTCGGCCTAGAGCCTCTCCACAGCCAGTGCGCGGGGGTTGAGATGTGAAATCACTTACGTTTAATTTGCTGGAGGTACAATAGACTTTGGATTGAATGACAAGTGCCGTCGTCGATGTCCCTCCTTAGAAATAGATGCGGCCTGATTCGTCACGGATTGCTCCAATCATACAAGCAGCACGAGCGAGTGGTGACGGGATGACAAGCCGACGTTTGACCGATGATTCAAGATGTTGGTGGCAATTTGTGCAGGTGATGATGACCGGTTTTTGGTGCGTGTCGGGCGGGCAGCCAGAAATCTGTCGCTGGTGGATGTGGATTGGCTGGCAGGTCGGGAGCCAAGTGTATGATGTGTAGACTTACGGCGGCGCAGCTTTTCCTCAATGGCCGCTTTGTGTTTTTCCAGGGGACAGGTGACGGAAGTTGCTCGTTTGTGTATCAACGCCCAGCAGGTATGGTGATGGGGGAATGGAGAAGAGAGACCAGGAAATGAGACTGGGCTCGAATGATTGGGGCTCTAGCAGCACTGATATATGATCGCACTCAGCTAGGTGGGACTCCCTCGAGAGTCGTCGACTAGCCAGTGCACGACGAGGGGGGTCGTCGTCGAGGAGAGTTCCGGGCAGTGTACTTGCATGTGCATGGTACCGCCATGTCAAGTCACGGAACGGGACCTGCAGCCCTGCAAATGTCACTGGCAGAGAGACGAGTGTCCTGCTCCTGCTCGGCTCATGTCGAGTCGAATTTTTCATGCATTGTCCATCTCTTGCCTGGCCCTGCCCTCTTGCCCGTCCATCGCAAGTGACGCAAGTTCCGGAGCAGGGGGGGCATGGAGGGGTAGCGGCACCAGGGCAAAGGGTGTGTGTGGGTGTGAAGGTGGATATGGATGAGGATGTGGATGTTTGTTTTCTTTTTCCAGCTGCTGCCCCTCCCACATGTGTCCTGCTGCCGGTGCCGCCAGTGTGCCTCGTCGCCTGTGGTTGACTGCCTGCACGCGCGACCCTACCCAAGCTGCTGCAAAAGTGTCCTGATCATGGTCCCACCCCGTGGTACCATCGACATGCATCCGTCGTCTTGTGCCGGCGTCGTCATGGAAAAAAAATTGCACTGGCTTGCCAAGACATTTTATCTGATCCGTGAAAACTGGAACCAGCTCCCGCGCCGAGCGGTATCGGACCCTCTTGCTCCTCGAGCAGCCAGTCACCAGCGTGGCAGCGGGGGCGCATGGATGAAGCGACTGGGGTCGACATTATCAGATGGGAAGATAACTCTGATCGGCCCATTGCGTGGCCGGAGATCCTGCTGCATTGGGAAGGTGGGGAGGGAAGGACGAGGAAATGGGACCATGGCGCGGGTCGATGGCTCTGTTTTGACTTTTGGTTGATGCATCGCGGGACTTGGCTGTGGTCTGCTGAAGGTTACCGAGGTGGAAGAATGCTTGCGCAGGAGAGCGGAAAGAGCGGTGTCGCGTAAGAGAATGCAATGCTGGGACGAGGAGGGAGGACTCGGGTTGAGTAGTGCCTTAGCTGTGGAGAGTCAGCTCGGTGCATGGGATGAGTACGGGGTTGTGGTATTCATCCATGAAACATCGGGGTGAGGCTGGAAAGCGAGAGAGATACTTCGAAACTGGTGCTTGCAAAGTGATAGATACATGCAATTGAGAGAGTTTGTTGTCACCGAGACCAGGCAGGAGCAGTAAGATACTTGCCGACCACATCTCGATCT
The DNA here is from genome assembly GCA_003415645.1 of Articulospora tetracladia. Classification (NCBI taxonomy): domain Eukaryota; kingdom Fungi; phylum Ascomycota; class Leotiomycetes; order Helotiales; family Discinellaceae; genus Articulospora; species Articulospora tetracladia. The sequence goes on along the minus strand of PYIV01000002.1, from coordinate 3,774,372 downwards.
TACACGGAAAAGCGGGAGTCAACCCGACAAACCTATTACACCTCTCAAAACTAAGGTCCGAGACGATGTGGTGATGGGTCGGGCAATTCATGTTCGGTTACACCGCATGACTTTTGTCCGCTGCTGTACGGCAAAGAAGCTTTCGAGATCAGCGTGTACAACACACCCATGTACATCGCCCATATACTCTCTAGTCTCATGCCGCCCTCCCAATGTGATGGCTCATGTTTCCCTATCGCAACAGTAAAAGAGCATATAGTTTATTCTATGGACACCATGCTGCTGAACCAACAGTTGTTTAATCAACATCTTTCCCAGATTTTGCGCCTTGATAATTTTTTCGTATATTCCTCCATTTCTCGTCGACTCTTTATGCTTACCCTCCTTCACAATTTCCCCTTTACCAAAAACCAGTATTCGATCAGCATGCTGTACTGTCGTCAAGCGATGTGCGCTCATAATAGCTGTGCGTTTCCTGGAGGCCACTATGATTGCCTCTTGGATTTGTGCTTCGGAATTCGAATCTGATCGTCAAGAGTTAGCGAAAGATGCCGTACATATGGAAGGGAAACTCGCCCAAAGCAGACGTAGCTTTGTCCAACAGCAGAATCTATGGGTCCCGGAGATGTGCTCTTGCAATAGCGATCCGCTGTTTCTGGCTTCCGGAAAGTTGGGAGCCGTTTACGCCGCATTGCCTGGATCAGTTGATGTCTGACCGGGAACACCTTGAGAATGGAGATATACGTTTCATAACCATCCACCAGTCCGCTAATAAATTCATGGATCGTAGAAGCTCTCTATGAGGGAAATGGTCGATGACTTGCCGGCTCCAGAGCGGCCCACCAGAGCGACAACTTCTACGGACTTGATTTCGAGGTTGAAGTTGGTGAAAATGGGTTCTGATGAGCGGGACTGGTAAGCCAAGTGAAATTTCTCGAATTTGATGTTTCCCACTCCCTTATCTTGGGGCAATATATCCATTGACCGAAAGTTTCCCCTCGAACTTGTCTCGAGCCCCACCAATATGCCAATGAATATACGTAGTACCTAGACAGCTGTAAGCGTGTTGAACTTGGAGCGGAGGCTGTCCGTACGTGACATAGAGTGCGATTGCGAGAATCATATTTTCAAATGCAGTATACCTGAATGATGGTCTGGAGAGCGCTCGTTGCTTCGTCCAATACCAGCATGGAAGGGTCCCCAATGAGTGCTCTCGCAAGGCATAACCGCTGCTTCTGGCCCACTGAAAGTTTTGTGCCAGTTGGCTCTCCCAACCGCGTATCCAAGTCCTCTGGCAAGTTATTGATGAAAGACCAAGCATCGGCTTCCTTTGTCGCTTTCATACATCGACCCCGCAGTTCATCATCTGGTAATTCCAGGCCATTGTAACCACCCCCAATATTGAAGTAAATTGTACCCGAAAATATAGCAGGATCCTGGTCAACAAGAGCTATTTGGTGGCGCAGACTAGAGGGATTAAAGGCAGATAATTAACGATGAGTCAAATGTAAGAAATACAGTAGCATATACCTAGGTGTGTCAGACATGACTTCCCAAAACCCCAATTTCGCAGTGATGCTCAAGGGACTTACTGTACCAGCACCGCCAGACAAGTGACTGCCCCGAATAATTCGAGATCCCTCCCAAAATGCGAGAGCATTGGCCGAGTGTCTTGGATTCAGTTAGGCTAACCTCAACAAAAATGAAACCAACTTAACTTACGCAATGAATAATACACTTCCTAGGAGCACAGCGCTCGCCCAGGCTTTCTTTATTTCCAAGTCGCATTGAACGGTTGAGATGAGACTGATGATCGACAGTCAAGATGTGAAAAGCACCAAATGCCTGGACAACTTCTACAGCCCTGATTGCGTCTCGTGCCACTGATGCAGCAGCACTAGTACTTGTGGCAACTTCTAGAGATTCGCGCCCATATGACACCCCAGCAAAATTCCCATCCCCAAGTGATCATAAAACACGCAGTGGCTGTGATCCATTAGAGAGTTTGCAGGGTAGTGGGAGGAAGCCCTTGACATACCGACGCCAAGTAATTGGTTAATCCTGCTCCTAACTTCATCCTCGGAAGGAGGAAAGACATCGATTATCCTCGCAAAAATTACTCCAATAATTGGTAGCGGTGCGCCTGCCGCTATCGCGAGTATGAAACCTCAAAACAACATCAGCCACGATTGTCTGTCTTCCAGAGTTCGAAAGAGAGCAAAATATGAGGCACCACGGGACGGTGTAGCACCACTCCGGGATAACAGACAGCGCGGATTCAACATTGTCTGCCACTTGCTCGATTACACTTTATGTTAGTAGACGCTGTCATAAGAAAGTCCAACACATGGTATATTTCTGCAGGAACGTTTCTTGCTGATCACTTCGAGTCGATATGGCAGCCATCAACAGTTGTGACGACGTCAGATATTAAACAACAGAACATAATCGGTTCGGTTTCTCTGACTACTCCTACCCTAACATGAAGCCCAAGAGTGCGCACCCTAGACGAGGAACCGGTAGCAGCGTCACAGTGCATCGCCGATGCGGTTGCCACTGTTGCGAGACTTGCCTGCTTCGGTAGGGCAGACCGTTCTTAAAGGAGTCGGGATGCTAAGTCTAAGATATTCAAGTGGATGGCCAATTGCTTCAAAGCCAGGCTAAAAACGGTCATCTTAGTAATGGTTCAACGGTCACGCTAGTTATGAACTCGACGTAACCAAGTTGAGGGTGTTTGCAGTCTTAAATGATGGTCCGTAGAAGAACGCCTTGCACCTAAAGCCGACTTTCTTGATGGGGAAGAGTGGTATATGTCATCTCGATGCATGCAATACGATACTATACAGTAGCGGTAGCATTTTCCCCATGTTGAAAATCTTTATGAACCACTGCACTGGCTGCGATGGGTCCGCATCAACTGCCGAATGACGAAGCACACCCTCGCATCCACTCCCGGGATCCCAGGAGACTGCTCCTAGCCATAAGAGCAACCCGCATGCGGAAAGAAAGTCAGGGAGAGCTAAGGATGTCGTTCCAGATGGCGAGCAAAGTTATCAGATCGTCGGCAGTCACACATACTTGGCGGCACTGGTCAGAGAGAGAGGGGTGGCAGAAGAGATGCAGGAGCGTGAACCGAGAGATTTCCGTCGACGACCAGACCTTTGTCCTACCTCATCCACCGAGACCGGATCAGATAAAATGCTCGTCCACCACAGCCCCCGGCCGATCTGCAGGATGTACTCCTGCTGATGATCTGATAAGATTAGACCGGAGCCCTGGCTGAAGATTCTTCCCTGCTACTCCCCCAGCGGGGCGGGCGGCTGAGGGGCTGCCAGGCTAGCTGGAGAGTGAGCGGAGACATGGCAGCCCAATGTGACTCTGCCGCTGCACAAAAACGAAGTGTTCTGCCTCTAGTGAGATTGATGAACCCCCGAAAGAAGCGCGTTTGTCGATGCCTCTCTCCCTCTGCGTGTGTCGTGCTTCGGGCAGGTTACGTAAGCAGAGACATCCACCCTCTCGGTTTCCTCCTCGCTCTCGCCCACCCACGCATATCTCCTCGTATTCCTGGCCGCAAAAGCAAACCAAACACTCGGGCAGCGGACATCCTCGCTGCCTCGCAAATCCGCCCTCTCTTTTGAATCATGTCACGGCGAACCATTCTGAGTTCAATGTGGCGTTGCAGTGACATCTCACCCGCTTGGCAGCAGGTGGGCATTCGACTGGATGTCTTTGCCAATCAGATCCAGACCCCACCTTTGATGAGCACATGGATCTTGCTCGCCGCCGTGGGCGGGAAAAGTGCAGCGACAGTGTCGTACGTCACTTGCGCGCGCAGGCTGATTCGCTGGCTGCCAACTAAAAATGGATGCCGGGAATCATCGGTGGTTCGCTATCGAGAAGCTATCAAATCATCTCTTTGGGTCATTCGCAACCTGTACACGGTGCCAGAAGCCGCCGAAGGAGAAAAGCAAACAAAAACGCGGGAGCATAACTTGGGATCGTTCCTGCATGAGTTCAGAACTGCCCAAACTTGAACAGCCACTCACGATCGCGGTATTCATAATCACCACTCCTAGCCTGTCTTGCTCCCCATCACGAACGCATCGCGTTGGAGCTAGTCGCTCCAATCTGTTTGCAGAATCTCTGATATTGTTATTGCTGCCGCCAGAGATATATTTCATTCGCAGTGTTGTTATCGTCGTGTATAATAAGTCTAGCTAGGTCATGGAAAGTTGAACGCCAAGCCAATCATGGCCAAGAATCTCTCGATACTTAACGACCCGCCAAAGGTGCTGGAGGGACCACAACTCCTGCACGAGCTCATACCATGGAACGAATTCGCCTCATCATGTGCACTGGACTTCACCAAACATGGTCACCGTCAACAATATAGCTATGGAGAACTTCGTTCCTGCTTTCATTCTCTGGTGGCGAGGATCCTCAAGTCGTTGTCAGAGTCCAGCACAGAACCTAGTCAACAGCATATCGTGCCCTTGCTGATTCCCCAGTCGCCGGGATTGTACATCTCTCAGCTCGCCATCTTGAGCTCGGGTGGGGCATTTTGTCCTCTCAATCTCGATTCACCAATAGAGCGGCTTAAGTTCAACGTTGGCGATGTTCAGGCCAAATTCGTCATTACCACCTCGGATTTTAAGGACCAATTTAACTGGGAGGATGGCCCGGAAGTCATCGTAGTGGAAGAGTTTCCACTGGCTGCGGAAGATGTCACAGAGTGGTGTCGAAAGCCACGTGAGGTCACGCCTGATGATTTGGCGTATGTGATGTACACCTCTGGATCGAGCGGTACCCCGAAAGGTGTAGGTGTAAGTCATCTGGCTGCTTCGCAGTCTCTACTGGCGCACGAGCTATTCCTTCCAAAGTTCGAAAGGTTCCTACAATTTGCGGCCCCATCTTTCGATGTATCCGTATTTGAGATATTTTTTCCTCTGAAACGAGGCAAGACTCTCGTCGGATGCGAGAAGACGCAATTAATGAACGATCTTCCGGGAATGATCACACAATTAGACATTGACGCCGCAGAATTAACGCCTGGGGTTGCGGGTTCGCTTCTGGAGAAAAGGGCTCATGCGCCGGGCCTAAAGCTACTCCTGACAATTGGAGAAATGTTGACAACCCCTGTCGTGGAGGAGTTTGGCGGTTCAGAAACCCAGAAGAATATCCTGTATGGTATGTACGGACCTACGGAAGCAGCTATTCATTGCACTGTCTACCCAGAAATGGAGTCAAGTGCTAAACCTGGAAATATCGGGTGCCTTTTGAAACTGTCTCGACATTTATTGCAGTCCCAAGTACATCTGTCGAAGATGCAGCAAATCTCAAATATGTTCCTATCGGAGAGCTTGGAGAGCTTGTCCTCGGCGGCCCACAGCTTGCACGAGGTTACCTAAATCGAGAGGACCAGAACAAGGCCGCATTTGTGAGTTTTGAGGGCAGAAACTACTACCGAACTGGCGATAAAGCCCGTCAATTTGAGAACGGAACTATTGAAATCCTTGGGCGGATCAGTTCGGGACAAGTCAAGCTTCGAGGGCAACGGCTGGAGCTTGGAGAAGTTGAAGAGGCAGTTTACAAACACCCAGGTGTAAAGACTGCTACTGCAGCCGTGGTCGACAAGGCTCTTATTGTTTACACTCTGGTCAGAGATAATAGCCTACAGGGAGATGAGATCATCCAGACTTGTGCCAAATGGCTGCCGAAATATATGCTGCCAAGCGAAGTTGTCATCCTGAAGAGCTTTCCTTACCTCCCATCTGGTAAAATTGATAAGAGAAAGTTGAACTCGGACTATCAACAGACAAAACTGGTAGACGAAGAGCAAGGCTCCACGGCAATGACAGAGATGCAGCTGGTCGTGAAGAGAGTGCTAAAAGACGTACTTGGCCCTTTTAAATCAACAACACGACTTGCGCACGCTGGACTTGACTCTTTGGTTGCGATCAGAGTCGCGTCTAAGCTGCGTGTGATAGGATACAATGTTAGCACCATCGCTGTGCTGCAAGCCGAAACACTAGCCTCGCTGGCTCTCCTATGTGAGGAACCCAAGACCATCTCTCCGTCTGATGTGTCTACTGGAGATGCTCCCATGAGAAAAGAACTCCCAGCATTAAATGGCAGCGCAAAGCATTTGGAATCAACGATGGCATGTACGCCTCTGCAGTCTGCAATGCTATCCGAGACCGCTATGGACGAAAAAGCCTATCGAAATTGGGTGGAATTAAAACTTGCAAACATCACAGATATCGATCAAGTGATCTCAACATTCAAGAAACTTGCTCACCATAACCCCATCTTAAGAACCGGATTTGTTGAGTCAAAGGGGACCGAAGGTTATGTGCAAGTGATATGGGATAGTTTTGATGGAAATGAGATGAAACAAGTTGAGACTTTCAACTATGATTTCGACCCCTCCAAAGACGTCGCTTTGCACAGGCCTGTTCGAATACAGATGCTGCAACATGATTGTGATACCAGACTTCTCTTGCATCTCCATCATGCTCTATACGATGCTTGGTCTTTGGAGCTCCTTCTCGACGATCTCGATACGATTCTCAAGGGAGATTCGCCACAGGCGAGACCGTCGTTTCGGCATGTTGTCGACAGTTATGAGCACGAAATGACAAATACGGACCAGTGGACTTCAAAAGATTATTGGAAGGATCATTTGGAGAATCTTGAATTTAGAACGCTACCGAACTTCCACCCAGGGAAAACTCCATCGCCCACCTTGGCAACCGCACAATTCAGCACATCACTTTCCACCTCTGACATAGAAGCTGCAGCACGAAGCTTATCCGTCAGCCCGCATGCAATATTTCAAGCAGCATACTCTCTAATTCTTGGGTCTTATCTTGGCACTACAGACTTGTGCTTCGGAGCAGTCTTTTCTGGGCGAACTCTCCCAATTGCTGGAATTGAAGACATCGTTGGACCTTGCTTGTCGACCTTGCCAATTCGGATCGATTCGACTACATCAGAAACGTTTCGAGAATTAGTTAGAGAACTTAATTCAACCAATAGAAAACATTTGGAACACACCACGCTTCCACTAAAAGACATCAAATCCGCAGCTGGAGCACATCCTGGACAGCAGTTGTTTGACACACTGCTGATTTGGCAACAGACATTACACAGTCATAGTCACATCCGGCAGTTCGTATCTATTGTCGAAACTGTTGACAATCTAGAGTTCAATCTGACCCTAGAGATCACACCCGGCGAGGAAAAGATCGAGCTAAAGGCCAACTATCAAAGCGCCATCTTCCCGGAAAAGCAGATAAATTCCCTTTTGCGACAATTGGAACAACTCGTAAAGCTAGTAATTGAAGATCCGTCTGCTCCGGTCGATAGTTGTTTTAATGGCCTAGATCATGCTACGTTGTCCATCGAAAACGAGAATCCAAAAATGGCCCTGAAGTCCTACACTCTTTCGTCGCCGGTCGAAAGAGTTGCAGCAGAGGATCCTGAACGTCCTGCCATCGACTTCGCACGCTCCATCGACGAGGATGCCGTCGACGTTCACCGTGTTTCGTACTCAGAATTGAACGCTCGTGCAAATCAAATTGGGGCATATCTCTTGGAGCAAAACGTGCTCCCGGATGAGCTCGTCTGCATCTGCATGGAAAAATGTGTCGATCTGTATGCAAGTATTCTTGCAACAACCAAGGTCGGTGCCGGGTATCTTCCACAAACACCTGAAGTACCACTTGAACGACTTCGGCGAATCTCGCAAGAAGCAAAAGTTAGGCTAATAATTGCGCAATCATCATCTCGTTCGAATTTGAAGTCATTCTCCTGGTTGCAGGTGGTGTACGTTGACGAAGTTGATTTTCGGCAATATTCACCCGCAAACATTCCCCCGAGATCGTTGCCTGAGCATATCTCATACTGTGTATACACATCAGGCAGTACAGGCACTCCAAAGGGAGTGTTGGTTACGCAAGGAAACTTACTTACGAACTTAGATGTTCTAGAAGACCTTTATCCCACTTCCAAGAACGCACGTCTACTGCAGCAATGTTCACAAGCATTTGATGTTTCTGTTTTCGAAATATTCTTTACATGGAGAATCGGAGGCTGTCTATGCTCTGCAGTCAAAGATGTTCTCTTCCGCGACATGGAGAATGCGATTCGCAGTTTGAATGTAACTCACTTGAGCATGACTCCATCCGTGGCATCTCTTGTTGATCCCGCTAAAGTCCCAGGTGTCAAGTTCCTAGTCACAGCAGGCGAAGCCGTGACTCAAAAGGTGAAAAATGCATGGCAGGATAAGGGGCTCTGGCAAGGTTACGGCCCTAGCGAGACAACAAACATCTGTACCGTTAAGCCTCGGGTTACAAGTGATGATGCTATCAACAATATCGGTCCACCTTTCACAAACACGTCAGCTTTCGTACTCTTTCCCAGAGCTGGCTTCACAGTTGTACCTCTTGGTGGGGAAGGAGAGTTTGTCTTTGGAGGATCCCAAGTGTTTCGTGGTTACATGGATCAGACGAAGGAAGAAGGAAAGATTATTGAGCATCCTGTTTTCGGCCGCCTCTATCGTAGTGGCGACTTTGGACGAATGCTGTCGGATGGCTCTCTTGCGTTTACAGGTCGAAAAGATGATCAAGTCAAGATTAGGGGCCAGCGAGTGGAGCTCGGCGAGATCAATAATGTCATGCTCAAGTCTAGGGCAGTGAGAGACTGCGCAACCATGGTGATTGACGGCGCCAACGGCGGACAGCGACTCGTTTGTTTTTGGGCTGTTCTGGGAGATGCTCTAACAGAGACAAGAGTCTTGAGACCTGACGAAACGATTATGTCAGAATTGTATAAAACCTTGGAGTCGGCGCTTCCACCATATATGGTACCTTCAGCACTCATCCCTATATCGCGACTTCCCTCAACAGCCCAAGGAAAGATTGACAAGAGATATTTGATCGGCATTTTCCATGATCTGGATGTAGAATATTTGAATCTGGCATCTCGGGCTGCTGAGTCTTCGTCAAACCGCACCTTCACCGTACTCGAGAATGATATTGCGCAAGCTGTGGCGGCTGTCACAAACATACCAATTGATCAAATCCGAGAGACAACGTCTTTCTTCAATCTTGGCATTGATTCTATTTCTGCAATCTCCCTATCAAGAGTCCTCCGGGAGACATTCAAGCACAAAGTCGAGATATCGGAGATTCTCAAGTACCCCTCGGTAGCACGACTTGCAGCTAGGGTCTCGTCTCGACAACCACAAGACGTTGCAATTGTTCCCTCATTTGAACTATCTGACTTTGGCTTCGACGATTCATTTCAACGTGAAATCGAGGATAAATTTACAGCGGCTGGGAAGATTGTTCAAGCAATTTATCCATGTACGCCACTTCAGGAGGCAATGCTCTCAGCCGGCCAATCATCATCTCTACAGGTTTACGACAATCAAGTAACTTTCAATGTACTTGGAAATGCCGAAAAGCTTCAGGCATGTTGGAGCGCGATGGTCGAACGACATGAGATTCTACGTACCTCTTTCGTGAGCACCGATATGCCTCGCTTTCCATATGTACAAGTGGTTTTGGCGGAAAATAAACTGGATTTCAGGTCTTTTCGCAACAAGCAGAAGGACGAAGTTGATGAGCTTGAACCGCCATATACAATTAAAATATCAACGGAGATGGATGGATCCCACACGCTCATAGTCTCCATGCACCACGCCCTCTACGATGGCGTCGCTTTAGCTGTGCTCTACGAGGAGGTGGAGATGTTGTACAAAGGTGCATCTCTTCCACCTCCAGTGCTATACGCTCCATTCCTAAAGTCAATGGTTTCATTGGACCTGAACACCACGGACAATTTCTGGAAAGCCACACTACATGGATGTCGTGTAACCAAATTCCCAAAATTGAGTAGCCAGTCACAAGATGATCAGCCTCAGAGCTGCCAACATCGTGGGAAGGTCTTCAAAAGTCTAAGCTGGGTTGAAGCAAATGTCAAGAAGCACAGCACATCTCTCCTCGCAGTGTGTCACACTGCTTGGGCTTGTGTCCTTGCCGAGTTGCATCAAGAACTCGATGTCTGCTTTGGCAACGTCGTCAGCGGCCGCACCGGTGCAATTGATGGGATTGAGCGTCTCGTGGCGCCTTGCTTTAATACCATTCCTGTTCGCCTCGCTCAAGCCGATAGACTTTCATATCTGGAGGCTTTCCGAAAATTCCAAACCCTCAACGCAGATTCTCTTCCTTTTCAATTGACGCCATTACGTCGCATACAGTCTAAATTCAGTCCAGACAGCTCTCGGATTTTCGATACACTTTTTATTTTGCAACAGCCGTCTAGAAACCTTGATCCTTCCATCTGGGCGGTATCCGATGACACTGGTGCCATGGATTTCCCTCTCGTTTGCGAGATTGTACCAAATCATAGCGATGATACCCTTGATATTAATTTGTACTCTTACACCTCATACTTTACAGATCAAGATATCAGCAACATCTTGAGCTTGATTCAAAGCAAGATTGAACATGCCCTTGACAGCCCGCGACGCCAACTACTTTCAACTACCCTGAAAGAGCAAATAGTTGCGAAAGCCGACAGCCTTTCCACTAAAGAGAAAGCTGATAAAGATTCACAAAGGCCCGAAAAGGCCATGTCTCTAGACGAGATGAAACTACGAGATGTTGTTTCGCAGTTTACGGATGTGCCTGCTGACAAGATTGGTGGTGATGTCAGCCTTTTCAGGCTTGGACTCGACTCCATCAGCATCGTTCAGGTCGCCTCTCGTCTCAGAAAGCAAGGCCACAGTGTTAGCGCGAGTGATATTTTGGAGCGTCCTACTATTACTCAACTGAACGTGTTCCTGTCACAGCAAATCGAAGCACCACAGTCAGTTGATACATTTGACTTCAAGAGCTTCGATGAAAAGTTCCGCGAAGTCATTTGTTCAAAGAACGACATCAATTCCGGGGATATCGAGGCTATCAGGCCCTGTACTTTTGTTCAGCAAGGAATGCTCGCAACTACTCTTCATTCAGGGGGTGGGGAGTATATCAACTCCATCTCGTTTGAGATTTCATCTGAAGTGTCAATCTCGAATCTTAAAACTGCATGGGCAACGGTTTGTGAGGCTCACGATATGCTTCGAACTAGTTTCGTACCTGTTGATGATGATGACAAGTATTCCTTCGCAATGGTCACTTTTCAGAAGGAGAAACACCAATTACCTTGGCACGAGACAGCAGAAGCTTCATTAGATTTCAAGAGCCTACTACGAAACCCCTGGAGTCTTGTACTGTCAAAAGACAGTAATAGGGAAATTCTGTGCTTTAAAGCTCATCATGCCCTTTATGATGCTCAATCCATTCACTTGATCCTCACAGATGTTGCAAAGAGCTACGCATCTCAGACTCTCCCTATTCGCCCATCGGTTAACGTCTTGCTTGGAGCTATAATTCAAAGCAGCCAAAGAGATGGTGAGGAGACAGAGAGGTTCTGGAAAAGTGTCGAGAATAAGATCATAGTCAATCGCTTTCCTGATCTCACCCCACTACAGGTATCCGACACCATGAGTTTTGTCCATGAAGTGGTTTCTCAATCGTCTATATTTGAGCTCGAAGCGGAGTGCCGTTTAAACGGAGTTACCATGCAAGCCGCTACGCAAGCAGCGTGGGCGAGACTACTCGCTGCCTATATTGGAGAGACTTCTACCACTTTTGGAATGACTCTTTCAGGTCGTTCTGCACACGAGGAAGGCGATCAAGTATCATTTCCTAGCATCGTTACGCTTCCAGTTCGCTGCGAAATATCTGGAAGTAATGCGGAACTCTTGTCTCGAACTATGGATCACAACGCGGCCCTTCATAAGCATCAGTTCACACCCCTTACTTCTATCCAAAAATGGGCTGGTTTCCCGGAAGGCAAGACTTTCGACACCCTCTTCGCGTATCAGAAGCTTCCAGAAAATGAGAATGAGGTCAAAATACCGTGGAAAATCATCAAAGAGGAAGCTTCTGTTGATTATGCCATCTCGATGGAGGTTCAGCCTTCCAAGTCAGGCGAAGTTATTTTGCGCTTAACTTTCAGAGAAAATGTCATTCCTGTTGAACACGCAGAGATTATCCTTCGACAATACGATGCACTCCTTCTGGACACACTTAAGAAGCCACAAAACGCATGCGATATCGCTCCTCAAACAAGTGTAGAGCTTGTTTCCATCACCCCAGCATTGGAAGATATCCTGCCAGGACCTGTGCGGCTACTACATGAGTTCGTCACTCTCGGAGCTCAAACGTTCCCAGAAAGAATCGCATTCGAATTTGCGACGAATCTTGAGCTAGGAAGTTTCAGTAGCAAGACTTGGACGTACCGCGAACTTGATCAAGAGAGCAACAAAGTAGCTGATTTCTTACTCAAACGTGGCGTTGCTCCTGGTGAGATCGTCGCAATATGCTTCGATAAATGTGCAGAGGCTTCGTTCGCCATCATTGGTATCATGAAAGCTGGCTGTGCTTATGTCGCTCTTGATCCCACAGCTCCGGACGAGCGCTCAAAATTCATTGTTCAAGATTCTGCCGCAGTATTGATTTTAAGTGGTGGAAAACCAGCAGCACGGCTGAAGACTTATATGGAAAAGGAGATCATTGCATTCGACTCGCCCGATATCCTCAGGAACTGCTCGATCAATCCGCCTAACCTGAGTAGGAATGTAATGCCTGAAGACACATCTTACTGTCTCTATACGAGTGGAACTACCGGAACCCCGAAAGGCTGCCTCATAACCCACGATAACGCCGTGCAATTCATGCTCGCTTTCTCGCGACTCTTCGAGGGACACTGGAACGATGAATCTAAATACCTGCAATTTGCATCTTTCCACTTCGATGTCAGTGTCATGGAACAATTCTGGAGCTGGAGTGTCGGAATTTGCGTTGCTTCAGCCCCACGAGATCTCATATTCGAAGATATACCGGGCGCTATAAACATGCTAGGCATCACGCACATCGATCTCACGCCCAGTCTTGCACGTCTTGTACATCCAAATACCGTTCCATCTCTGTGTAAGGGTGCTTTTATCACGGGAGGTGAGCAGCTCAAGCAAGAAATTCTGGATGTATGGGGCGAGCATGCTGTGATATATAACGGCTATGGCCCAACCGAAGTTACCATTGGCTGTACCATGTATCCCCGTGTTCCCAAAAATGGCAAGCCAGCCAACATCGGTCCAGCTTATGTTAATGTTGGCTCTTTCGTCTTGAAGCCAGGTACGGAGCTGCCTGTTCTTCGTGGCGGTATTGGTGAACTTTGCGTCTCTGGAAAATTAGTTGGAAAAGGATACCTTAACCGTGCAGATTTGACTACCGAACGCTTCCCAACCCTCAAGGAATTCAATGAGCGTGTTTATCGAACTGGAGACCTGGTTCGAATTCTCCATGATGGCAGCTTCATCTTCCTTGGACGTGCCGATGATCAAGTCAAGCTTCGTGGTCAGCGACTAGAGCTTAGTGAGATTAACCAAGTTATTAAGAAGAGTATGACGGAAATTCAAGAAGTCGTTACTTTGGTACTCAAGCATGCCACACAGCAGAAAGAGCAACTCGTGACTTTCTTTGTGCTGTCTTCTGGCTCAGAAGGCAATGATGGCAATGTCATCTCAACTATGAGAGACTCATGCAAAGCCAAGCTGCCGGGCTATATGGTTCCAACACACTTCATCCCCGTCAAAGCTATTCCGCTGAATGCGAACAACAAAGCAGATTCAAAGCAGCTCGGTGTCATGTACAATGAAATGCGTGTAGAAACTCTACAACAGCTAAGCCAATCAGGACAAGGAGATAGGCCATGGACAGAGAACGAACAACGAGTCGCCGATGTCATCGCAACTGCACTCCACGTAGAGGTCGGAGCAGTGACTCGTGGATCAAATATATTTGAGCTCGGTCTGGACTCCATTTCCATCATTGGTTTCTCTCGCGCATTGCAGAGCGCGGGCCTGGAAAACGCAAAGCTTTCTACAGTGAAGAGTTACCCTGCAATTGGTGGTCTTGTGCGAGCTCTCATCGAACACGATACTCCCGATCAGGGTAGAGAGAATTCACATGTTGCCGCTTCACAGAGCATTGCAGCGTTTTCGCAGCGACACATTGCTGGCCTTTGCAAAGAACTGGCGATTGAAAGTGCTGATGTTGAGGCTGTCGCTCCTTGTACTCCGATGCAGGAGGGAATGATCTACCAGTTCTTGCAGAGTGAAAAGGCTCTATACTTCAATAAATTTGAGTTTTATCTACATGATGGAGTTGATCTTGAGAAACTTCTGGCTGCATGGAACCAGGTCGTGGCCCGGCTTCAGATATTGAGAACTAGCTTTGTAGCTACGGATGATGGATTTGCCCAAATTGTACGGCGAGCTTCCGATCAGACTCTTGAAGGACAAGAGATTAATTACGATACTGCTGAGAAGTCTACGGCTTTAAGACACCCGTACTCTTTCCGACTTGAGTCGAAAGAAGCGGCAACGAGCTTGACATTCCGCATATTCCATGGACTTTACGATGGTAACAGTCTGACAATGATGCTCCGTCGTCTTATCGATGAGTATCATGGAGTATCGGGGATTGAATATGGTCCATCCTTCACGTCCTGCCTTTCACATGGTCCGCTTGCCAAGGTACCAGATGCAGAAAACTTCTGGAGAGCACATCTCCAGGGATGGACGGCTCAAGTAATTCCCCAATCCTCCGAAGTGACAAAGGACATCGTATCATCAAGCATCATAGATGGCCTGGCTGGATTTGAAACCTTGCGCAAGAAGCTAGGTGTTACTCCTCAAGCTATAATTCAAGCTGTCTGGGTTTCTGTTCTCCAAACTATTCTGTCCTCAAATCTCACGATCGGCATCGTCACTTCAGGGCGAGCTATCGATTACGAAGACGCAGATAAGATTATCGGGCCTCTATTCAACACGGTGCCATTTCATATCCAGATTGATACGGGCTCAAGTTTAGCATCACTTGTCAAGAAATGCCATGATTACAACATGCAAATGCAAGACTTTCAGCATACACCATTGAAAGATATTCAGAAATGGGGACCCTCGAAGTCAGGGCAGCAGCTCTTTGACACCCTGTTTGTGTTCCAGCGGCCGGAGGCAGAGGATGAAATTTTTTCGAAGGATGTTTGGACTCAAGTTGACGATGAACAGATTGCTGACGTAAGTGATGTCAAGATTTTGAAATGTAAATGCTAACCAATTCATAGTATCCCATGGCTTTTGAAGCTACTTTGAATCCCGACAGCACAAAGCTTTCTCTGACTATTGTCGCACAAGGCTCTGTGGTCAATGAGAGCCAAGCGTCTGAACTTCTGCAACAAGTCGAAATTGGGTTACTAGCTATGATCGAAAACGCCGGCCAGAATTCCATTGTGGGTAACGCAGCATCTACCGATGGCAGTAGCTTAAGAGAGTCCGACCCCTCTACCCCGCCTTCATCTACAAGCGAGGCTTTTACATGGACCGACAAGAACAAAACAATCAGAGACGAAATATCAAAGCTTGCCGATGTTTCCGAAGACGCTATTCTCGAGTATTCTTCCATCTTTGAGCTCGGTTTGGACAGTATCGATGTCATTAAACTGGCTTCGAGACTCAAGAAACGAGGAGTAGATATCTCAGTCAGCGCTATCATCCGATCCCAAACCATCGCAATGATGGCTGAAAACATCTCTTCTGAACATACTCCCTCAAATACTCCCATTGGAAAGTCATTAGCGGACTTGAGCAATGATCTCAAGGAACACCTCGAGAGCACAGGTAAACTACCCAACGATATCGAAGCCATCCTGCCGGCTACTCCGCTGCAACAGAGTATGGTTAATGAGATGCTAAAATCCGACTATGAGCGGTATTTCAACGTCGATGGCTTCAAGCTGAATGACGGAGTGGACATTGAAAAGTTAATGACGGCTGCGATGCTAGTGGTTGAAAAGTCTCCAATACTGCGAACCACTTTTGTCGAGATTGATGATCCGAAATCTGCAGTTACTTATGCTCAGATAATTCACAAAAGCCTCCCACAGTTCCAGGAGAAAATGACCGTAGCGAACCTCCCTCAAGAACAAACGTTTGAGAGTTTCATGGAACACTTTAAGCATGTTGCTATATGCTTTGCCAGACAACGCCAGGAACTGTTGCAGCTGAAAGCTATTAGTACAGACCACGCAAAATACCTAGTTATAGCCATTTCTCACGCGCTGTATGATGGAAGCTCACTCCGCAACATCCACGAGGATATCCAGAGAGCTTATAATGAAAACTTCTCTCCTCGACCGGATTTCATGCCTTTCTTAGAGCAGGTCCTCCAGTCTACCACAGATGACGCTAAGAAATTCTGGCAAACCACATTGTCTGACTTGCCTACGGCCAAGTTTCCCAGGAAGGAGTCGTCGCGAGATAGCGAGAATGATGGAAGTATCCAGCTAGAGCGACGCTCTAGCATTCCCTTACACGACATCGAGAAACTTTGCAAATCATCCCGCGTCACCCTCCAGACTCTTGGGCAGACATGCTGGGCACTCGTCTTGGCTCACTTGATGGGCCAGCTAGATGTCGTTTTCGGCTCCGTGCTTTCGTGCCGCGACACCGAAGAAGCAGCCTTGGTTAACTTCCCACTTATGAATACTGTTGCTGTGCGCTCTGTTATTCATGGGACGCTGAATGATTTGCTCAAGTATATGCAGGGCATGAGCGATATGACAAGACAATATCAGCATTTCCCGCTCGGTACTGCACAAGCTTACGCGCTTGCTTCGAGGTGGGATAAGGGCCAGACGAGCGATACGACGCTCTTTGATACGCTGTTTATCTACCAGGGAAAACGGGCCTCTACTAACGAGAATGATGCGCTGTATAAGTCTGTATATGGAGTTGCTGATGTGGAGTTTCCGGTTTGTGTTGAGATGGAGATTGTAGATGATTATCTGTGGTGGACTACTAAGTGCAAATCCACTACACAAGATGCCCGAGAGACGGAGGGGATTTTAAATGCTCTGGAAAGCGTGCTTGAGCGTCTTGTTGGTAAGCCACAAGAGCAGACTATAGTTTCTGAAAAAGAGGGGTTTCTGTTTGCGGACTTCCTCCCTTCCAAGTTGCTGAAGAGCAGCCAAGAAAAGTTATTGTCGAATTTATGAACGGTATGGGCGAGAATTGGACAGAGATGGAGCTCAATATCCGTAAGGCTTTGCATCAAATTTCAGATGTGGCAGAAGATACGATCCGCAAAGACACGACAATATTCCATCTCGGCCTCGATTCAATTCTGGTCCTCAAACTTCCTGCTCTGCTAAAGACCTATGGGATCAAATTAAGCGTTTCGACTATTCTCAAAGAGCAGACCATCTACGCAATGGCAAAATCCGCCGTTAACTTAGGCTCAACGGTAGAAACGGAGCAGGACTTGGAAATCAATGCATATGCCGTGATAGCTGATTCGATGAAGGGTCTTGACCGGGAGAACGAGGTGGCAGTTCTCAGAAAGGACGTAGGAGATGTGGAGTTCGTGATGCCTGCTACTGCTGGACAACAGTACATGATTCGCCATTGGCAAGCTTCGCGTGGAGCAATGTTTTACCAGACTTTCACTTACTCTTTGACTGGCTTGCTGGACAAAGAAGCTTTGCAAAATTCTTGGAGCCATCTTCTGCAGCGACACGAGATTCTTCGAACAGGCTTCACAGAATTAGGGAGCAAGATCGTGCAGATCATTTATAAAAACCCGCATAATGAGGTGGTGTATCAATCAGGTGACGCCATTGAGCCGACAAGGAAAGATAGGGAGGATTTGAGGATGCCGCCAGTGAATTTGGTGGTTGAGGATACAGATGAGAAAGATGGAAAGAGTGTGACGGTGAAATTGGTACTCCACCATGTGTTGTACGACGGTATCAGTCTTCCGATACTGATTGAGGAGCTACAAGCTCTATATGATGGACAGCATCTATCTGATACGCAAGGACAAAATCCTCGGTTAGAGTTCAAGAACTTCGTCGCTCAAACACTTGTCTCTTCATCTCCGGCCAAGGATAAATGGAAGAGTTATCTTGGTGGGTGTAAGGAGACATTGTTTCCTATTCGGCAAGAAATCAATACCAATGGAAGTGATACACTGACGAGGAGAGTGGAAGTCTTCCACCCGTCAAACCCAGTATCAGATCTCAAGACACGAGCACAAGAAGCAGGTGTTAGTGTAGATGCGTTATTCTTAGCTGGTATTGCCAAAATTCTCGCCTTTTCGCTCCAACTGCCCCAGAGCCAAAACGCACCAGACGAAGAATATGTCACATTCGGCATCTACCTCGCTAACCGAGCGCCGTTTGGTTCAGATCTCTCGTCTCTTTCAGCACCGACCCTCAACCTCCTCCCAGTACGAGTTGCTAGACCAATAGAGAGAGGAATAGAAGACTTGGCGAGGGATTTGCAGAGGGATTTGAATGTCGTGGGTAGCAGAGACATGGTTGGAGCCAGCTTGGCTGAGATTTACGAGTGGACTGGGGTGACAGTCGATTGCTTTGTCAATATCTTGCGCTCGAGCAACCCCAATGTTGATGCTGATCTGAAAGATGAGGATGGGAAGCGAGCAGTAAAATGGAACGCTGTACAAGATTTGGGCGACAGAGCACAGATTGTGGATGGGGTGGCGAATCATGAGATGAAAGAACACTCTGATGAGAAGAGTCAGGCTTATTTGGTATGTCGTATTCCTCACTTTATCCTTGGCTGATAGGAAACACAAGAAAGAATAGAAACTGACCGTATATAGCCAACTGTAGATATCGAGCTTAGATACAAGAACGAAGGAAACACGGGGAGCGTGGACATGGGCATTTTTGCCCCAGTAGAGAAGCTGGATGTTCAAGATGCGGAAGGGATGATTGAACGATTCCTGGGGCTGTGGCGATAAATCGCCACACATGCTGTTGGTTGTTGAAAGAGGTCATAGGGTAGAGTAGAATAAGGTTAAAACTGCGTGGTAATGGGTTTTTGCGCTGCGGTTAAAGTTCTGGCTTGGGAATGCGTTGCTTTCACATAAACATAATGCATTGCGCTTTGATTCTCGAACACACCTCTGCCTATCTGAATGAAGTGGACGAGATGAGTGCCTACGAATCAGATACATAGTGCACGTACTGTTCATGTAGTCTGAGATACAAAAAGGCCTACCCCTCGCAACAGCGGGGTTCCACGCTCCCTTTTTGTCGCCTCCCGTCCACAGTCACTATTTTAGCGAGGACATCGCTGTGAGCAAATATTATGCGACGATTTATCACATAATGCTTGAGAATATATACTCTACTTCAACGATAACTGTCACATACGACCATAGACTGAGGAGAATTGGGCATCCCGTCCGCTCTGCCATACACAAGCCTCAGATCGGTAGATTAGTAGTTGGGTGGGTGATCACCAGCGAATACCTACTGTTGTATGTTTTTTGCCGGTTTTTTAGGGGTAGTCTTTGACAAGTTTATATCTGCGTGTGTCGTAGCGTATTAAATCAGATGGATTTTACTCAATGAAACCCCTTTCCAGCCCCATCGGTAATAGATCACAATTTCCTGTTTTCCTTTTTACATCATGTTTACAAGCCATGCTCTCCTTCGATCTCGATTGCGCTCAAAAGCCCTCCTCGAGAGCAATTTTTACTTTGCCTGATGCCAAAAAAATGTCATTCTACGAGAGGAGTAAAGGGTATGAAAGCCAGCAGCTCCTTTGTAGATACAAGTGATGCGGTGGTGGTATGACTCATTTAAATTCCACTAACAATCGTCAATCCCCTGCTTTAGCACAGGATGACTGATTCCGTATCTTCTTCTGTCTCTTTTATCAATGCTCCCTCCATAACCCCATGCAGATAGCAGTCACCAATCAACTCATTTCGCTTCTGAGTCGCCTCTGTTGCACTCAGATCACCTGTCTCCTTCTTGGAACGAGTGATGAAAGGAATGTTTCCACCATAGAAGATATAAATATCATCTCCTTCCTTAATTCCTGCGGTACCAATACCAAGATACCCTTTCTGTGTGACGAACAGTGTTCGATATCTAGCCGTAATCGGAAGGACTTTCTCGAAGCCAGCCGTCTCATCCGACAGAACATGTTGCTGAGGTTTTGCAACTCTAATCTGCTCCCTTAGAAGACTAAACACCTGTTGATCCTCAGGAACAGCCTTGCGGTAAGCATCGATAATATTGCTTGTCTCAAGGAGCGGTGCTCCAGTCCAGAAGAGATTTCCCACCAGAGTGAGCCAGAATGCGTCGTAAAACTTTCCTCCTCCAACATACTCCCTCTCCGAGTTATTGGAGATATCAACAAACTCTTCCCAAGATTCTACGAAGAATTTGGCATCATTCCAGTCATTTGTCACCATTTGCAATGCAACTCTTGACACTTTGTCCACGAAGATCCCATCCAGTTGCAACTCCGAATTTGGAAGCAGTTTCGATCGAGCTCCTCTTTTAAGGGATGCGCTGTATTTCTGATACAGCATATTCCAACCCGTTTCATGGTGGTACTCTGTCCCCTCAAATGCTGCCGCTGGTGCCCAATCTTGAATCCAAGAAGGAATGTGAGGCCGACGCAACATATTCCCAGTCAGTATGAATAAATCCCTTGTATTAGTAATCCAGTCCAGTGTGACTCGAGCATATACCTCGGTGTCGGTGAGTGTGTAATCCGGCAATATTGGTGATGTCGTAAGCCAGTTATTTACCAATCCCAGGACCCCGAAGACCTTGTCCCGACTATCTGTAGCATTTCTATTTCGTACGGTTTGTAAAACCTCGACGAGAGTATTTTCAGAATTTTTGTATCCACTTAGGATGTTGCTTATGATTGTAGTCTTAAAAAACACCTGCTGGAGTGTTACTCGATCCTCCAGTCCGAGGGAATCTACGGCAAGCGAACAGCATGTCTGCCAGTGGTGGCGGAGGATACTTTCTCCAGCGGCGATAAGAACATTCAAAGGAAGGGTGTAGGGTCCGAAAGTTATTGTCACTTTTGGAGGCAGGATTTGCTCTTGGATGGTCCAAATTCTCTCCCAGTACGGTTTCTCCACAATTCTTCGAAGCCCCTGAAATGCGGAAGAAAAGTCAGGTTTGACATGAAGCGATGAGGGTTTCGTAAACTGGAAGCAAGAAAGCTCGAACATGTGATCTCCACAGGCTATGATATTCAGAAGATTAAAGGCCGAATTTATGGCACTGGCTTCACACAGCTTGCTTTTTGGAAGTTAGATGGGACTATCAACGAGAAAGCTCAGATATTTCATACCCAGATTCATTTTCAGGTTCAGGTCCCTGCTCTCCAATCGTGAACTCCTGATCCCTATCATCTAGCTCAGCCAGCCAAGAAAATACTTCCTGGCAGTTTCTATATATCGTTGGCATGAGCATGACTTGCTGCGTCTTTTCATTATTGTTTGACTGATTGATACAAATCTGATCCACCCACATTACCCGCTCTTCATCAGTGCGTCGGAAGCGGCGCAAAGCGGATTGGAGGTTATGTGTCACTGGAAATGAGCAACCTTCAAGTAAAATTGGCGACATTCCTGTTGCATCTCCCCAAACGTAGCTCAAAGTTTCATATATTGGCTTGTCATTCAGGGTTACCACCTCAAGGGTGCATGATACTCTATCGTGCCATGCGCCTGGGAGCAGATGTACCAAGCGTATCTCTTGCCTCTGTGGAGCGAGGTCGACGTAATTATACTCCTTTGTATCCATTGCAGGGATGAAATGTGTTGCGCCACTTCACTTCAGCGAAAGATTTGTGTATGTTGTTTGCGAATGATACTTACCGGTGCTCTGGCAGTTCTGCGGCTATGCTTAGTCATAAAAGCACACACAGCTGGTCACGTGGACAGACCAATGTCTTGGCATGCCAAGCACAGGTATTGACCCAGGCAATAATCGGGACTTAAGAGCAAGAATTATTAGCATGATCAGTGGTAAGGAGTACTAATTCTACTGGCCGCGGGAAAATAACTCTTCATGTAATGCATCGTCCTACTTATACTGATTTTGCTCTTCATTCGAGGAGTAGTGTCTCATGCAACTATATAACTCCTACACAACATTTGGGAGCAGTACACATGAGCGGTAGGTATTTGGGATAGCTAATAAGACCGTTGAATTTAAGCCCTGGTATGAAGTAAAATACCCCCGATTTAGAGGTTCTCAGCCTACAAAGTTGCCTATAATAGAGTCTCTTAGATTCCATGAGGTCCTTCCATGTTCGCTCTTGGAGTAAGTAGTAATTTGACGAGTCTTTCTACTTCCTTCTTTTCTCACCTTCCATGCACCACCACTATTTTAGCGAGGAATTCGCTTTAAGTAGGTGGCGGACCTAGCTAAAAGTGTCTTATAAGGGTCTACCAACGATGGGAACCAATTCGGGGTCGCACTCCAGGCTCTTCAGTCCCTACACGAGGCAGATTTTAGACTGACCTATCCCCAAGCATAGAACTGCGTACTACCCAGTTGCTCACCGTACATAGAGATGGGGCGGCTCAGAACTCACAACCTGTGACGGAGTCAGCGTTCCGAGTCAGAATTTTCTTTTCGTCCGGATGATGGGTAGCTAACTTTGTCAGTTGTGACCAAGGTACGATACAGGAGACGCTTGTCTTGTCCTCAAACCAAGGGGCCCGACTCTCGTTTAGAAAGGTAAGCTTTTAGTGATAGTGATGGAAGGTTGGGTATAGTACCTTCAGGCTGCATGTCACAGAGCTAGTGGACGAGAGATCAGCTGTCCTATCTCAGACTCGTCACACAAGCGGAGACCGACATCCCTCCACACGTGCTAGGCATGCAAACATGCATGCAGGTACTGCGGCACGAGAAGTAGTCGCCTGGGCATGCAGGTACTCCGTAGCTGGATACGATTAGCTACCAGCGTCCCTTTAATGCTAACACACTTTCCACTTCTCCTTCCCGTCACACATCCCGCGCGCCTACCACGTCACCAGGAACTACGAATCGAAGCGATGACATCCTGCCACTGTGTATGTGCTGTCCCAAGGAAACCTACCCGCTATTTCTGCCTTGCGTGGAGGATGAGACACTGTCTCGCATATTACAGTGACGCTTTAATGGCTTTTCTACTCTCTGTTCCTGAGACCTTCTCTTACGCTTACCGTCACAACTTGTCTTGAGTGACGATTCTCTTCTGGAAGTAGCCATGATGTACATTGGAAGAGGCGGGTGGAAGAAACTAGCTCCGGCTCGCTCCCGCACCGCTGTCGGACGAGCTCAGGAGGAATTTTACTAGCTGTTGTTCGCGTTAGTCTTTTGTACTTGTTGAGGGTCACACGTCAAAACCAACTTGGATGTGTTAGCTCAGTCTCGGTGAAGCGTGTTGGATTGAGTCGCATGGCTGTAGTTTGTGAGACGATAACATACAGATGCTTTCAGGAGAGACATGATGACGCTTTCTATAGGGATTGAGACATCGATAACAGTCTTTTGTGCTTGCTGTATAGATCGAAGTTGAAGGCCCCATGTGCTAGGAACTTTTAGACAACCGATCCAACGGACAGCAGTTAGATGAAGAAGTTTCGTCATTGCAGATTATGTCTTGTGATTCATTCGTGATTGTTCATTATTCGTTTAGAAAATACAGCACACCCTCGGTGTCCCACTATATGTAGCTATCCATAGCCAAAACTCGCATCATTGGACGCTTCGCGCAAACATGTCAAATCCCTACTGCCCTCCCTTCCCAACGAACCATCTAGTCGCTATCGCTACTGCTGCTGGATCCACCACCACGGCTTCGACTCCTGTGGTGCTTCTTCTCCTTCTTGTGGTGACCGTGACCGTGACTGCCGGGATATAGACCTCCTACTGCAGCGGGTGCTGCGTATCCTCCGTAACCTCCACCATATTGGCTCCCGCCATATGAACTGCCACCATGAGAGCTGTAATCACCGGAATGCTTCTTCTTTTCCTTCTTCTCCTTGGATTTCTTCTCCAGCATGTTCGCACCAATGGCACCCACCACACCTCCAATCACCGTGCCGAGGACTCCGCCACCAGCCTTATTTCCCACGAAGCCGCCACCAGCTCCGCCAATTAGAGTAGCCCCGAGACCTTTCTCGCCTTCTTGCCCTGGGCCGTTAAAGCCGGAACCTGGGGGGCCTTGGGTTTGAGCATATTGTGGTTGAGGTGAGTGGTTATATTGGCCTCTGTTATCGGAACCGTATTGGGGCTGCGAAGGGTAAGGGGGCTGTTGCTGGTGCTGCTGTGGATACGGGGAGTGAGATGGCGAAGGAGCACCATATTGTGGTTGAGGTGGGTAGTGTTGCTGGCCCTGGGGTGGTGGAGAAGAGTAGTTTGGTTGAGGGGGGTATGCGTGTTGCTGTGGGTGTTGCTGGTGTTGCTGCTGCTGGTGCTGCTGCGAGTAGTCAGGCTGTGGAGGGTAGTGCTGCTGTTGCTGGCCGTATTGTGGTTGAGGAGGATAGTTGTTGTGGCCTTGCTGTTGCTGGCCGTAGTTGGGCTGCGGTGGATAGCCTCCGCCTTGCTGGTATCCTTGCTGATGTCCTTGTCCTCCGCCTCCGTAATAATCCGAGCTCGACATATTGACCTCCTGCGTAGCTGATTTACTGAACAAATCTGCGATGAAAATCTGGGAGATGACACGTACTTCGCGATGAAGGAGAAAGAAGAAGGTAGGTGTACGAGATGGCGAGCTCTCTAATATAACCTTTCGGTGCTGACCCAACCCCTCAGCCCCATTCACATTGCCCCTCTTCGTCAGCCGGCGCCCAATGATTCACGCTCCCTCAGTGACGTCCTTTGGAGCGGGGCAGAGTGCAGGGAGCAGGAGGGGTTGGGCAGCATTCTCTTTGGCTCGCAGGCGCACAATAAGCTCCTGCCGGCGCATGCTTCTGGTGGGTGATCTACTGGAAACGCTGTGCTGAGCATATCCTTGCAGCTCGTCGCATTCCTTCATCGGAAGGTAGAATTGGATGGTGCCTGAGAGAACACCCGGCTGACATGATGCGGGTGCGCTCTCTTCAGTGACCTTCCAGACTAGCAGTCGGCCTTGTGATTGTCGCACATGACGCCGTAGATTCAGCACTTGTCGTGCTCATCGCGCGTTCTATTTTCGCACGATGGAGATTCGTATGGAATGTGGCAAGGCTGAGCCTTCCAGTGACGTTGTCGCCAGTTGCGCGGATGCTTCGGCAGCTCGGAGGCACCGACAGATTCTTGGTGTGGGGATTTCAGCGCTCCGGATGCTGCAAGGCTGTGCTGGTGGCTTGGTGCGACGTTTTTGTTCGTGGCTCAACGCTCGATGAACAATGGATACCTAGGTAGCCACGGATATCGATAGGTTACCAATGATAATACCAAGAGAAAACAGAGAGGCAGAGATACATGGATCTTCCTCCGAAACGCAGAATATCTTATGACGCTGTTCTCGAGTGTTCAGTCGCACTCGCGATTTTGACTTTGGAGTGACAGCAGTAACGCCTGTAGTCAGCCCCTAATTCTAGCGACATTTTTGCGAATCTCAACGTCTGAGGACAGGGAGGATGTTAATTTCTATGTTTATCCACACGCTGGCTCGTCGCGCTCAACCCTATCGGTTGTGCTTCCTCCACTATTCCCAAAGGCTCCCCCATCTAGAATGATTGCCTCATTATCATCTAGATCGTCCTGGACTCTCCTCCAAGTCTTCTTCCTTCCTTCTGCTCCACTCTGTTTCCCTTTGCCCTTCCCACTGTCATAGACAGGTTTTATCAGGCCACCGAGCAATGGGTTTCGAGCAAACGTCCCAGCGCCTTTATTCCCACTGGTATCACTCAACGGCAGAGGCTCCACTATCTCGTCTTCCTCGTCATTGGCGTAGAACTGTGGTTTTTCAACCGCGGACATCTTCTTCACTATTTTGCCCTTCACCAGATCGATGCTGACAACTTGCCGCCGCTTCTCGTACTCGGGTCTAGCGTTCCATTCCTGCTCAGCGAGCACTTTCTGCTGTTTCTTCAGCTGCTTTGCTCGTTCTGCTGGACTGGCCCATTGGTTTACCCCTCCCGTGGGCGCGTAATCGAAATCCGCAGCTTCATCTCTGACAGTCGTTCTCGCAGCATTTTGGGCCTGGAAATTAAGTAGCTTGTCTCGGTGTTCCTTCGCCTTGGCTTCCGCTGGCGACATGAGCACTTCTGCTCTCGGCGCACTGAATGGAGCTGGCTTTTTGGATACTTCGGCCCGTCGGTGTGACGAGTTATCGAGAAGCATCTTCTCTCTGCCGCGTTCCTCCCGTAGTTCGCGAATCATGCCTTGTACTTCCATTGCACTCAGTAGTGGCGACCCGCAGAACGTACATGGTCCCAATCCCTCCTTCACACAAATGACCTTCCCACAATTCAAACAATTTGGCGCAGCAGTGAGGAGAGGATGTCGAGCACCAATGCAGTTGCATGCTCGCTTCTTTGCATCGAGCAGGAGAGTACTATTTGTGCTTATTTCGAGACTTCGTATAGCGTCGTCGAGCTCATTGAGAACGGCTGAAGCTCCATGCATAGAAGTTCCGCCAGTGATGTTCACTTTCTTTGTTGTCGCTGGCGCACTGGGCGCAGGAGAGGCGTTTCGTGAGGCATTTCGCGAAGCGGGATTACTTTTGGAGGATTTGAAGTCGGATATTAACGCTCCTGCTGCTGAAGGTGGCGCTCTTGGTGTTGGTGCTTGTACAGCGACAGGTTTGGGGTCGAGCTTGAATGCATTCGATTGTGCTAATGAAGATGAACCAGCCGCCGCAGGTTTTCTGGACATATAGTCGTCGTCGTCCTTCTTCTTATATGCGGTACCTTGCCCCGCGTATGTATCGTGTATTTGTCTCGGTGGTGGGGTATGTATGGGTGCTTTCTTCTTAGGCTGTTTTCGAACAGGTTTCGGTACTCCTGAGGATTCGCTCGATGGAGCTGCTGAAGCTGCAGACGGGGTTTGCCTCCGCGAGTTGAAAGACGAGATGAACTCTATCGATTGAGGCGACTCGCCGAGAAGGTTGTTGAAGTGATCCGCAGCATCTTGCTTGGACAATGTTGAGGCATAGTCCAATACTTGCTGCAGATCTGCCTCTGGCAGAGGAAGAAGCTTCGAAAGCTGTGACAGAGACATACCGTTGGCGTTGAGGAGGACCCTGGATGTTGTTGTTCTTAGATTTAAGTAAGGTACGATCAGAATAATATTTTGGTGTCTGCGCTGATGCGTCATTCGCCGACCCCCGCCATTTGCTCACCCTTGTCTCAGGTTGTTCCTGCCAACAGTACCCCAATCACCTATTTATTAGGAAGAAATATCGACAATTCCAGCGCCAGAGCGTGCAGATACCAATTGCAAGCCGCTGCTTAGCAGCTCCTCCAAATTATTGTCAAGAGCTCAAGTCCTTATCTCTCTTCTCGCATAGTTGCGGCATGGTTGTGACTCCGGCTATTACCCCACCTGCCCAGGTTCCACAAAACAGCAATGAAGGCCCTCTCGGGTTGAATGAGATCTCGGAGTGTCGCCCTTGGCTTGACATCCTCTCCGGTGCTCGCTTCTTCATTTCTTCTAAGTGCAGCAGTTGAATTGGACCGTTGAGTCACAGCAGGCGTTCAGAGCATATATACCTGGGGTATTTCCGTTTCTTCTATTTCTTGCTGCTTAGATTAGCACTTCCAACTCAATTCCTTTACCTCTGCTTTCTATCTCTATCTCCCCGCTACTTTCCCTGAAAATATGGGAGACATATTAGAGTCAAAGATGGGAGGGGTGACCATCCAGGAGGCTCCCACGTATGAGCGAACCCCGTTTGGCAAAGAGATGCTAAAGCATTTTCTGTTCGATCCGGCATACAAAAATCTCAATCACGGTTTGTAGTCATATTGTCCCCGTTCCCAATTCATGAATAGTTCTAAGTTGTCTCTCAGGCTCGTTTGGCACATTTCCTCGAGTTATTCAGAAGAAGCAAAGAGAATACTTGGATTTATGTGAATCTGCACCAGATCCATTCATCCGAACCAGATACTTTCAGGACTTGCAAAAGTCTCGCGATGCTATCTCCAAACTGTTGAACTGCCCTGGGGATACAGTTGTCTTTGTACCAAATGCTACTTCTGGTGTAAACACTGTGTTCCGGAATCTTGTTTGGAATATCGATGGAAACGATGAAATTCTTTATTTCAGGTATGAGGAAGTGCAATATGAATGACTCATTGTGTTCTCTCGGCGCTTTGATCATGACACTAACGGAATCTTAGGCACATATACGGAGCTTGTCTCAAGACTATCCAGTATGTCTGTGAAACTCACCGTGATATCGTCAATCCTAGAGAGATTGTTGTGGAGTATCCTATTGAAGATGCGGACATTCTCACAGCCTTCAGGGCTGCCATCAAAGCTAGTAGAGATGCGGGAAAGAACCCTCGCCTAGCCATCTTCGACTCTGTATCCTCTCTCCCAGGTCTGCGAATGCCCTTCGAGGATCTCACCGTTATCTGCAAAGAAGAGGGCGTTCTTTCCCTCATAGACGGTGCTCATGGAATTGGTCATATTCATCTGGATCTCTCAGCCATTGATCCCGATTTTTTTGTCAGTAACTGTCACAAGTGGCTGTTTCTACCTCGCGGCAATGCTGTGTTCTATGTCCCTGTGAGGAATCAGGCACTGATGCGATCCACCATGCCGACATCTCATGGATTCGTACCCAGGGGAAACGCTGTGGCATCGCCTGTCAAAACCATTTCCGAGAGTGCGTTCCTTTCCCAGTTCGATTACACCGGGACCATCGATAACACCAGTTATCTTTTGGTTCCGGAAGCTATTAAGTGGCGAGAGGAGGTCTGTGGTGGTGAGCAAGCCATCATTGACTACAATACGAATTTGGCACGAGAGGGCGGAAAGGCCGTTGCCAAGATACTGGGCACTGAAATCCTCGACAACGCCTCACACAGCTTGACAAACTGCTGTCTCATCAACGTGGTTTTGCCGTTGAAGGCTAGTGCTGTGAAGATTGCAGGTACGAATACAGTTCACCCAGATCACGCAACTGATGTCATCGGATGGATCCAAGACACCGTCAGGGACGAGTTCAAATCTTTCCTCCCAATCTACTACTTCCAGAATCAATGGTGGACCCGTCTAAGCGGACAAATATATCTGGATCTTGAGGATTTCAAGTGGGCAGGAAATGTCTTAAAGGGTATCTGCGAACGAGTCGGCAATGGCGAGTTTGTCAAGACCAGCTGAGGAATGCACAATTGGAAAAACTAGCATATGGCTGAAATGCACGGGTGCGGATCGGATATCAGATGTCTCATGATAGGCGTTTCCTCGATACACATTGTTGCCAACCTCGCTCCGAAAGGGGACTAGAAAATGTTGCAGACGCGTAGCACGTGACGTCAACTTCACTTATCCAAGGAAGTTTTACTTTTTTCCACAACCATAACCACTCTTCCATCATCGTCAATGCCATGGAAATGATCTTTCGTAAACCTTCGTCGAAACCTTCACTCTTCTTACAATTTTCCCCTGCATATCCTCTACCATTTGTTTATTCCGCACGTGGAGCAAGCACCTTCGATGCAATAACAGCGCCAGTGGGCGCCCAAAGTCCTGAGCCCGGCCCGCGACTCAGTAGCGAGACATGTTCGAGATTCCGTGCGGACCGCACACCTTATGAACGAAACATTCTTGTCAAATTTCCCGGCGGCAGAGTCATTGAGATTTGAGACGCCACATCCAATAAATACCTGGTAAGCAATTGCACACCAGGAGCCGTCCTTGAAAGGCTGAAAGGAAGCTGTGAATAAGAATGGCACGATATCACCATCTTTTAAACAAGGTTTCAGCTGTCAGCCGCAATCAGGAGCTTGCATGGCCTTCGCTTCCTTAGTCAGGGCCAAGAATGGTCGAGATCAAGTGAATCTAGTTAGTTGGAATCTCGCCATGACTCTAGTCAAATAGTCCGTTCTTCTATCCGCACGATCTAGTGCGATTTCCACTCTTCTCTTACTCGATTGGGCGCATGCACAACCGAGACCGGTTTCGCGGTATGGACCTCGGGACGCCCTCCACGATTTGGCAGTCCGGTGGATATCATAATTGATTCGTCAACGAGTATGGCCGCCACCAAGTGGAAGGGACAGAAATCTGACTTGTTTACGCCTCATTCTTAGCTTCAGAATCTGGCGTTTTCCAAAGGAGAATGGCGTTTTAGGCTGGGAGACTTAGCACGACGGCCTCCACATTGCTTTGCATCAAAGACGTGCCAGGGGCGTTTTAATTACTGCTTGTTCCTCCACCTATTTCTGATTCTACACCCTCATCTGCTTTGTCTTGCTTACTTCTGCACGGCGCTGTCAAAAAATCTAATCTCCCCAACGACTGAACTTGTCTCCATCTGAATATCTGCTACAATGTTTCGAGGTCGTACGACTGCCCGAAATGAAGCTGCAGTTGTCGTGGCGTCTCCCAATGCAATTGCTCTGGACGCAAAGAAGAACAGTAAAGGGATCTGGAAGCCGAGTTTGAAGAAGTTGTTTTCGAAGAAAGACATCACGCCACAGGAAAGCCACACAACCTTCGATGCGAGTATTACTTATCCCACAAAACCAGCCTTCGAGGAGCCCAAGGTGGTGTCTATTGACAAACCCAAACATGAAGACGACGGTATCGTTCGGCCCATATCATCGCGGCGTGGGAACGCCCCACCGGACAGTCCAAAGAGCTCAAAGGAAAACAATTCTTCGAGACGTCGGAGCTTCATACAAACCTTGACTCTGAAGAAATCCGCGAAAGATTTGCAGAAGCGGGAATTCCAGAAATTCTTTGCAGCGAAAGATATGGAGGAGAAAGGCCTACTGTGTCAATATCGCGAGGATTATGGCAACGTTTCCGGAACAGCTGCGTACGTGCCCAAGCATGCTGGCGCGGATCTATACTACTCTAACAGGCAATGGGCCTCGGAGACATACCGACCATCCACAGCACATGAAGTGCCTTCTCCCAAAGAGACACCTGCCGATGCCAACCTTAAAAGATCTCGTAGCTCGCGAGCACCCAAGGACATCCAAACCAACTTTGCTCCACATCCACCTCTCCCTCCGACACCTTCAACTGCGAAGTTTTCGACTACGACATCTTCAAGTAAGCCCCGTTCGACCACCGCCAATTCACCTGCTCCCCTTTCTCCTACAGTAACAATCCGACCAACTTCTTTTGAAGAAAACGATGACGAGACTGATTTCCAAAGCTTCCTCCGGGAATCTCGCATCTCCGCTACTCAGATTCAACTCACGAAAGGTCATCTCAACCCCATCCGACCCTTGCCAGAGAGCTCAGGCGTGATGGACAGCATCTTAGCTAAGCGTCAGTCCGTTAACATGGAACGAGCCAAATCCACCTCTCATGCCACAGTAGCCACTAAAGCCACTAAGGCCGCTAACCGCAAGAGCTTCGTGTACAGTGTGGGGGATTACATCAAGCCTGGTCGGCCACACACAATGTACTTCGCCACTTCCGCAGTGGCTGATGACGACTGGAAGAGCGTGAACGGAAGCATCTACAAGAGCAAGTCTGGCACCGTCAAGAGTGAGAAGAAGGATGTCTCTAAAAGAATGTCGATGGTTGGAGTCTCGATCAAGAGGACGTTGTCGATGTCTCGAGACCGCGATAGCGAGAACGACGAGCGGGCGAGAGCCGCAAGGGCCCTTGCCATCAAGGAGCGAAGGAGGAGTTTGTACCCGCCTACGGGCAACCAGTCGATGAACAGGTACAACCAAGTTGCGACAACGAAGCCGCAGTGGGTGTAAAAAAGGGACGAGGTCGTCGACACGCAACTGTAATGACTTAATGACAACTTTGGCACGGGTTCGATGTAGATTTTGGTAGAATAAGTGTTTATAAAAAAACATATCGATAATGATTCTTCTATTTTGTACCTGACGTGAATGAATATGAGTGGTTCGCATCAGATGGCATCATGTCGCACAAAATTACGCCAACAGGAATGCACCAAAACGTGCTACATGCTGAACCCATCATTTGCCATCTATTACTACAATCATACATCCTATCTCATTCTTGTTCTCATGGTGACTCACCCGTCAATCGAAGAAGAGACAGATTAGGAAGGAGGATATCGATATCCGTGATAGCGACGTTGATCATCAAGCGAGTTTACAGGGGGAGTGCTCGAAAGGGGGCAGGTTGCCCCCGCTTATTGTGCCCCGCCTTGAGCAACCTCGCCTCAAGAATCCTTCTAACTCTCTGCTATATATGGTACGTAAGGTACGATCTTATATGATCTCGCTCCAAGTCAAGCAAGGCTTATAAAAGCTTGTTTCTCTCTCTTTTTCTTTTTCTGCTTGCAAAGTGACCCTGTCTCTCGTCAAGAATGGCATCCCCTTCCCCTGCACCAGCACTCAAGCCCCGCTCCAGGCCGATGGAGGTCTTGGTTCTGGGTCTCTGTCGAACGGGCACTGTGTGTGAGTTTCGCTCTTCACTTGTTTTGCCCTCATCTCGAGGGGTTTGTTTTGCCTTCACGGCCAATTCCTCCCTGCCAAATCTTTCATGGCTGAATCGTAATGGATCGAATCAAGCTGGATTATACTGACACAAAACACAGCAATTGGCACAGCGCTTGAGCAGTTGGGTTTGGAGAAAGGGAGCGTGTACCACGCGGCCAATGTCTTCAGGACTCCGGGCCATGCAGACAAATGGCTCGCTGCGCTGAAGGCAAAGTATGAGGGTGTTGGGAAGCCGTTTGGGAAGGAAGAGTGGGATGATTTGCTGGGGGATTGCTCCGTTTGTCCCCCTTTCTTTCATGTCACTTTTTATATCTCATGCATCCTACCATCGCTGGTTGTGGATGAGATGTGAGATGAGAGGTCAAGGGTCATTAGGAAATATGTTCAAAATGCGAAAAGTACTAATGACGAAAAGGCAATAACAGATATACCGGCCTCCCTTTTCGCGGTAGAACTCATCGCTGCCTACCCCTCTGCGCGCGTGATTCTCACAACGCGCTCCCCGTCTTCATGGCTGGCATCAATGAAAGCCACCATCTGGGCGTCTCAGATCGACCCTCTGCGTCCCTGGGAGCGGCTCTTCTACCCCTCGCACCTGGAATCCATCGCCAAGCTATTTGATTACATCTTCGATGTCTATTTCTACGGAAACTTCGAGCGCTATGCCGAGAGGGTCTTCGTGGAGCATGGTGAGAGGGTGAAGTTGGCTGCGTTGGCGAGTGGATCCCAGTATTTGGAGTTTGAGGCAAAGCAAGGTTGGAAGCCGTTGTGTAAGCTTTTGGAGAAGGATGTCCCGGTCGATGGGAGGGGAAGGAGAAGATGTATCCACGGAGCAATGATGCGGAGGCTTGGAGACGCATGTTCAAGACAGGGGAGAAATGGGGGAGGGTTAAGAAAATCGGAGGGTTGGGAATTGCGGGACTCGTGGTTGCGGGTGCTGTTACATGGGCCTGGGTGAAGTGATATGGTTTCAGGATTGAATATTGAGGAGGCGTGAAGCAGATCCGTAGGTTGTGGGGAGTTGTGGGGAGCTGCGGGGTAGTTCGGATTGTATAAGTGAAAGTGGTCTGTTTCCCACACTCTCGGGTGTAGGGAGAAACTCTTTGGAGATCTTGGGTATATTCTCAGCCTTCTGATGTGTAATCTACTCCTCCCAGATATGGTTTACATGTCGAAACAGACATGTCTTGTCACGTGATTTTGGAAATCCAGAATGCTCTCAAAACGCAACATATACAGACAGGTACAGGCCAAATCAGGACATGGTTGTGCTACGAATTCAAATTTCTAGTTGATTGAGAGCTGAAATTTGTCATCCATCAAGAAAAAGTATCTGGCGAGTTTCGGTTGAGGTAAGTATGACCGAGGCACAGTCCGTTAGACGATCGGCTCCCACCTCCACCTCCACCTCCAACCGCTCCGCCGTCGAGGTACCTCTTCGTCACTTCTTCCACGGCCAGCCATGTACAACCAAAGGCGCCTGCATGGACTGAAAGACGTTTGAGGCACGTGGAAACCCCTTGGTCCGTGATCTGAGGTAGGTAACTCCTATCCCATCTGAAAACTGTCGGGCGCCGATGCCCGCATCTCGTTGGCTGGGTGCATCCCTCATCGCAGGACGAGATGCATAATTCCCGTGTTTTAAGCTTGTTTGTGCCGCACGATTCGGAGGATAGATCCCCACCTCCAGATCGGACGCTGCAGACTGGGGTGAAGTGGACATTGTCTGCATGTCCCCGCCTTGTCCAGTGCAAGGAAGGAGTTAACGGATGCGCGCTTGTCGCACGCGCTGCTACTTAAACTAGATTAACTACCTACCTACGTAAAACACCTCGTTGGCGTGGTACACGAATTCTTTATCTTCGACCCGCAAATAGAGCTGAGGTCAACAACATCTTCCTTCCAAACTTCATACTCCATCCCCACAATCCGAATAACCAACATGGCATCCATCATGAAGCCTGAGATTGACCCCGAGCTAATCCCCGCGATGGCCATGCTTCCCAAGAAGAGCACCCTTGGCACTCTTGAGGGCATTAAGGGGACGCGCAAGATGATGGACGGTCAAGTTCAGCTCATCCTCAATGCTATGGACCCCGAGATTTCCAGAGAGGAGCTCACCTTCGAAGGTCCAGACGGCAATACCATTGAGCTACTCGTCCTGCGCCTCAAGAACTCCGCCGGCGGCAAGCGACCTTGTATGTACAATATTCATGGTGGTGGCATGCTTTTGGGCAGTCGACACATGTTCATGGATGCAATGTTCCCTTACATCAAGGAGTTTGATCTTGTAAGTCGTGTTCTCCTTCTCACATGTAGGGAAGCTGATACTTGTAGGTTATCGTCTCGGTAGAGTACCGTCTAGCTCCCGAAGCCAAGGCTCCAGCTCAAGTTGAAGACAGCTACGCTGGTCTCAAGTACGTCACTGATCACGCTTCCGAGCTCGGCATCGACACGGAAAAGGTCATGGTTCATGGTGGTTCGGCTGGAGGTGGCCTTGCCGCAGGCGTTGCTCTGCTCGCTCGCGATCGCAAGGGTCCAGCTCTGATGGCTCTATGCCTGTTGTATCCCATGTTGGATGATCGCAACGATACTTTGTCAGCCAAGCAATTCTGGGATTTAGGTACTTACACTGGTTCCAAGAATCTCGAGGCTTGGAATCACACGCTCCCCAATCGAGGAGAGGAAGGTGTCAGTCACTATGTTGCGCCTGCGCGAGCAACTGATCTATCCGACATGCCCAAGACATTTATTGAGGTTGGTTCTGCAGAACCGTTCCGTGATGAGAATGTTGCATATGCTATGAAGTTGTGGGAGCATGGCATTGATGCCGAGCTGCACGTTTGGTATGTTTCTTACTCTTTTCTTTCGTCGGTTCAGGTCGAAGAAAGCCTTCTACCTCTCTATGAAGCTCTCTCTCTCTCTCTATATCAATGTTTGGAGTTTAGTTTTCTGCTTAAGCAAACCACTGACTTTTATTCAAGGCCAGGTGGACTCCACGGATACGATGCCTTTGCCCCAAACGCCAAGGTCAGCAAATCCGCAATTGCAGCCCGTTGGAGCTGGCTTAGACGAGTCTTCGCTTGAGTAACTGCAGCCACGAATGTATTCGTTGGACGGTAGGAAGCTGATTGTTGCTCAATTTCATTTCGAGCGGTTGCATTACGCACAGGCGTTGTAAGATGGAGGTATCGAATTGGCAGCTTCCTTTAAGCAGACCCAAATTCAAATCCAATGACAGATGATTGCTCACCATGCAACGGTACTCTTTATTGCCACACGATTTGCTTTTTGCTGCATTATGTTTCTGATTCTCCTGACATTCCACATATATCTTTCAAATCAAGTGAAAGGATCTAAATGTTTTGGAGGAAGGTCGGAAATCCGCAAGTGATTAGGAAACACTCTCCCTGTGTATCTGAAGTTCAGCCTTTTGACAGTAGTTTTGGCTGAACTTCTGTCATACTATGGGAATGTAGACCATGGAGCTCAGCTAGTCATCAGGTGGTATTAAATATGTACTATAATACACCCTTATGTTGGATTACTTCCGCATCCCAGCCATCACTTTCCTGAACATTTCCCATCTCATTGTTCAATTTCAATCCAGTCATCAACTCTCTTTCTATTCATATTCCCATTCATTTCCATTCGCACGTCATTTTCCGAACCTCTAGCCTCATACTTAGTTTTTCTTTCTTTCTCCGAACTGTATTCGTTTTCAGCAGCCAGTGCCAGCGGTGGTAATTTGAGCCTGTTTACATGTGTCAGCCGTTCGAGCACTTTGTAAAGATAGGAGCAAGGCCGTGAATAAAGACGCACCCAAACAGCTCTGCCGATCGTCGAATTATTAGCCAAATTATGACCACGGCGATGTTAAAAAAGAGACGAAACGACATCACACCCAGGGTTTGCACGCCAACCCGAGTCCGTTTTGCCAGCCCTAACATCCTGAGCGGATTGCGAACATACTTCGCCGCTCGACTGGGCAGGTCGAGATTCTGGATATGTGCTATCTTCTCCTCGACCTTGAATCTCTGGAAGTTCGTGAGTGCAAGGTGGGGCTGGGCATATGTCTGAGAGAATGAGGATAGGGACGATGGTATGAAGGTGGTGAGGAGGTCTTGTAGCGTGGGCAGAGGGAGAGTTGCCGAGGTGAGCTGCTGGAATGAAGATGAGGATGACGAGGACGACGAGAACGATGTGGGCCCGACACGGGTGATGTGGATGTCACGGGCATTAAGGTGTGCACTGCAGGAGCAGATTATGACTTGGATTTGGGAGGTGTTGTCATCGTTGCTAGGCGTCGTGTCTCTGTAGTTGGTTATGTTGGATTCTTGCTATTTCCCATGTCAGTTACCGCGAGGGTTAGAGGGGTGGAGAACGGACCTTGACTTCGTCCCTTTCCTTTTCCTGAGCATGATCCACCTTCCCAATCAACTTCCCGAGCACGGCATGCTCTTCCTCGATGGAGACATACATTTTACGGAACAGTTAGTCTTCACAACTTGTACCGTTGTACCGTTGTACCGTTGTACAGTAGTTGGGAAAGCAGGGAGCCAAGAAAGGAAAGTGCTACTCCCAGATGCGAGGGCGAGAGATGGTGTATATGGCCGGTACTATATTTATCTAGGTATCTACCTCCACGGCCAGACAGAATGTTCAGCCTCGAGTGTTTCGAACTCTTCGTTTGCGTCGTCCCCACATTGCAGTTCATCAGGAGGGTTCACAACCAATGATGAGTAGCCATGGGAGGTACCAATATCAGCTATTCCTCCGTTCCTTACCTCGTTGCAACGCCCAATACCCAATACCCAATACATCCTCCGCTTTACGCCTTACAAGCCTAACCTTATCTCAAGCGGCTAAGCCAGCGATGAGTAAACATTCTCGCTTCTAACGTCCATCCCATGCATCCCGTCATACATGCATCAAAACAGCCACGCTCAATCGGTACTCGGTACAACACTACGTCCCTTTCACACCTTCATTTGTCCAGATAGATAAAAGTTTCTAGACATATTACGATTCCCACCTTGACATTGGACAAGTCTCGCACGCCAAGCCACATCCACCGATGTACTTGCAAGGGATGCTTTATTCGCTGAGGTGAGATCTTATTTCTCCTCGCTTTGCCGGGTCCACTCAACCCCAACGTGAACGCCACCCCGGACGCGATATCCCAGATATTTGAGTGTCCCAGATTCCATCTCCGCTTTTCCAGTCCAGTGGCTGTCGGAAACGCTGCACGGACTGCACCAGCTCCTAGGGCTTCGTTGACTAGCACCGCCGATTGTTGCCCTATTCTCCTTGCCTCGTATCCTAGTCGTATAAGACGTTCAACGGCTGTCCCTTGCATGGGTTGATTGGCTGTTTGACCCCTTCGTCCCAGCTGTTCCTACCGTATCTTTTCATCTGCAGTCTTTATATCTGGCGCCGCAGGGCCGCCGCACGCACGCACAGCGCAGCAGAAGACCGCGCCGCAACAGCCACGAGATGGAAACGTGGGGTCCATGTGCTCTCGCTTGTCTTGTCACTCGACCAGCCAGCAGGTGCAAGGCAAGGCAGTACAGTATGGGAAATACGAACTCGCGCACCTGATTGGCTGCCAAACGCGAGAATTGGATTAGAAATTAAATCAGAACTGAGGATTGAGAATGAGGATTGGGGATTGGAGATCGACATTGGCAGTGAGGAGCGATGGATTTATCTCCATGGCTTGGGAGTCCTATTCCCGGACATGGGGGCTAGATGGCAGGCTCTCTTGCTTGCTTGTCAAAGGTGCATTGGGCGATTTGTAATTAGTCTCCAAGGTATATCATCCGGAACGGAGAGCAGGATGGAAGAAAGGGAGGGAGTGAATTGGGATTAGGTAGGGATTTACATCTGTTGTCTGGCCACTGATTGTCCTTACGAAGCAAGGGGCGGACTCCTTGCGGATGTACGAAGGCGAGTTAAAGAAAGGGGTGGAGGATGAGAGGAAGGCAACGGGGGATAAATAGACCACTCCGAGATTATAGCCAGTGCTATAAGATCGTACCATCCCAGTTCTTGCAACGGGTCACCAAACTACAAGATTTCCGCCTCATTAGTAGGCGTTCGATTTGCAGGAAGAACTTTATGCCAACCATATGAGCAAAAGGTCATCACGGGAGGTAGGTATGCGCTAGAGCTCTCTTTAGTCCCCACCCCAAGAGCCAGCGCTAGCTGTCCCCCTCCTTTTCTCGTTACCAGTTCTACCTTACCTCTCTCTCTGGGACGTGCCGTGCCGGAGATGGGCTCCGATGTGGTAAGATACCTTATTGAAGGTAATACTTTAGGCGAGAGAAGGAAGGAAGTACCTAGGTAGGTAATTATTGGGGGTGGCGTTTGAACTCGTGTCATACAACAACATCCTTATGGGCAACTCGGTGTCACGTTTCTAGTTTTGTGGCGGGGCGAGGGAAGGGGTATAGATTGTCGATTAGTTTTCCCTTTCTCTGGCTTTGCTTTCGGTTAGTGCCCCTGAGCTTGCCGCTCTCGCTCAGGCGCTACCTTAATCACCCTTGGCTTAGTCAACTCTCGTCTGAGCAACCTGAACACCACCAGGAG
Organism: Articulospora tetracladia; assembly: GCA_003415645.1. NCBI lineage: Eukaryota > Fungi > Ascomycota > Leotiomycetes > Helotiales > Discinellaceae > Articulospora > Articulospora tetracladia. The sequence goes on along the minus strand of PYIV01000002.1, from coordinate 3,735,223 downwards.
TCGCTGGAATTCGCCTAAGACTGAAACAATATCTGATTATAAATTTTTAATCTACTAACAAGAACACCCTAAACTTTTAATATAAATGTTGTTATATTTATATAATAGTTCCGATTAAAATAATGTTACATTCTAGCAACATACTAAAACCGTGTTTTGGAGAGTCACTGAGAGCATGCCAGCTTTCTTTTACTAACGGCTTTCAATTTTGCAAAGAACTCCTACTAGTGATTTTTATAGTCCTGCAATTTAAAATCTGCAAATACTTCAAAGGAGCTATGGCGATTACTGGCGGCCCTACGGCCTGTATATGCGCATTGCCACTAAAAGTTGGGCCGTGGCCGGGGAAGAGAAAGCTTCGGGAATGCGAGAGCAGTTGAGAATATGTTTCAGCTGTTATGAATGGTCTGTTAAACATGATTCAAGGTCTAGCTGGCCGCTTCACCGAAGACTTTACATTTCAACCGCTCAGCCCTGTCGCCTGTCTGGACATCTTGGAACTAAAGCTTATCTTTAAAATGATGAGCCTACCTACGGCGAAGAAAGGACTTAATAAGATATCCTTACTTAGGAAGATGGCTAACTTGACCCGAGTTCCTGGATGGCCCAATACTCGAGATATTGAAACTTTAGCTATAGACATAGCATGGACTGTATACCAGAATCATGCCGCAAAAGTTAGCAATTTATTGGTCAGCCCTGCCATTGCGATCCAGTGTATGGACAGTATGAAATGTGGCCTCAATCAAGAGCCGGTATTGCATCGCAACCAGGCTCATCTCCCGCTTCCACACCCTCGAGTCCGAGTACAGCAGATGCGACGACACCGCCATCACCACCTGGTCCACACGATCAAAATCAAGTCCCGTGATACCTTTGTATAATCTCTCATAGCTGACGTGAATTCAGGTCACTGGGCACCTCCAGGTTCTCCTCAGCTCACTAATTGGAACATCTCAACCTACAGGCCTGCATATTTCATAATGACCGAAAGACAGCACAATCAAGCACCGTTGATTTCTTCAGGAGGGGGATACTATCCCCAGTCACCAACGTCTCTGCAGTCACCTTTTGCGAACAACCCCCCTCCAGCAAATCCTAGGGCAGCACATAATACACAAGAACCGGATCCTCGTCCCAAGAGAGGGAACCATAGCAAGAACTCGTTCGGGCCACCATCCCACCCCGATGAACTCGAAGCATCAGCCGAATTTGCTCATAGGCTCGTTCACCTCCGACTAAAACCGTGACCAGATTAGCAACCCGCTCCGCAACCCGTGCCGAGACAGCTTCAATCTATCGAGCGCACCGATATAGCCCCGCAGCACCTGACGACGATTACTCTGACTTAGGAAAAAGATCCCGCACCGTGGAGTGTCTTGAGACGCAGGCGTATCCCATGAAGTCTGGGAACGACTCCAACAAGCCATAAAATCTCAGAAAAACCAACAAGCAACCAGAGAAAAGAAGGTCCAAGAAGAAGCAGAACGAGTCAAGCATGAGGCAGAAAAAACCAAACGGGCCGCCGCTGAAGCCGAGGCATTGAAAATCCAAGATCAGCAGGCAAAAGATGCAGAGGAGCGTCGTTTGCTTGAGTAGCAGCAGGCTAAAGCTACTAAAGAGACATGCGCAGTGGATGAGAAGTGAAAGGCATGTCAAAGGGAATTGGAGAGATTGCAGAAGGAAGAGCAGGCTCGTGTACAGGCCAAGTTGAAGCGGGGTGGGAAATGTCGAGCAGGTTATGAATGAATCATGCAGTATGATGGCATTCATTGATGCGCGGGGGGAGTGCACTGTATAACTGCTGCTGAAACTGGACTGTAGTCGGTGACTGGGCTGCTTTGAGTTGGAAGCATGTGCTGTATGGGAAATCGAAAAGGAGATGGAGTTCGCGAAACATATTTACCTTATTAACTTCTTTCTGTAAAAATATTATATCCAGTATACTTAATACATTTTCCTAAAAAATTCTCGAGTCCCAGGAAGCCGTTAATGTAAGGATAGAAAAGTGGACGTGCCTAAGACTAGTGCTTGAGGTTGTGAACGAGGAATCTTTCACTCTGCCTATTACGCTCTGTACGTTGTTCTGAAGATACCCATTTGTCTATATCTCTACTTTATCAGTTTGCAGTGAAGATGGATGGCCGGGCCAGAACTTCGACTCCAGAGTCGTAGTGCAGCTAAGCTCCTGCTCGGCTGGGGCTGAGAACCCCTTCCACCTTCTACCTTTCATGTCACACCGACTAAAGATTGGATCAAGTAAATTTATATGTTGCAGAGCTACGTTCGCATGTTTGTTGGATAATCCATCTCAGGAGTCTATGCTGAGAGAGAAATGACCATGATGCTGGCTTTCAAAGTACAAATTCGCGACCTGTAGGTATGTACCTAGCCAACAACGATGAAATGGCCGCGCTTAGTCATTAAGCGAGGGGGCGTTCCAAAATATTTATTATCGGTAGGTACCTAGGTAGGTACCTACCCAGGCAGGTATTGTTAAGGAAAAGCTAGGCGAAAGCTGGAGACTCGCTTATTCTTTTCACAGTCAGTAAGATTCTTGTCTATTCTTTGTGTTATATTTTTCAGAACTTTAAAAGTGTATCATGGGCTCTGTCACCTCTGGAAAAGAAAAATCTACAGTACTTGGCCTGAGTCACCGTACAGCATCTAAGATTCTTCTTATTTGTCGATGGAATTGATGGTTGCTAAGCCTTGATACACGACTTGTTTATGCCCTGAGATTCCCGTTTTGCTTCCACAAACCATAGCCAAACCCGAGTCCCACCTACAACCTCTAAGGCTTTGGCTGTTGGAAACTCCAACATGCCACCAACGTCTTACATCTTTTTCACGAACAGCTGATCTCTCGTCGGAGTATCGCTGTTGAAAAATGTCTGGAGTGTACCGAGTGATATGCCCTCGACCTGTGGTTTCAGCCACTGTAGCGTTGTGTGTTAATAATGTTCGACAGAACAAGGAGACAAGAAGTTTTACCCTGATGGCAGCGAGACCGTCTGGCCGACCTGGATTTGGCTCACCCGTACCACTACCGCCTGAGTAACGTCGAAGAGCTATATTGTCTGGTGAGACGCCCCATTTGCTCTTGTCCGTAAGCCAATTTTCGATGGTCTGGATACCATAGGCTTTTGACGTCGGACAGTCCCTTGTATTGTATATCACCTCGACCAGAGTATTTTCATACTCTGTTATTGTAATCTATTCAACAACCATCAGCTTCATTCCTCAGGTCCTTGGAGCTGGATCTGCCAGGAGATCTTACCATCTCTAATGCAGGCTGAAGCTTGTCGGAAAGGTAATTGTCAAGAGTTATGTCATCGTTGATACATACCACGTTGCTCCCAGCGTATTGCAGTAGGTGAGCAACTAAGCAACACATCAGTGAGAGTAGGGGAAGCCCAAAAATAGCTTGTGGTTAAGGACTATGATGCGTACCAATGACGAAGTCTGGATCGGAAATCAGAAGAGCAGTGCAACCATAGAGGTAAGTGATAGCCCAGGAATTGTCCACGGCCTGATTTATCGAGAAGTACAGTGCAGAGTTTCCGCCTGCCTTTTGCGACCCTGGAGTTTTGGTCCATATGTCATATAAAGTTTCGTCTCGCTTGAAGAGGTGCGAAGTCTCGTTGCTATCGTGGAGTTAGTCGTGTAACAGAACAGTTTGTTCGTGGGCACTCACACTTCCAAAGGAGCAGTCAGGGATAGCGAGCAGAGAAAGGCGATCCATATGCCCAATAGCATGTTAAATAAGAAGGAAAAGCGTGCCATCTTGAGCGGACTACTTGAATACGATGCACTTTAACGGCTTGATAATTGTCCAGATTGACGGCGAGAGGCAAGTCAACACTTATACCCACGTCAATCACCCGAATTGATTGAAAGAGAAGCTATGTTGGCCTTCAGACCCCAAAGTCGCTACTCGATCTGGAGGACTTCCGATCCTCTGTTGACTGTGTCATTTCCCTTGAGCCAACATTCTATTTCAGTGGCTGTTGGATTTGCACTGCAAATCTCCGTTGGTGGCTGTCTGACCAACCGCTCCCTTCGCATATTCTATTGTGGCACAGATGGGTCGCTAACGAGGATATCTGCACCTGGGTGGTTTTGGTTACCGATTACGTGATTAATGACCACTGCAGGCGCCTGATAGAGGCACGGCCAGGGGCCAGCCACACATGCGCTATAACAGAGCCCTGTACGAAATATAAATACCAACACGGTTCCAAACAAGTGTTCTATCCTACCTAGATCTTTCCAGATAGCGGCCAGCAACCATTCTACTCCTATTAGCAATCTTTTTGTCCAACAATTTTCTGCTTTGCCGCTACATGAAACTGAGTTAGCAATCCTTTCGCCTAACGCTGGCTCAGGACATTGGAACCAACCTAGAAGTTATCACTTTCGACCAGCAGCTCGAATTAGTATGAGCGACCCTAATCCGTCACTACCGGCGCTCGGGTTGGTATCTGCCAACATGATTGACGAGTGGTCACATCTGCTTCCCGCTGAGGAGCGTAGTGCATTCGTAAAGGCATGCACAGAAGCGGGAGCAGACGAGGGCCGTCTCCAGTCTATGCTCACCCGCTATTTCTCGACGTGGAAGACGACTCTGATGGCCGACGATCTAACCAGGCTTCAGATGCTAGCCACAGCCAAGTACGAGCAGATACGAAGCTATGTCAAAGTTATCTGGCTCGAGGACGAGACTGACAAAATCCGATTCGATGATGTGTCCCCTGAGGAAACTTTCGCCATCTGGCCCCGCCTGAAAGACGGACGAATTGCAGCTGACGCGCTTGGGGTAGAACTCCTCAAGGCAATGCTTGCATCCCAGCAGCTTCGTCCCGACCGGCTCGAGATCCGGGACAAGCGCAGCGAATTCGCAGACCGCCTGCCTGATTTAGACCCAGAGACCGCGGGAATCCTCGCGCGTAACATCTTGGATGGCGCTGACCTGGCCATCACCGCCGTCACTTTGCAGAACCCATCAGCATATGAAACAATGATTGTTGCTGAGCTTTCTGCTGAACATCAAGGCCAAGGTATAGGCTTCTCTCTCGTGCGAAAAGCAGACTTGTGCTTTACTCAGACCCTCAACCCGTACTCGTACTGGGCCGATCGAATTTTGATTCATGGACCAGCGCTGAAAGAGCTCTCACTCTCCTTCTCGCGGAATTGGAGCATTGCGCCTATTATCACGCCGGAGCTGCCTCCCTATATTTCTAAAAATACGGTCTGGCCAGCACTGGAGAAGTTCGAGATCAGGGGGTCTTCGCTTCCAATATCAACTATTATGGCGATCCTGAGCAACTCGCAACAGAGTTTGACCGGGATCTCGTTTTATTCAATGTCGCTTTATAAAGGACCAACTTGGGCGGATATGCTAAGCCAGATTGCCAACGAATTTCCCCATCTGACTTGGTTCCAGCTTACCCATCTCTCAGAGGGATGGAATCCAAGTCGTTCTATCGACTTCATGAGCCTTCTTGACAAGGATTTGATGGCCAGTGAGCCTTACAAGAGCGGGCTGAAGATGAAGCAGAGAGGCACTGGGGATAACAAACACATCTCTTGGGTTGATTACGAGGGGCCGAATGGTAGTCATGTGCTGGGGATCGTTGCAGAATGCGCCCTGGCTAAATAATACAGCTAGCTGAATCATTCTCCTAGCGAAGAGGACCACTCTATACTTATCATCTGTCTTGTAATAGATATATGGGGTCAATTTACGAGCATTGACGATATCTGCATGGCCTTTCTCGCAAGAAGTGATATATTTAACAGCAGCGGAAAGAATACGTGTTCCGCGCAGAAGGCAACAGCATCCTGAAACAATGTTTTTTGACCATCCTTGAACAAAATTGTTGGACTTGAAGTCAGCGACTCAACACCAGCCAGTTTGGTCGGGGATGTTGGTTGTGCAGGGCACCAAAATTAGATCAGATACCAGGCACAGGTTAGCACATCAAAATTCTACATATCCCAGTATAAAACCCGGGCTGCATTGGAGGCCGAACCTGCGGCCGGACCTCCTCCTCAAATAGTTTTTGGGGTCCGATCGGCTGAACATGGCTGCTGGATTGTGCTTGTACAGTTTACGATGAACAATGCCCCCAGTTGCTAAGTATATATGTGACTATTGTTTGCACCCTCTATCAAATAGTCAATCTGCTGCATGTTCTCTTGCTATCGTTTTTCTCGATCACCGCAATATTTCCGCAGATATGGCATTGAAACAAATCATTAGCCTATCTAGCCTTGCGGCTCTGATTGGAACTTCTTTTTCAAGCCCCTTAGTGCTAGAAGTTCGCCAATATATCCCCACCGAAAGCTCTTCATCTTGGACAACGATCACAAGTACTTCGTCTTCTGTATCATTATACAGTAACTCTGAAATCGAAACCGCAAGTACAAGCTCGCTGTCTGTTTTGAGTTCTTCAAGTATAATTGGTGAAAGTCTCAGCTCTTCTGTTTCGCCAGAATCGTCTGGTTTCACCAGTTCTGATGGACCACTTGGGCTGTCAATATCAAATACAGTAGCTCTCTCGACAGCTGCTGGCTCTCCTACACCTACGACATCAACTTTTTTGAGTTCGGAGACGCCTACGGGGTCCGGCGAATCTCTCGCCACGCTTTCTGCCAGTAGCTCCATTACAGGACTCGAAAGTCTTACTATATCCTCCACATTAACCGTTGAGCCTACACTGGGTGCATCTAGCAGCTCAACATCTTTGATCACAGAGACGCTTACCGAACCCGGCGAATCTCTTGTCACCCTCTCTTCCACTTCTTCTACTCTCACTCTGTCCGACTCCACATTGACTGTTGAGCCTACCACGGTAGAAACTAGCGGGTCAACATCCTTAACGCCTAGCGATTCAACTTCACTGATACCTACCAGCTCAACATCCTTAACATCTAGCGATTCGAACTCCTTGTTGCCTACCGGATCAGCCTCCTTGACACCCAGCGGATCAGCGTCGTTGATCGTAGAAACACTTACGCAGCCCAGCGAATCTTCCATTACTCCTACCCTTCCGGCCAGTGCTTCGATTAGTGGATCAGAAACTCTCACAACATCTAGCTCAACATTAACCATTGAGTCTATACCGACGGCATCTAGTATATCAGTGGATTCCTTAATCGTGGAAACGCTCACGGAACCCAATGGACCTATTATTACTCTTACAGTCGCTGCCAGCGCCCCTATCACCGGACTTGAGACACTTACTACACTTGGCTCCACATTGACTGTAGAGCCTATACCTACAATATCTGGTGTATCCTCAACGGCATCCGGATTATTTTCGACCGTTGAGACTTTCACCGAGTCAGATGGCTCTTCGATATTCCTCACATTGCTGTTGGGCTCGATTTTGCCAGGACCGCAGACCATTACGACGAACGGACGGACGTTCACTGTCCAACCTGCGCCTCCAGCCACCATTACATCAACAGTAACCACATCACCTGCTGGGCTGTACATTCAACCCTACACCGACGTTCACGTGACAGGAAATTCGTGGTTAACGACAACGGGCGGCGATCACTCGACCACGATCGTACCTATCATCTTACCCTGCCCAAAATGTATACCACAAATCATCTGGAACTTGCCACAAATCCCAAACGTCGAGTTCAGATTGCCAGGTTTTCCGAAACTGCCCAGTTTCCACTTGCCTTGCATCAAAGTTTTTGGTATTAAGGTTGCTGGCTCCTGCTCTGATCCTTCGGGGCCTCCTCCTCAGAATGATACCCCCCTGAGAGCCCTGAGACGACGACTGAGCCGACGACTGAGCCAACGGAGTCTGTATCTCGTGACTCGACTACATCTACCACCTCTACCACATCTACCTCATCCAGTACTTCCACATCATCCAGCTCATCTAGCTCCAGCAGCTCCTCAAGTGAGTAAAACTCTCAATATCGTGCTAGAATATGTATTAACCGTGTCTCAACCAGGCGAATCTTTTTGCAGCTTATTGCCAATCCAGCCTGCACCTCCCCCTCAGTTGATTGCACCAACTGTGACGTTGTCCTACTTGTCGGCTTCTGGCAGCGCAAGCACTGCTAGCCAGACGCCATCCAGTACTTCCACATCATCCAGCTCATCTAGCTCTAGCAGCTCCTCAAGTGAGTAAAACTCTTAATATCGTGCTAGAATATGTATTAACCGTGTCTCAACCAGGCGAATCTTTTTGCAGCTTATTGCCAATCCAGCTTGCACCTCCCCCTCAGTTGATTGCACCAACTGTGACGTTGTCCTACTTGTCGGTTTCTGGCAGCGCAAGCACTGCTAGCCAGACGCCATCCAGTACAGGCATTTCTTCGTCATCGCTCTCTTCATCACCACTATCTCCGACGGCACTGCCCTCTTCGACTTTGATAATCCTACCGTCTTCGACAGACTCGTCCTCTTCGACGACAGTCTCCCCTTCAGTAGTGTCAATAACTGCAACAGGACCGCCCCCATCGACGACCGGCTGGGAATCTTTACCTCCATTATCACCACTCACTTCTTTGATTATGACCGTCGAACCGATTTCTATTGTGCCCGGAAGCTCCTGTGTCGCAACAACGACAACCGAGATCTGTGAGGTTCCTCGCGAACCATGTATAACATCTGACGTTTGCATCAGTTATATTGCCACAGCCACATCCACCGATCCACCTCCCCCTCCGGCAAGCACCACAAGCCCCTCACAACCAATCTCAACAGGACAAGTATACATCGACATCTTCAGCGACACGAAATGCATCGCCGTTATCGAACAGACGCAACTTAATGCCATCGATCAATGTTACAGCCCTACCGATGCATCCGGGAAGCCTATTACTTTCAAGTGTTTCTCAGTCACGTATATTAGTACTGCGGCTGCGAACTCGGCTTCGTTGACTGCTTTCAAGGGTGCGGGGTGTTTCAGTCAGGATGACACGGAAAGGATGCATTATCCGAGTTTGAAGGCGATTCAGTATAAGGATGAGACTCCATTTTCGATGTGGAGTTTGAATCTTAACGCGATTGGATGATACGTTTGGGCGGGTGGTGCGAGGAATGGGAAACAGATGTTGTGCCAGGATAATAGATAGGTGTATTCCGTAAATCGGAATAGTTATAGACCACTTTGAACCCCGCAGGGGGGTTTGGAAAGTAGGACAGACTTTGAGTTATTTTTTTAATGGAGTACATCTTCATCAATCTCAATCAATGCCTTACAAAATAAAGCTAAATCCACAACTAACAACCCCACCTCCAGACCCTCTAATCCACTCTTTCCCACTGTCCTGCTATCTGCACTCGCGCTCCAGCTCACATTCCCATGTAACACATTGAGATTTCCTTTCACAGCAGCAGGTACAAAAATCGTCGCCATTCCTTGGGAACGAACTTACGCTTCGCTCGCGACTTCAATCATCATTTGCGTGCCGACGATTCAGGCACTGACATCCACTAGAGGTTAGCATGAGATTGGTAGGTTCTTGATTGCGTGTGAGGAGAAGGGAAAGGGAAAGGGCTGCAGGAAACTGAAGGACTTTGCCAAAGGTGCCGGAACTGGTGTTGACGGAGGTTGTTGAGGGGTAGATTCTTAGTAGTTGTTAGTGTAGGGAAATTCGAGGGTTTAGTTGGGATATAGAGAGACCGACAACTCTGGGGTTTGAAAGAATTGGTAATGAAAGGCGATGTGAACAAAGAAGAGGGCAAATGACTTATAATAAGTAATGCCCTTCTATTGCGTCCAGTTCATCGGCCGGAGCAGTTCGTCGAATAGGCATGCCATTTCATGAATCTTAATGCATTCCATTAATCATGCCGCATTCCATGAATAACTGCTGATCGAATGGATCGGTTGCGAGCTTCATAGAAGATCCCGATTAAACTACTTTAGGGGTACAGGGTTAGGCTTTTCGGGCTCGAAGATCCCTAACTAGTAAAGGTCTCTGACTTGGATAGTTTAAACCATTAGGCTTGCCCGCCACCCTTTTCTTATCGCGATTGAATGAGACTTTCCTGGCGCGTTCACGTAATGATTTTGTATTCCATACATAGAACCAGGTTTCCACACTCCATCATGGCGTGTCTTAACTCGCTTCTCATACTGCCTTCACCACATCTTCCAACCCCACCCTCACTTCTTCCAGCTAGTCAATGCGGGAGTTCCACTCGCAGCCGGCGCCGAGAACTTGGTCTGCACAAAAACCTTCTGCATGCCATCCTCCTTCTTCTCAAATTTGTCATAGACATCCACTATCTCGTCAAGATCCACTCGATGAGTAACCATCTTTAAGGGATCAATCTCGCCCTTCTCAATCATCTGAAGGAGTTTCTCCCAGTACAGATGCACGGGTGCTTGGCCGTTACCGATGAGGCGGATGCCACGCTCCATTAGGGAGCCAATATTGAAGTGGTTCGTCTGGAATGTGGCGTTAGTATTGTATTAGAAGCATGGTGTGACGTCTCGTGCCGTCCCGCAAAGCCGTGTTTGAGGTGATGCTTATGCATGAACTGGTGGGGTAGCGAGGAGTGTAGAGAAAGAGTGAACAGAAGGAGACTTACAAAACCGACATAAACGCCGGTGATACCACACCTTCCGTAATTTCTCACGGACGTGATCATCTCATTCACAATTTCGGAAGTATCAGTCTCTAAGCCCAGCTGGAGTTCAAAATAATGTCTGTTCGTCAAGTCAGCTATGCATCACATTATTGCGTTCCTGAACCGAAAGACAGCAACGGTAGGAAGAAACCACTTACGCCCATCCCTTAGCATACTCTCCAGCGACGCATTCAAGCGCAACATCTGGTCCACGCCCATCAACCATCTCCTTCAATCGGCTCGTGACGGTAGTCCCCTTTGGTAAAGTACTGTAATCCAGTAGCTCGACTTTAGGGTATTTAGATTTCACATAGTCGAGGCGCCAGTTTTGGTCTATCATAATAACTCTCTTCGCCCCGTTGATAAATGCGAAGTCGGCACACATCTGACCGATAGGCCCTGAAAATGTTAGCGGTTTGAAATGCCCTGAGGCAAATGGAGAGCGACTGGCTGGGAGGAAAGGCAAACACACCAGCACCCCAAATAGCAACTACATCGTCTTTCTCAACACCAGTATCGACCACACAGTTCCAGGAAGTGCAAACCACGTCGGAAAGGTACAGGCCCTTCTCATCGGGCACGCTGTCTGGCAGCTTGAGGAGATTTACATCTCCATATGGTACACGCACGTACTCGGCTTGTCCCCCTGCAAAGCCACCGGTAAAGTGAGAGTAGCCAAACATGCCAGCTGTTCTGCCACCATACTGAATACTGTAAGTTTGGATTCGGAAAGGAGCAAGAGCGAAAGAGAACTCGCATGAGAGGATATCTTACCATGCCATTTTCGATGGTATTAGAGTTCGTCTTCTCGCATTGCGAGGATAATTTCTTCTTGCAGTAGAAGCACTGCAAGGTAATCAATATTAGCTAGTCGCTCTGTACTTCTTGCGAGGGCATCTCTCAACCTACTTCACCACATGCAATCTGGAAACTAGCCACGACTCTCTGACCCTTCTCTAATCCCTTCACCTCGTCTCCGACACTGTCAACCACGCCACAGAACTCATGGCCTAGAATATCGCCCTTCTCAAGCTCGATGACGCTTCCGTGCAAGAGATGCAGGTCGCTTCCACAAACGGTGCTGCCTGTGACCTTGAGGATCACGTCACGGGGCTCGATGACCTTAGGTTTCGGAACCTCGTCTGAATACTGTGAGCAACAGTTATTGGGTAGAGAGGAACGTGCTATGAATGAGGTTTATGGAGAACGAGCTGCCGGAGGGAAATGGAGGGAGACATACGAAGCTCAACTTTATTCTTCCCCATCCAAACAAGAGCCTTCATAGTCTCACCGCTAGGATCCCCGTATTTCGCACGATCTCTAGCTGGATTGGTAACATCTTGAGCGGTGGTTGCGTTGGTGTCGTGGCCAAGAGCTCTCTCGACCAGCGCTGCTGCTTGACTTAGTGCCATTTTAATATGGTAGAATTCAGAAATGTAATTGCGAGTAAAGATATTAAAGTTTAGAATGGGGAATCGAAAATATGTTATAGATGTCTTTCATAAGAATTACAAACCAATTCCTCGCCTGCCAAAAAAAATCCATACGTCACAGTTTTTCGCATCCACGACGTCACACTAGTTTACGATGAGCGGCATTGCAGAACGGAGGAATAAGTAAGCGAGCTGTCATCCCTCGAGCAAGGTTGTGAAGTGAAAAATGACGACTCCATTTACAAAATCAGTGATATTCTCCATGTTAGGTAACATTGAGTGTTCGAGATAGCCATTTTGGGCGATTTAGGTTCGCTTCCTTGCACAGCATACCCACTGTAGTTCACGCCAACTCACCGTTTTAAGAAATATGTGCACACAAGAAGTGCCAGGAACGTAGACCAGATGTATGAAGCATAATTCCTCAGACACCACCACTTGGTGAAACACACTGTATCGAAAATCCAGGCATATATGAAGCAGGAACTGGTATATCCAAAAAGAAACATCAATTAGTTGGAAAACAGTCCGTCGTTCATCTACCAATTCCATTTATACATCCATGATCGCAGTTGAGCAGCGGTGCTTCGCACGTTGACTTGTAACAGGCTCCAGCAAGAACTATGCACTTTTCCTCCGTCTCAGAGCCAACTGATGTACAAGCACCCAAAAATAACTTGCGCCTTCTATCGTACCAATTCATACTAACGCTCCTATCCCCACCATCTACCTACCCAACCTATATAGCCCATACAGCTGTTCCCGAGCAATTTCCTGCAGCCTGTGACTGGCTTACACCTGCTCGGCGCCCCATCCGCCATCTGCTTCGCGCATGTTCTGTGGGGGTTCGATGGATGGAATGAACTCGAGAGCGACGTATCCAATACCGATTATGCCGATAACTGTTCCGAAGATGATGTCGAGGACGTGAGTGTCAAGGAGGATGGAACCAATGAAGATGTAAACTTAAGAAGTGTTAGATTAACCAGCCATGTGAGGAGGACGGTGGAACAAACATATTCCTCGGCCAATGAAGGAGAACAAGAAGGAAGCATATCGCGAGATTTGAGGTGGGATTTGGAACTCTAGGATAAAATTAGAATGTCCAGCTATTCTAGCAGATCGAACAGGGCTCACCAAGAAGTGCAATAGCTTGAATCGAATTAGCATCAATCAACAACACAACATTTCGATATATGCTTACCAGCACCGAATGCAGCCACGTAGATTCCAGTGATCAAAGATGACCTATGCCAGTGTAAGAAGTTGCTGTTGGGATCTAGGACGGCTGGCGCAACACGTACATGCCAAAAGACAGGATGATGTGGAATACACCTCCAACGACCATCAGGGCACCGACACCCAAGTTCACAAGTCGGCTAAGGAAAGCATATAGTATCAGCAATTGCCTTCAAGATATGAGGAATGCGCAATGGCACGGAGCAGCTCCAGTGTAGGCTCGAAGCTGCAGCTGCAGCTGCCTTGATTCTACTCACAAAGCATCAGAGTAATCCATGGCTGCTAGTTGTCAATCGCAGAGAAGCGTGTTTGAGGAAGGGTCGAAGAATTAAGATTCGAGGGAGATTCGCAGATGAAGTTCGCAAGTTGTGGTAGAGTTGTCAATTGACTTGGTTTGGTTTGAAGATGCCCAGTTCAAGTGCTCTGTCCTTCGCCATATGGCGCTACAACACAACAAGGCTAGAGTGACAAGGATCTTTGACCCGCTGTAAAGTGACGACGACCATCAACCACCCCTAACAACCACCTATCACAACAGTCACAATATTATGCTGCTGCCTACTGCAAGAATTGCGATAAACAATTGTCACGATGTTGGATACCGGGTGATAGACTGGTCTGCCACGCCACAACATCGACGCCCAGTCGAATTCGGGAGCCTGCCATATACGCTGCACGAACTGCAGTCCCGGACATGTATGGATCCGTACCGGGCCTGCCAAGACGTCAGGCTGCCGATGTTCAGACGTCTTGGATCCGGAAGCCAAGCGGCGCTTTGAGGAGAATCCATCCCTTCTGCCACTGCTTTGTTTGAGCATCAGCTCGAACTGTTTAGCCCCTGACTTTGACTACACAATACAGCTTTCAGAAACAGAACTTGTGGCAAGGTACGCGCATCCTTGTTCTGCACTAGAAGCGCACTCGAAGAGCAATGCGCTTCTTCATGTACGATCATTGTCACATAGCATTTGGTTATACCAGATTTCAGTCAGTTTCTTGGTCAATAAATTTTACCAATGTCTTGATGATCAGTAAATTCCTTCGAGTCTGACGGTGCTGATGCATTTTATGGCGATGTCTTGGCTTCGAAGAAGACTTTATGTGAATTTGTCTTTTTCTAGCTTGCTCGCGACGGAAATAACGATTCTCTAGATGAAAATCTACAGAATCGGTCTATTGACATTTCGGAAGGTTGCTCTAGCTTCACTTTAAATGTTTCGACCGACTCTGGTCTAGTCCCACACTTTAGAAATCCTTCAGATCTTCTGACTGTGGAGCACCATAATGCCACATTATTTTCAAAGTGTCACTTGGCCGGAAGATTCATGGAGCTCAATTATCAGTAGTCCGATGACAGACATAATGAAGTTGTGGAAACAGAGCCGATGCCAAGCTTCCATCGCCTTTAAGAGAATCTGCCAACCTCCAAAATTGCTTAACTACATGAGGTGTTGAGCGTACTGTATAATGGAAAGTGGTTGTGTCGAATTACCCTTCGTTCGCTTTGTGACAACCAGGCAGTATGTTTAGAGTACCAGAAGAGAATCTCATAGCGGATCGCTGCTGTTCTTTTGCTCATCTGCAGCCCCATGGCTGCCGTATCTGAGGCTTCGAGCAATATACCAGAGGATATACAACATGAAACGATGATCTGAATGTGCCTCAGGAAGTCTTACGATAATTCCTCTTTTACACTACATTGAAGCGATGCCTGAAGCAAGCGGCATCCAAGAAAGTGCAACCTGTGTCAGCACAATCACCTCGTGCTTCATTTACTCCCTGCGAGATGAGGTTTGGTCAAAGCCTTGCTCATTTCTCAAGCCAAATCAATGCGCGATCCTCGCACCATCACCCCAATGCACCCATGTTACTTACGGATTCCAAGATCCTACCAAATTTGTCAATTCTCAAGGTAAGATGAGCTCCTCTTCTAGTGCCTCTCAGAAACCCATGGTACTTCTTTTAAACCTTGCCTGATTTGACAGTGGCAGACTGCTTTCAAAGACTCGACACCAGTGAGGTGAATGTCTTTGTCTCTTCGCTGACTTTTACAATAAGAGCACGTTGAGAGTACAGCCTGCCCTTGGCGATATTGATCCTGAGTTGTGTTGTGAACAACCGCCAATTCCTTGGCTCATCAATCCAAGCAAGGAAGTTGCCATGCTACTACGCTTCTCAATTCTCGTAGAAGAAGCATAAGCATCTTCCCAAAGAGTATGGAATCGCTCAGTTTCTGCTAAAGGTGAGCTTCTATCGCACATGTATTCAGGTTCACATACTGATTCAATCATGTCATATTCATCCATTGTAAAGGTCACAATCACCTCATCTGGTCAAGTCAAGAAGGAGAATTATTAAAACCAAAAATCAATCCATTCATTCCTTCTTTGTCGTGACGATACAGGTACAAATACATTTCTGAGTGAAAAGTGTCGTGAAAGAGTAGCTGACATACACCCCAAACGAATTCTTATAAGTCAAACAACCAGCAATCATATCTCCTCCTCCTCTCCGCACCTATAAGTGCGTGCACCCAGTGCAGCGGTGGGTATCTCAAAAACAAGGCAGAAATAAAAGGCGCAACCTAAACTCCCTACCAACAGACAGACCTGGTATCTCAAAATTGGACGAAGGGGAAAGAGACAAGAAACGAGACACAGAAGCCATTATCCTTCACCATCAACATCACATCGGCTTCTTTCATATCACGAAAGAAATGAGAACAGAAGGAAGCTCCGTTCATTCCACCATTGAGGAAGCACGGGCTCTTACAAGGCATCTCATACATTGATGTTGTCCGTATCCTCGCCTTCGAGGAAACACAGGCCCTCGCCAGGCATCCTCCACACCGTAGTCTTATTGAGAGCTGAATATCGATGCGAAGACATTATGTCTAGCATTCACACACATCATAGGACCTTTTCTTACTCAAGAGATATCGTCCCGCTTCTTCTTCTCCCAACAATCTTGGCTTAGTTTTGATACAGGTCATGGCGGTTGCTACGAGCCTGGATCTTCAAGATGTTTTGCTTAAGGGCCTCCTTTGCCACGACTTGAGCCTGCTTCCATTTCGGCAATGAGTCCATGTCCTTCTTCAGAAGCTTGATCTTCTCCAGTGCGTTAGGATCTTGACCGGGACCAGAGATAGTCGCGACTCCTGGACCCTTGGCGGAAGGATCGTAGAAGCGTGTGCCTGCTGTCTTCTCTACACGCTTCCGTGAGTTATACTTCTTTTCGATCTTCTTATCCATTGTCTTTTTGGTGAAGGCATTGGTAATTTTCGCAGCGGTCTGCTTCTCTAATTTTTTCTTGGCTGGGAGAGAAGTCTTCTTGCTCACTGATGAAGATGGTGGCGGTGGTACTGTTGCCGAGGTGGTGAGCAGAACACGCGTGGGAGCTGGTGCGACTGCAATCCGCTCAGTTCTGTATGTCCGAGTCTGTTGAACAGGCTTCGCTCCAGGGAAGAGAGTCGACTTCTTGGTGACCTTGAATGGGCCACGAGAAATTGCCTTTGGCTTCTCTGGTTCCTTGGTGTTGGTATTTGCAGCGGGAACTGATGACCGAGTGGATGGTCTTGCAGTTCCCTTGTATGATGTTCTTGGCACCGCGATTAGTGGTATTTCTCCTTGAGTGACGGGACTAGATAGCTCAGCAGTTGCCTTTCGGATGGCCGTGGTGTCGCCAGGCTTCTGCTTCTTCAGGGGTGCTGACACGACAAAGTCGGACGGTGCAGGTCTCTTGGTGCCAGCAACAGTGGTGTAGCTTGGCTTCTGCTTCTTGTTTGGTGCTGATTCGACACAGTCAGTCGAGGAAGCAGGTCTCTTGGTACCAGTGGTGGTACTCTGGATGTTGCTGTTGGAATTTACTGGACCGATTGAAGTAGTTGTCGGGGTGCCAGCTCTGTTCGTCTTTGGCTTCTTTTGAACCATGCAAAGGGCTTCCTCAGTTTGCTTTCGCTTGGGCTTGACGAATGTATCCTTCTTTTGAACTGAAGGACGAAGATAGTGCTTGACTGGAGTTTGGATGCTTGGACGAGCGATTCCACGGATGGCATCCGGGGCGGGAGAAACCTTTCTTGATGATAACTCCAAGGGAGCATCAATCCAAGCCAGTTCATCATGAACTGTCTTCCTAAGTGGAGTGGCAGGCTCTGGAGACAGATTTGCGCTTGGCTCTGGTGTGGTTTTGGTTGTCGAAGGAGCTGCATCGCTGTCGAAGGGAGGGTTGCCATCCTCAGATGACTTTAGAGGCGAGCTGGAGCCAACGTCTTTGTTGCTCTCCGAGAGTTTGCCGAGAAGTTCTTTGATGCTTGTGCCGGAATTTCCATTGACTGCGCAATACTGCTGAGTAGCGTCGATAAAGGCCATAGGATACACCTTTCCGGCTGTAGCACCTTCAATGGCACGAATGATTTCGTAGCCATCTTGCTTGACTATGAGTAGATCAGCATTGAATGCTGCAGCGAATGCTTGAAGGGTGATGCTGTCTCCGGGATGATCAGCAACCGCCACATGGTCTAGATACACATTATAACGTCCATCAACATCTGCTTGGGTGGCAAAAGCGTGGTCGGTGTTTCGGCGGCCAGAGCGAGAAGGGTTTCGACGCAATGGATCGCCAACCTTGATTGGCATGAATTGGGTGTAGGCGGAAGGGTTGGCGCGCATATGGGCGACGACTTTTTCACGAATGGGCAAGTGGCCGGATTGTGAGCCGGTCTCGAGATATGCCAGAGCGCGGAATTGGGATCCGCCTGTAGGAGAGTTAATGTCTGCAAATGGACGTCGAATACGCATTTCGTGGAGTGGAGCATTGGGAGGCAAGGCGCAATGAGGCAGCGTGCAGCGGAAAGGGGCCGAAGCGAGGGAACTTGAAGATGACGACTCACCATCTGCGACGAAGGAGACAAGCTTAAAGCCCATAGACTCGGGCTTAACAATATCCAAAATTTCCTCAGGAAGATAAAATTTGGATCCCATTTTGCTGGTGTTGTACTGTGGTACTTGACGTGGAGGATTCGTAGTAAGAACTGCAATCAAACCTCTTCAAAGGACGAGGGGATGTTGTTGTTTGAAGGGAAGAAAGTATTGAGGATCGACTTGAATGCTTCTGAAGGATGTAGGAACTTTGAGTTGAGTTGGGTTGGGTTACTTTGGAGGATGCGTCGCCGACTTGATTCGAAACTTGGTGATGGAGGGAAAGAAGAACGACATGGAGAAAAGAGTTTCTTATACTCGCCTGCTGATTTTCGCAGTCCAGTTTTGAACAACAATGCTAACTCCAACAGATCGGATTGTTCATAACAATGGTAACCAATTGCCAATTTTCATCTGAATTAATCGAGATCCAGGTGGGGCAGAATCACTTTTTGGTGCCACGTAATCGGAACTACTGTTCTAAGGCGATTGATGATTCGGAGTTTCTGAATCAATACAGAGAAAGATCCAGTGAGATGGATTCAATAGGTTTTCGGAGGTAGTAGATTGAAGATGGGAGAAAGCAGGCAGTGGAGCTATCAAGCTCAGACAGCTTAGCTAGGGCCCGAGATCTGCGGGAAGGAGCGGAGCGGAGATGCTGGCGATCCAGCGTATAAGGCTTTATTTGGACTACTGGTTAGGCTAGACGTCTTCTCAATGCCTCCAATGGCACGAATGGTGCTCTTGTTATGGATTTATTGGGCATGACGTAGTAGAAGGTAGACGATTGCCGTGACCATCTTGATTGCTTTTGGGACAACAACAATGAGCCATAAGCGATTACAGTATGACTATAGTTCAATCTGATATCTATATGTACCACATCTGGGGGAAATACTCGTAAACCCGTATCAACCTCCAATTCGCTTTGGAAACTTCCAAGTGAGTCCCCCTTTTCGACTACAATATTCGCTTAATTCTTCCCTTGGGCTTTATTTATAGAAGCAAAAGTACCTACCTTGAAGAACCGCCCTAGGCACTCACAATTTGTCGGATTTGGTATGTCGAGTATGTGGCTAATGTACCAAGGGGTGTAAGGGCTATTATATTTTGTTTGCTTCCTTACTAAACAAACTGACTCCAGTTGTGATCGAGACCCACAACGAGCCCTCCAGCGTGAAAAGGTGTTAGTGAGGTCACTATTTGCGGAAAGTCTCCAGTCAATATGACTATGAGCGAGGAGATATGGGTTTGGAAAGAGAAGAAAAGAGTGGCTATGAGATTAGGTCGAAAACTGATGTTCAATCTCGTCACGAATAGTCAGAAAAAGTGCGGTCGATGAATTACAATTCATGCTCTCCAGACCCTACGGTTGCCACACAGCTACCGTTCAAAACTACCGTGAAGAGCTTCTCTCCCCCGGCCATGCTATAATACAAGAAACCATGAACGCCATCTGTAATGCATGATACCTCGAGCGCTTCGGTGGTATCAATCCCCAATACCTTCGCTTGCCCTTGCAGGCTTAGGCGTGTAGATGCCGTAAATACATAAAAAAAAAGTAGTACTTGTACAATTCTAAATGCGTAGAGTTGTGACGCCAACAAATGCCGTTTCGGAATCGTTGAGTGAAAGATAAGGGATGTCCTTGGTGGGAACGTTCTGTCTGATGCGCTTTGTCCCGCGGAGTGGCTCGTCGTCGAAGCTTTCGAGAACTCTCTTGCTGCTGCTGGAGGAGTTGGCGGAGTAGATGCTAGCAGGTGACGAGGCGCGGATGATGGGCTTGTTGAACTTAGAGATATCCTTCTTGGCAATAAGTCTTCTATGCCGAATTGGAGCTTGAAGGGATTTCTCATCGGTGCTATCAAAATCTTGGATAAGGCTTGATTCGCTTGATGGAGAAGAGGGGGAGGTTGATGGGGAAGTCATAGTGCTCGAATTGGCACTTGAAGGTTTGATAGGTATTTTGTACGCAACACCTTCGACAATGACCTTGAAAGCCTTTTCACCGTTGAGCTTGCGTGGCAAGGATGTGGTGGATTCTGCCATCCAATTCTCAACCTTGTCAGCTGGTTGTATTTTGACATTGGCTTCGTTCATTGGAAAGTCGGAGGAAGAATTGTCGATATTGCGAACGGAGCTGTAGTGGCGCCAATCCTGTACCGGGTCAGATGGTGGTAATTACAAGGTGAGGACTAGACTTACATGATATGCAATTCGGATCATGCGATGACTTTCTTCATCCGCCAAGATGTCTCGCTCGTCATCCCGTTGATACACACGAACACTGCGTTTGAATGCACAAGCAAAGGCTCTGATTGTCATGTTATCACCCCAAACGCCCCACTGTGCCATAGAAGCAAGGTATCGCTCCCAAGCAGCATCAACCTTGACTTCAATTTCTTCTGGTGTGGGGCTCATGGACGAAAATCGACCCCGAGCACAAGCACGCGCAGGGCTTCGACGCTCTCCATCGTAGTTGATGAAGGGTTTGAATTCGTCGGGGTGATCTCGCAGATATTGGACGACTGTTACGCGGATGTGGAAAGCTTTGCCAGTATGTCCGTAGATTTGATCAGATAGGGCTGAGAACAAACAGTTGCCTGGGGTCGATTGTCAGCAAAATTGAAGCTTATTGTAGAGTCGTTGGATATTAATTTGCGGAATTGAGCTTACCATCTGCCTCGATATCAAGAGTTGTGAGACCAAGAGCTTTGAGAAGGGGGAACTCGTCGGAGGTGTTAGGAGACTTGCTTCGATTGAATCGGGCCATGGTTGTAGCTTGGAAGAAAGGGATACAACTAAAGGGTTTGGGAATGATTGCGAAGATGGAAGCAATCGCGAAAAATTGAGAAAACCTGCTTCTTAAGGTGAAGCAGGTATGGGAATCGTTTGTCGCAATCCCCGTAGGATCGAACAGGGAAAGTCCCGAGCAATTCACTCAATCCCAAAGATGAGGTCAAGATGAAGAATGACACACGACAAGAGCTGGAGGACGTAGCCTTGTGGGGTCAGCCAATGAAAAGACGCTAAGCAGCACCTAAATTTGGTGCTTGTCAGCCTTGCAGACTTAGCGCAGCTTGATTTAGGAAGAATATCATGATCACGAGCTGGGCATCCACTGGAGTGGCTACAACTACCGGAAGAGAGAACGAAGATGCAATTCCATTGGACGCCAACTGATCATCTCCTTCTCTGCGACACGACCTCGGAGGTAGAAATAACAATAGCACAATATCGAAATCCCCACTTTCCCCGGAGAGACCACATTTTATCTGCTTTGGATTTATGTAGCGTTTGCTCTGAACAACCCATCTTTATTTTGTGCTCTTAGTATACTCAAATTTGCAATCCTAATCTACCTTAACAAACGTGAGCGAACAAACTACTGGTAGTTGTTCACGTGCACAACCAACAACTGGAAACCACTGGTTGTCAAGAAGCGAAGAATTCATCGTGATCCAAACGCAAGCAACTCAGAAGCCATGCAAATCCAGCCAAGCATGAGCAACGGCGAAACCAGCAGGAGCTAGGTAATGAAATTGCCAGCAATGGCCAGAAGCTTGCAGAGAATAACCGTCGAAGGACTTCGATGCTGGGTACAGGCTTTGCGAAGCTTTTAAATATTGCGACCACCCTACCCCACATCCAACCGGACCTGATGGGCAGAAAATAAAGTCATACTGCGCGGTGAGTGCGAGAACTGGGCCCTTGAAGTCTGGTGCTGGGGTAGCATATTGTATCTCAATAGTCGCCCCTAGATCAGAAAATTAACAGATGTATATGGGACAATCGAAATAGACTTGCCTTCACCTGCGGTAATGGTACCCCGAAGAGAATAATCGAGACTGAAAAGCGCAGGGTCATAGAATCCTGGGTAGTAGAACATGGTTTGAAAGGCAGAACTAGAGTTTGCCATGAGGTAGTTTGGATCCAAGGTCCCATACTTGACTGGATTGACGAGAGCTGCAGGTGCAATGTTCGGAAAGAACACTGGGTTGACTGCTGCGAACATTGGAAGCGAGGCCCAGCCAGTAAGGATGCCAGCATTGGTGTCGTTGGGATATTTGGCCTGTAAGTTGTTTCCCAGTACTGAGCCATAACTGTGCCCTGCGTATATAATTTTGGTGAAAGCTCGATTTGCTGAACCTGGAAGTTGGCCACTGCGAGCTTTCAGGATGACTTGATGAAGTGTCTCAACTTGAGCACCAACTTGGCAGACCGCTGTGGGATCAGGATGGTCTGACAGTCCTAGTAGAAGATTTCTAGTTAGCGCTAGATCGAGAACTGGTATTCTGCAGATCTCTCGTACCATTGCATAGTCTATCAATCGAGAGTGTTGGATAACCTTGGGAACCAGCGTACGCAATCCAACTATACTGTGTACCATGAAAGCCCTCACCGGGCACACCATCACCAGACCAATCTAGTCCCAGTTGTTAGATGAAGCCTATTCGACGAAGCAAAGAAAGCTTACAGTTTCGATCATAGGTGATACCATGAACCAGCAACTGCAGGGTATTGGCACGCCCTTTGATCTTGATTTGTGGCTCGCAATAACTCGCAGCGATATTGTAGGTTCCTTGAACAGTTGCGTAGGTAAGAGGGCCCGAGGCTGGAACGGGAATTACTAGATTCTGCGCCGATATGGTGACAGGAATGATAATGTTGGTACAACTTGGTGCTAGGTCGAGCTTCTTCAGACGAGATGACAGGGCCATGGAGGTGATGGCGGCCACGAGAAATGCTTGCTTTATGAAAGATGGCATGTTGAATACGGGAAAGGGGAGATGGCTCCTACGAAATATGAGAGGAGATATCGTAAAGCATGAATGTTTTATACCGCAGCTTCGCTGGTGGATGGCTCCTCTTGTCATATCCCAATCCGATTGATTCACCTGAGTGTGTCCAGAAGCAGGTTATCATGGCAAAAGAGGAAGGATCAGCTTCTACATGCCTGGGTGGGCAGCTGTGTTACTGGCTGTGGTCACTTTGAGAAGGTTCAACGGGTTGGCTGTTCTCCGTCCTGTCGAGGTCTTACGCAAACGGACAAAAACCAACGCAATACTCTTGCAAGTTCGCCTGAATGGAACAAATGCTCTACAACCGGACAAAGTAAGGGCTTCATCATGTAAGCGAACTGAGCAAGGCACCCGTAGGTAGGTCCCATGCACCTACCCGTCTTGCACAATCTAATTATCACGCAAGAAAATCAGAGTCAACTCGCTGACACCTGAAAGGACTTCATTGACCAAGTAAGATCTCAAGATTTCCAAGTCTTAACTACTTCACTTAGCATCGATCAACTTAAGGATGTTCTCTTTTTAAAGCTAACCGACAACTTACCAGGTCATGAATATATATATATCGGGTGTCTCGTCATTGCATCACATCCCGCACCATCGCTTGAAGCGCTTTCGAGATTGCGGCCAGTGCTCGGAGAATGTCGAACCTACCTACAAACTCTCATTCCGGCTTGACGAGGCTCGAAAGGCTTGCATCCGTCCTGTCCATTGTTACTTGTGTAGCTGGAAGCACACCATGCCGCCTCGATTTAGACTTCAGACGAGTTTTAAGGCAAGGGATTCTTGTGTAACGCCTGTCACAAACATCTAGCAACGGGAGACCCAATCTATCGGGACTATAGCAACTCAATCATTGGAGTCTTCTAATTCGGTCGGAAATGATCAGTCTTAAATCCGAGAGTCTCGAGTTACACGAAATTGTGAGCCATATGTTTTGCTGATCTTCTCAGAGCCAAATCTAGTTCCAACTGCATAACTCATCAGCTCGAGGTGGTGTCGTGATCGTAATGATGTATGGGAAGAGGGTGTGATATCGAAAGAGATTTTGCGTCCAACCGCAGTTTTTCCAAACAGGAAGCACACAAGACTGATTGGGCGGCAATTCGGAAGCACCGAAATTCGCTTTGAGAAATGGTGTGTCTCCAGCAGCATCTTAGAACTCACAAACCCAATGATAACTGCTGAACTCATGAAACAATGTAACGACGCCACCAACATGGGAAATCCTACAACTGGCACTGGATCGGACTTGCGAACGTGGCTTAGCTTGACAGCTGTGCCTTCTATCAGACAACCAATTATCTGCATTCTTAATACGGGCCAGGCCGAGAAGGTGTGACTTTGTATACACAGCTATACTCGTGAGAGGGTTCGTCCCTGTTGGATGTGTGTCACGTGCTACCAATGCAGAAATAGGGGTTAAATGGATATTAAAGGAGTCCAGCTATAGAGATCAAAGAGGCCAATAAATACGTGAAGATATCGCGATTATATCAATTCATATACGCTATAGTACATGCTACGATGGGCTATAATTAGGGGTAAGATAAGTAATTAAAATCGTATGCTCTTCGTGCGGATGAGCAACTGACAGCCCCTTGGTAAGTAGGGCAGCTTACACCAAAACTAGATTTTATGGCTTCAACAACGTATCTACTCTGTGCTTTTTGCATTGTTGCAAGAAGATTTCTTAAAGTACGTGTATGCGACCGGGTGTCTATTTGCCCGGCGGGATAAAAACACACGTTCTGCTCCTAGAGACGAATCATTTGATAAAGCCTTCTGAATATGCTGAATCTTCAGTGTTAGTTTGACTGGAGGGGTCATCGGTATTTTGACGAAAAACGCCAAATTACAAGTACACGTGGCCGGACAAATGCGAAGTCGAGGATCTCTATATGTACTACTCGCTTCAAGTACCTCCCGTGCCCCTATCCTCGAAGACAATGCATAAGCAACTTCACAGTCTGCGCTTCTTTGCTTCATTTCCGTTTTTATCCACGCTTGCATTCTATCTACCTGGGGGAGCTCTAGCAGACAGTTTTACTAGAATGAGCTCGCTTCCAAGCCAACCACGATGCGATCGTTATCACTACCGAGAGTTTTCCATCCACATTTCGCAGCTGGCAATATTATTCCACAGCAGGTGGCCTCGAAAACACATAGACTTCAAAACCGTTCCCATGACCCAGGGCAAGGCTGACCAGCACTTGGTTCGAACCATTGTTACCCCTCTCAATGCAGCAAGCTATGGGTAGGATTATTGTCCAAATTGCAGCATAAGGAGACCATTCGACTTAGAAGTAGTGTTTTTCGTTTGATTCAAGTCGTCCTGACGCCAGAGTGTTGACATAGCATGTACAGGAGCAATTTAACTACTATTGAAAACTATATAAATCAAAGATCATGGACTGTAGCTGATTTTAGACTACAGAAGTTGCTGTTTATGAAAACGAGACTACTTGACTTCCAAGATAAGAGACTTTGCTCGAGTGACAGCCCTTGGATTGTAACAAAAGAAAGATGGGGGAACACAATAACGCATCATGTGACTAATGTCCAAGTGACATCGATCTTGGACTTGGGGTGGCACGAATGATAGTCTCTCAATGTGCAGGAAAGAAGATCTTAATGGTCAAAATGTTCATCCAAGAATCTGTAAGGTACTCTTCCTGCATCTTAAGAAAATCAGGCCAGAATTAAAGTTTCTTTATCCCTGAGGCGATTGTAGCCGGAGTGGCTTGATAGTGGCCGAGAACGGTGTCAACCCAAAAGTGGGGAATCCAATCGACGTCCAGAAAAAAGTAGTACAGCAGATAGATCTGTGAATCATTACAAGAAAAGTTGGAGTCGAGACTTATTTTTCTCGAATCTCGCACCCAATTCGTCCTTCCAACTTCAGTCAATCTCATCATATACCTCAAACCCCAATTGATCTCTTCTAACTAGGCAAAATGCCGAACATCGTCGTTGTCGGGTATGTCCCACCCTCACAGCAGCTCACTTCACCCCATCTAACAAACAAAAAAACAGAGCTGGCGTCTCAGGCCTCACAACAGCACTTTTGCTGTCCAAGAACCCAGATTACAAAGTCACAATCGTGGCAAAGCATATGCCAGGCGACTATGATATCGAATACACGTCTCCCTGGGCTGGAGCCAACTACCTCCCGTAAGTCACGAGCGGTCTTTTTGACTGAGGTCACATGAGCACCCACGAATCCTTACTGTTACTCAGCACTCATTTTAAACAAGTATCGAGCTGACAGATTACTCTCACAGTGTCTCCTCCTCATCTGATAGCAGATGGGAGCGTAATACCTGGCCCGAACTTGCTCGTCTAGCCAAAGACGTCCCAGAGGCTGGCATCCATTTCCAAGGTCCCTTGCCCTTCTCTTCTCTCTGATATTCTCAATTCACTTACAACAAGAACAGAAGCACTGATCTACAACCGCCTCAAGGATCACACCGGGCCTACGGGACAATGGTTCAATGAGCTCCTCTCGACCACACCATGGTTCGCCAGTGTTGTTCCTAACTTCACCGTGATCCCATCTTCCTCGCTCCCTTCCTTCGCCGACTCCGGGACACGCTTCACATCCGTCTGCATCAACACCGCCGTCTACCTGCCATACCTAGTCTCCCAATGCCTAGCAAACGGTTGCGTAGTCTCCCGCGCGGTACTAACACACATCAACGAGGCGGCATCTCTTCACCACTCCGGGCTCACAGCCGACGTTGTAGTCAACTGCACAGGACTGCTGGCCTCTAAGCTGGGCGGTGTGATGGACAAGACCGTCATTCCCGCACGCGGCCAGATCGTCGTCGTGAGAAACACGCCCGGCGCCATGTTCACCGTGTCCGGCACGGACGACGGGCCTGACGAGGTCTCGTACATCATGCAGCGTGCAGCGGGTGGCGGCACCATCCTCGGCGGCACGTACCAGAAGGGCAGCTGGGAGTCGCAGCCAGACCCCAACACGGCCATCAAGATCATGAAGCGCGCCATCGAGTTGTGCCCGTCCTTGGTTCCGGCTGGCAAAGGCATCGAAGCGCTCTCAGTCATCCGCCATGGTGTCGGGTTGCGGCCTCTGCGAGAAGGTGGCGTCAATATCAGCAAGGAGAAGATCGATGGTCTGTGGGTGGTTCATAACTACGGTCATGGCGGATGGGGTTACCAGGGCAGCTATGGTTGCTCCGAGGCGTGGTGGAGTTGGTTAATGAAGTTTTAACTCCAAAGGCTAAGCTGTAGATTAGCTGCGCATAATTGATGAGCGACATTGAACAAATGTAAGCAAAACTGGGGCATAGATTGCTAGACCTAGATGAGTTTAGCAAGGCTGAAAGAAGAGTTGTGCAATTTGGAGGCCAGGGCATGTAGAGGCAAAATGGTGCATAGTAATTGTGGGTAGTGGTAAGATTCAATGAACATATTCTACTACGAAAATGGCTG
Organism: Articulospora tetracladia; assembly: GCA_003415645.1. NCBI lineage: Eukaryota > Fungi > Ascomycota > Leotiomycetes > Helotiales > Discinellaceae > Articulospora > Articulospora tetracladia. Next base: position 3,707,766 of record PYIV01000002.1, on the reverse strand, counting down.
CAAACTAAATTTCAGAGTTGTGAGTCCAGTCCTGGGTTGGAGAACAGGACTTCGGAACTGAATGCCTCATGGATCATGAAAGCGAGTAATCAAACCTTCAAACGCACACATAAAATAGCCGATCAGCTTCTCAGAGACTGAATTGATAGAACTTATTCATTACTAAAGAATGTCTATACACTCAAAAAGTCTCGACGTCACTACTCTCAATTTCTTTTCGACACTCCGTAGCAGTCCGTCTCTTCTCATAGCGTCTTTATCTTAAATCACAGTCTTTTCTAGAGACCCCCAAATCCAGACTTCCTTAGTCCACAGCCGAGTCGTGAGCCACATCGAGTCAACCCGACTACCATACGGGACAACCAATCCAGCACCGAGAACCTCATTCATTTTCAAAAGCATTCTGGAACGCATGATCTCCCAGCCCTGGTGGCCGTGCATATTACAGGCACAAGAATCATCTTTTATCTTCGGCAGTAGTGCAACGCATTCCTCAGCGAGCCATATACTTGAAATACCATCCTTTGCGATTCTCATCTTGGGAGTCTCGAGAGGGCGACTCCAAATGGGGCCGATTCTCATCTCTAATTTCAGACTTGTTCGTTTGGGATGTTTACGAAAGAAGTCGTCAATGCCACTGTTCTCTAAGACGTTGTGGTTTTCGAATGCGAGAACCAAAGTGCTGCACTGAGTTAATTGCAAAAGCATTTCGTGCAATTGTTCACGACGTGACAGGAAGAGCAATTCGCGCTCGACGGGTGAGATATAGGCATCTTTCGGAATATCACTACGAGATTCTTAGCATGATTTTTGGACAGAATGAATATGAAGACTTACTAGAGATGTACGGTGACTATTCTCTTGATAGCAGGAAGAGTCTGTTCACTGAGCCAACTAAATACCTCTGGTTTACAAAGTGCTGATCCAGCATCGAGAGTAGGTCCCGTACATTGATACATGCTGTTCAAAACTCGTCGATATAGTGCTACAGTTTCGTCGTCAGCGTTCGGCAGAGGCTGCCGTAGGCTTGTGAATACGTTAGTATCATCCGCATTGCTTCCCTCCTTGATATTGTCATAAGCTGTTACTACAATATTTGCTGCAGTAAAACGGCAAGCCGAGACGTGATCCAATTCCTTATGGGCACCTGCGGTGCCAAGGTAGACATCATAGCCACCTTCAACATCCGAGTTTTTGGCGATAGTAAACTTCTGGAGACCACTGGCAAGTGTACAATTGTCTTGAACTAGCCTGGATGTGGTGCTTTTTGCTGCCACGCTCTTTTCTTTGGCCTGGTGGAAGGGCCGGGAATGTTCTTCGCTGATTTGGCGGCTTCGTCATGGGGATGGTACAAAGGAGTGCGTTGTCTCTCAACAGCCACGTTCGGTGATCTTGTGGAGCTGCGATACTTAGCTTCTGATGAGTTTTGATTTGAATCTGGAAGAGGGCAGATATTGTATATCAACTGATTGAGGTTCTCATTTGCTGAAGTAAGGCCTCCTTCCAGGTGCTTCGACAATTTCTTTATTTTCGGCGCGAGAGATTTCTCTCACTGGCAAGAGCATGTTGTGAAGTATATCTTGCAGCTTTGTCGAACTCATTACCGCGAGAGTTACCGCCGCCCGAAGAGCCACTTGACGCACTATCCGAGCTACTGCTGCCACTTTGAGGATAGTCATCGTTCTCCTGGGATCCCTCGATCAAGTAAACTCGCCTTTGCTTGCCATTGGACTTGTTGCTTGCATCACCCTCAGTATCTTCACTTGTGCTATCATCGGCGTCGGCACCTCGATCTTCATCAACGTAAGCACCCGTATAACTGTTGCTAATTCCCACCTCGGCGTCGAGAGCGGAGCTTTGCATACCAGTGCTCGCAGGCATGATGTCCCCAAGGCAAAGCTCATATGTTAGCGTGCTAGGAGGATCCGTCTCCGGGCATTCCTGGACACTCCAGCTGACGACTCGCTTGTGGAAATCAACTGAATCATATTTGATTTGGGCCTTGAGGGTGGATCTCTGGTCATAGGACTTGGCAGACATGTTGCAGAATTAGACCATAAAAGTGTGTGAAATGTGCCTTTAGTCAAAACCGACTTGGTGCAGAGCACAGTCTGTTGCAATAGCAATAGAAATGGCAGTGGACTTTGGGAATGCCTTTGGAGATGTTGATGAAGCTGGAACAAAAGAGGAAAGAAAACTCTCTCTTGCAGGACGTGGAAACAGAGTGCTCTGCACAAGGAAGGCACATACTTGAAATATGGAGTAGTAGAAGCAACAATCAGTTAGAACTACAGGGAAAGGACAACGAATGATATCAGCATCTTCTCCTTAGGAAATACCTTTTCTGAATCTCTGCTTCGATTCATCCTGCGTAGAATGGGAAATCAAGACGAGCTACGGAGAAGAAATAAAACTGTAACGAATTCTTGATCATATCTCCTGAAGAGAATCTCTAGATGCGTGCCAATCTGCCCGCTTAGGCTAAATACCTGATGTAACGATATGAGCGTCGACGTGCCAAAAAACGCGGGAAACACAAGAACTTTTTCAAACTTAATTCTTTATTTTGTCTGTAATCCTGCCTTTCTATCCCTGATATCCATAATCTGGTCAAACCATCACTGCAGTTTCCCGAGCACTGTACCGAAGCAGGTATGCCGCACAAATCAAATTATCAAAACACAACTTCCCCCCACTTTCTTTCCCCGCAGAAGAAATCCTTTACTCGGGCTTTGGGGTGTGTGCCTCAACAGCTGCCAACAATGCCTTAGGGTTTGCGCCAACGACCTCCTGGACCTTCTCGCCGTCCTTGAAGACCAAGAATGTTGGCATGGCGCGGATACCGAGCTCTTGGGCTACGTCTGGGACCTCGTCGACGTCGATCTTGATGAAATGTGCGCCAGGGTAATCTTCAGAGTACCTGTGTTCCAATTGTTAGTTGCTGTGATTCGAGGAGGAAGAGGATGTACTGACTTGACAACTGTTGGTGCAATGACTTTACAAGGCCCACACCATGTGGCAAAGGCATCGAGAATGACGACCTTGTTATCCTTCAACGCGGCATCGAATTCGGCCTTGCTGTAGACAAAGACGCGTTAGTATGTGCTCTTCATCTGCCACTCTCTGCGAGGCTACTAACCTTGTGACATTGTGAACACCCATTCTGGCGGTAGTACTGTTAAATGCTCTGACGAAGTGCTTGGTGTTGATGATTGGGTTGTTGTGTGTGGTTGCTTTGGCTAGACTTGCAGTGAATTTCGCTGATGATCTGAAAAGAATCGAACTCGACATCAACCTGGTCTTAAGTAGGAGTCGTGGGAGGTGGGAGGATGTGGATAGAAGTGGATGGAGGGGTCCTTTCGTAGGGTGAGGTAACGTGCTGGATTGGGTAATGTTTGATTTCTAACAGCCAGCGTCCAGAGCGAGGGCGCAGAGCGATGACGCCTTTTCCTCGCTTGCGGGTGTTGCATCGGGATCTGTATTACTAATCACTCCTCGCCCGCGAATGTCAGCCCTCTGCTGCCACCACTCAGCACTCAAATCCAATCCCAGTACAAAGATTCCAAACAGATCCAAACCCCTGCGGGGAGATGCTAGTTGCGTCCTGCATACAAGCAACGAGGGTGGTAGCCGCAGTCCGGCACCTACGAAGACACAGCACGGGTAGAGCCTCGGAAGTGTCCGGAGGTGCAGAATTTGAGTTGCGAGCGAAGATTCAATTTGTTTCCATGCACAAGAATACAAATGCTTACTCGACGATGTCGAATGTCCTGGCAGAATACTCGTGTTTGATTATGACATCAGAGGTACAAGGGTTGACTGAAGCTGTGGACGACTGAACATGTCTTACGAATGAATCCATCGGTCAGGAGAAGTCTGCTCCAGACGTTGTTTGTCACGGCTTGCAGACACCGCCTCTTCTGTCATTCTTCTCTAAGAGTCTCACACACCAGCCATTTGCGCCCAGCTTCCCCAACCACCACGATGACGATGACAAGGCCCAGCAAGTCACCTTCTCCCCTTGTCTCATCACGCCGAGAGATCTCAGATCATCTCGCGCGGAGTTCCCATCCTTATCCTCCCCCGTGCCTCCTCTGCACCACTCGAAAGTCTCTTTCCTTCCTTCTTCTACCAGCCGCGGGCTGAAACGAAACACAAAGGATCAAACGAGATGTATTGGCTAGACGCAGGACACACAGACACACCCACATCCACGGCCCGAGCCAAGCAGACAGCTCAAAACCCCGTCCACCACACACGGCCACTATCGGGCCAATCACAGGGTTGACGTCCGGCATCACAAATGAGAATTAGGAGGCACACATGGCAGGCCGAGGCCACAACTATACCTGCTGAACAGCAACATCTCGTACGCTGAACTTGGTAGCAGGTTTCCAATGTATTCATCGTGGGGAACTTGGTAAGAAAGGTATGCATAATTAGCAAAGTGACTTCTAGCTCAAGCCTATAGCACAATCTGTGAATATAGTGCTTTTGGGGTCATAGTTGCCAAGTAGCGGGGTATAGCGGGGTTATATTGAATTGACTTCAACGCCATATCACAGATTGAGCCGTCACAACACAACCACGTTTTCTGGAACAGAATCCCCATTCAATTACTATATGTACTCAAGATACTCAGGCTATTTACCTGTATCTGCATTTCTCTTCGCATGCTGCCACACCCGACATACAGGTACTAAAACTCAGACTCCATCTCGAGCCAGCTGAGATGCTCGTCCATTGACACCGCACACGCAACTAGGTATTTTCGTTATAGGGCATTACAAAACACTCTCTCCAATACTCCCAAATATCCATCCATCTTGTAATGGAGCCACATATGGGTAGAGCAGAAACATTGCAAAGATTTTTGGGTATCTGAGGACAATCCACCAGTGCTCCAAGCCCAAGCCCAAACCCAATACACCACTCCCAAAACATCCACCCCAGTTACCCTGAAAAAAGGAGATCTATTCGCTGGATGGGGAATCAATAATACTGTTAAATGAAAATAAGCTTGCACGCGCTATTGACAGATGTTGCGAGGATGGTGTGTAACGGAACACAGATCGAGGTAGTAAGACGATTTGAGACTTAATCGGGACACGAGTTGACAATCGACAAAGTTGTTTGTTGAAAAGAAATATAGAAGCGAATGAATTGTGTCGAAGTTCGATCTTGAAAGGAAAATGTTGAAGCGAAGGAGAAGTCAGTCCAAGGAAATTCAAAGGAGTGTGGGTGTCGATATCGACGAGAGTTGGTTTAAGGAAAAAGTAAATGAGTGTGGTACTTGTTGTCGTTGTGTCGTGTCGTGTCCGTCATAAAGTTCTCAACATCCGCATTCTCATTACCTCAAATCTGCACCGGGCCAGTGCTCGCTCTTTTTGAATCCACCGATACCCTTGGCTTCAAATCTAATAGTCTTGCACTTCCGGCGCTGATGTTTCGGTTGTGTTTTCCCAAGTTGACACTCGTAGCTCTTTGCAATCCGAGTGAAGTTGGACTATCATCACCAAGGTCATACGATTTTCTCTTTTCATCAGGAATTTCGCCAACCATGTCACTCATTGCGTCATCATCGAAGTCGTTGAGTAACACTTCCCTTGACTTGGCACGAGCTGCACGATGAACAACAGTAGGGTGCCGTGCAACAGCTCCTCTCCATTGGGATTTCTCGGAAGCGACAGGGCTGGCAATGCTGCCACCATCCTCCTCATCACTGGATGGCACGGGATTTCCAGTCGACACTCGATGGATCTTGTATTGCTCTTCCGGGCCAGGTGTCAGCCGGCTGAAATATTCGTCCTCCGCAATCCCAAGCTCCTCGGCTGATTCAGAGAAATCCTTGTACTTTTTACTCAAGGAGCTTGAGCTGTCATGGAAAGTATGCTGTGGCACCTGAGGTACTCCTCTCTTTGCGCTCTTACGACCAGAAAGCCATGATCCCTCGGAATCAATCGAAGCTAAGGATTGTGACAATACTGCAACAGGTTCCGGTGAAGGTACTATCGATCGATGGCCGCTAGTAGGTGTTTCGCCGCGAAGTCGCATTGCATCAAGTGATCGATAACCACTATTTGGCGTATCGTAGCGAACTCGAGGGTCTTCTGAGAGGATGTTCATGCTTCTCTTGTCCGGATAGTCACTTCGAATTGGTGGTACTGCATCTCCCTCTGGAGATTGAATCCTAGATGATGGTGGGGAAATAGGAAGCTCTGGAAGATCTTCTCGGAACTTAGACATTGTCCGTTTGGGGACGTTAGATGTAGATCTCATAGGCTGGTAACCCATTTGAGGACCCGAGCCTCCTTGCATCGAATCCCGGGAAGTGTTGGAAAAGGATGAAGGCGTAGGTGCACGCGTGCTCTTTTTTCTTTGCCTCAATTTAAAGAAAGATGTCCAGGATTGAGGGGCACGAGTACCTGTCTCTGAGGATCTTCGCGCAGGTTCGACTTGAGGAGGTATCGGTAGCTCTGCTGGTTGAGGAGCTTCTTGCTTCGAGAGTTCGATCATCTGAGATATACTCGACGCGCCACGATTATGGCCGTGAGGTCGCGATGTCGGAGACACATTCGCCTTGCCAATTGTTCCAAGCTGGGCGACTTCTAGTATAGGGTCCGATCGATCAGAAACAGGCGTCATATTCTCGGTGGCCAGGCTCGCACTTCGGTGAAAGCTGCCAAATGGATTGTGGACGCCATCAATTGGGCTTGCAGTGGGAGTCTCACGACGAAATATCTCTGCAGGTCGCTTTCCTCGTCCACTATCAGATCCCGTTGAACTCTTCCTTTTGCTGGAGGTGACAACTGCAGAAGTGCCAATTCCGAGCCCAATGACTTCTCTTCCTATGACACCCCTTTCCATATTGGGAGGAGATGGAGTACCATTTCGAATTGCAGCTGCTTCCTGTACCCTTTGCTTCTCTTGATGCCTGGCAATTCTTTGTTCCGTCTTTATCCTTTCCGCAATCTTCTTCTTCTCTCTCCTTTTCGTATCTCGCTCCATCAACTCTCTTAGCTCACCGGCACTGAGATCATCTGCGAGATCATCAATCCTTTTACTTGCTTTCATTGCCCCTTCAGGAACGGGAACACGTTCGGATATTCTCCTCATTCTCGATTCTGAGCGTTCAGACATAAATCCGCTTGCGCCTGGCACGTATTTCGGTCTCTCGGAGTATCGTATCGTAGGTCGTGGTGCTAGGACGTCTAGTGGTGATAGCTTGAACGACGTTTCGTTTCCAGAACTTTCAGACCGCGATGATCTAAGAGATTCGGCAAGAGGAAGAGAAACTTCCGAGGATGGATTCTCAGGACTTCGACTTACGGCCCTCTTTGCCTTGGTGCTCTGCCTTTTCTTCAGCTTTCCAGATGCTTTGATGTCTGGTATTTGTGTAGGAAGGAAGGCCACCATGGCCTTGATCTCTGCTTCTCGATCATGATCCTCTTTTCGTTTCTTGCTGGACTTCCTCCTGCCCATCTCCTGTGCATTCCTCTTTTGGAGTGTTGGCATCCTTTGCCAGCCTCGAGTATTATCTATTGGTTGTGTGCTTGCCCTAAGCGGTCGTGGAGTAGGGTTTGATTCAGGTCCTTGAGTATTTGATCTTACTTTACCCTTCCAATTCAACGGTAGTGTTGGTAATGGAGGAGCACTTTCGTCCCGGGCGACCCTTATGTCGTCGTTACGACCGGGTGAGAAGCTGTACGTGCGCCGCCGTTCTGGATCTTTCTGCAACTTCTTGGAGTCTCTCGAGGATTTCCGTTTCGTATCCCGTCGACTCTTCCTCCTTTCTGGCCCCGCTGAAGCTAACTCGGATCCATCCCTCGCAGGGTCCCTTGATATCCCAGCGTCATGCGTCTCCGCTGTTGCGGGTTCTGCCCCGCCGCCAGTTTTCTTCTATTACTCTTCCTCCGAAAGGGCCACATGCCCATGGTTCCATTCGTTTGCTCGACAGGCGATCTTATGCCGTTAGGCAGGTAGTGGTTCAGTCCTATTAACGAGCGCAACGGCGAGATACAGGGTCGAAAGTGGTACTATCTGGTCTGCGCGTCAAACACATCCGTCCATTGACCGGGAGCGCAGGGACAGAGTGTGAAGTATATGGCGCACGATGGCGAGGCTCTCCTTGCCGTTGAAGAACTTAACACAGTAAGAAGCGGGCGCGCGCAGGCAGTGATGGATAGAGTGTTTGTGCTTGCATGGTCAGTGCGGTGGCGATGGGAGATATTCGTAGGGAAGGCTGGCAGGCAAACGGAAGTGCAATGCGAAGTGAGTGGATAGTCGTCGTAGCGATTGTGGCTCCCCAGATGCGTTGATACAAGGGCAGTAAGGCAAACGATGGAGATGAAGATTGCAGTTGGAGGTTGTGTTGCGAAGAAGGTTGGCAAGAGAGGGAGGACGAGGGAGGTGGAGGGTAGATGGATGGATGGATGGGTGGATGGGAAACAGGCGTTCGTACAGTAAGGTGATGTGATGAGCTCGACCGACAGGGCAGGGCAGGGCACGACAGGGCAGAGCAGAGCAGGGCAGCAGCACAGGATCAGCCTTCCCGAGAAATGTCTCTTCTCTTGGACATCAGCCGAAAAACACGGCAGGCACATCACATCTTCTTCAGCAGCAACAATCCACATCCACATCCACATCCACATCCACATCCCTCTGCAACGAACTAACCCGCCCGCAATCGACGCTGCAGCCAACGACGTGCGCCGAACCTTCGTACTTCACTAGCTACCAGAACCTCGTGGCCCTTCCCGACGACTTAAATGCACGTTAAGGCACGGCCGTGTCTCGCCGGACTACCTTGGCTCAACGTATCAGATTAGGACTTGCCTATGGTCTTTGCGTCACGACTTCAGACATCATCACCACCGTGTCCAGCGCGGCGCTACGATATGCCACGATGCTCTGCGATTCCTCTCGATGCGTCTTCCAACGCGCTGCAAACCACTTTGCTTCTGTGCACCAGGTCAAGTTGGCATCGCTCTACTGCGGACATACCCTCCTGGTCAATCCCTGGCTAGTCGCGACTCCCGTGTCCAAGCTGTTTGCATGCGATACTCCACGCTCCTGCAGCATGCAGGTGCACGCAGATACGGCAAAAAACGTGATGGGCCTCCCTTACACTTGCACTAGAGAGTTCGAATTGTAGCCTGACACGTTGAGCGCGTGAAGTGCACTGCAGTCTCCAGCGGGTGTGGGCAGTCAGGGCGTGTGGAGCAATTCAGACTTTCTCGTCTTCGTCATACATCAGGGATGCGAGGTGGGCAATTAATTAACCTCCCTACACCAACCCCGGCGCATCGCGTATTTGCGGATCCCCTCGATGGATCCGTCGTAGGATCCCGCCCTGTGCGTGGTCGTCCTTCTCCTGACCCGGTTCACAGGACCCAGGTGTGATGAGCTGGAAGGGTTTCATGGCCAGATTGCCGTTCAAGACCGCCAGATCGTGATTCGTATGTCCTGCTGAGATTCAGAGAGATGAGGCGTAGCTGCTTCGTGCATTTCTCCTCGAACAGGGCATGTCGGCTTACCGTTGACCAGAAGGAAAAATTGCTGGCATCTGCGAAAATGTGGCCGTCAATGCAGCGCCAATCGTCGGCGAGGGTGGGCATTGGTTAGTCGGGGATAGAATCTTCACCCCCCATGTTTGGTAATATTTTATTTGCACTTCCATTCTGCAACATCGATCCATCCCCTGACTGGAGATACTTCTTGCTAAAGCAAACTTAACTGTGTCACTAGGCCATCCAACATGACCCGACCGCGATGCTCCAGGCCACTGGATCGACACTACACCTCGGGTTTAATCCCCGTAACTCGCGGGCTCGTTAGCCCAGCCACATATTTCCATTTCCATGTCTCACGTCCCTTCGAAGAAACATAAAACCTATCGGAGGGCGTTTCAAAGGTCGAAGCTTCGGAAGTCTGTGGTCCTCTCAATTTCGGATTATCTCAAGGACAAGATCGCTTCATTGCTCGGTATCGAATCAGAGTACCGATGTACCCCTGCGTTTCTATTACTGGCCTCGGCAGGGATAAAGCACAACGTCCAATGCACAGCTTATTCGGGCCCTGATAGGCTTGTCGATCAGCCAATCTAGAATGCAGGGGATGCAATGCAGCCAATGCTCGCTCAGCTGCAACCACTACCGGCGACCTTCCCTGACGAGTCAGACTGCAGATGTGCAACTTCGCGGAGTCGCACTTTCGTGGAGTCGCACTTTAATTCTCGAGATCAGCTTGATGCTGTCCCGGGGAACCAGGAATCCTCAGATCTTCCTTCGGAGGGAATTGTGGAAATGAAAAGATACCTAATGAGAGGCAACAGTGTCAATCTCAGCGTTATCACCGAAATTCGAACTAAATCTACACCGAGCAGTTCTCCGTGGAGTGAGATTCTTTCCCGGGCATATTTCACATGCATCAAACTCTTTCTGGGGAACCCATCGGACGGCGTGAATCGCAAGAAGTTCCTAGTCATGTCTCGTTTCTTGTCTCACCGTCAAGAAAAGCTGGTGCGCTTAAGGGCGTCAATCTCGATTTAAGAAATGGCATGAAGACGTCTTCACTTTTTTTTTCATTTGGCCACTGAAGTATGACTATTCTTGCAATGCTTGGAAATTCTGCGGCATTCAGCGGTGTCAAATCTACAGGTTATAGAAAGTTGTGTTCAGTGCCCACAGTTGTGCCATTGACAGCTCATTCATATGTTAATGCTATAGTGTGTTGGTTTGAATTGCTTATTCGTGAAGTTTTGATGCACTGCTGGGCCCGGGTGGCTCTTCCGTCATGCTCTACCAACATCGGTGGGTGAAGCACAGGGTCATCCCGTTCTAAATCACGAGGACAAGGTCCTCCTGGCTCTTTCGACTTTGACAGATGCCCCGCTACTTCACCGCATTTTGGGGCGTATCAAGACGTCGCATTACGCTTCAGAAGGGAAGAAACGGAAAAGCCGAGAATGAAGTTCATCTCATTGATAGTAGTGTTGGTATCCCGGGGCAAAATCATGCATTGAGAACCCCCTTTCACAATAAGGATATCCTTCCTGCAGTCACGTCTCAATAGTCAATGTTTAGAGTCCATCCAAGATGAGAATACTACATCGTCGTGAGATTGCTCAGTATCAGCGCCTATTTTCCTATTCTCTTGATGTGTAGAATTAAGGAATAAAATCGTACATCTCAGCATTGAACACGCGGTCTGAGATTCTCCACTTGAGCCCCTAATGAATAAAGTTCTCTTGACATCTCATTTCAACAGGGCAAACCTTCCCTCCTATACCCGCTCTCGCTCCAAGCGAACTAGACGACTTTTCAGTCGAGTTTCAGCTTGCCTAAGTGAGTCAATATCACGTGTTGGCTGGCGATTTGCGCCAAACGGAATGTGATAGCTACATCGCATGCCGCATCGAATCAAAGCCCCTCCTCAATAATAATAAAAGTGTTGTTCTTATTCGCGGCTCTGTCTGCTATCTTCCACCTTTGTTAATTGTGTAGGCATAAAATGTTATGTTACGCATGTAATCTTGGTCAGTAAGATGGGGCTCAGGGCTCTGTTCAATCACTCAAAAGGCTGCCGACTGATGGCAAAGAATAGTTAGAGTGACTTTTGTTTGAACTATGGCTCTCTGAAATTCCAATTTCGCGACTGGTAATTAGTTCTCTTTCACTTTCCAGCCCTAACCACTCATAACACCTACAACTAGCCACGATCCTTCAGCAGTTCCCGTTTCGTCACGACTTACCACTATGAAAACCTTCCAGTGATTCAGAAAGACTGACAAAATGCAACAAGAGGTTCCAAGCGGTGTCACAAATCGACAAGCTCTGCCTCCCCCACAAGTTTCAAAATATACAGACGAGTTTCCCAACACTGCACGAAGTGGAATAGAAGTTTTGTAGCAATCCATCGAATCGGAAGCCACAACACAAGATTTATCATATAGACCTTGGTTAGTAACTGTTAGGGAAGAAACAGATTATCTCTGTTCAATCGACCAGCTCAGAGCGAGACGTTCCACAAAGCTGAAATATTGAGTTCCGAAGTGGAAAGTTGTCTTATGAAGAGACTTATACATTGAAGCAAATAGTCAAGCAATCGTTAGTAGATCCTCTCTATTCGGGAATCTCCGGAAGGTGAAGCTTTCACGGAATGCAGACGAGTAACTAGGAAAGACACGGATAATGGAGGGTGCTTGGAATATCTTTGTGTCATGTCTGATTACTTCACCTTTGTTATCCTTCACCGAGTTTTCCTATATTTCTCTAATGCTATGGCATCTTTGCAGACTCGTAGATTTTGTATCGCAGAGCCAATCACAGTTCAACCCCACATGTACTTTCTCTTACTGGTCAAACTTCAGGCCTCCAACATGTGGGATTGGTCGCACCACAGCCTCAAAACCACAAGAAAAGTGACAACAAACGTATCCAGTTGCAACCATTACTTTCGGCGTGACCCAGACGCTGCCATGTTGCTGCCTTCAGCCGCCTCATGACTAGACAGCGCATCGGCAGATAAGTGTCTTTCCTTCTGACTGTAGGATTCTTCTTTCTTTCTTCCGTCCACAGAAGCCTCCTCAATGGCCCACCACCACCAAAACAGAGACTACCAGCAAATAGTGCGATTCCAGCCGGGCACCATCTCTCGATATGGCGGGGGCACATATATCCAACCGCCCTCCGACCCTCGCTACAACCCATGCTACCAATGCGAGCAGAGTCGCGTCCAGACTCTAGCCCTCCGAGCCCCGGTCTACAGCGGGGCTCAACTGCAAAACACAACGTAAGAATTTCACAATTTACTCTCACATCCTCTTTGCGACTTAGCCTTGCTGACTTCTGCTCTCTTTCCGGCTACAGGGTTTCGCGAACTTGCGTTACGTGCGGCGAGCGCTTCCACAGAGCGCATGGTGAATCAAGAACAGCATGCTCACGCTGCTATGGTGCCTACAACACTGTCACTCGACACGGAGTCGGGCCTAGTAACGGACATGGACATGGACACAGGACTGTGGCTGGATTTTCGCAGACAGCGGTCACTTCTGTTGCGCGTTCTGTGTTTACACAGCCCCGAGGGCCGAATGTTACTGCGAGAGAGGTGCGGTTTAATGACGGGACTTTTACGGTCAGGGAGGAGTATAGACGCTTTTAATCGGAGGTGGTGATTTTGACGGATTTTGTTCTCGATGGAGGTTTCTTCGTTTCTTGTTATGAAAATGGCGTGGAAATGTTTACAACTGGTAATCTTTCTTTGCTCGACTTTCATGGTACTTCTTACGAACAACAACGCCAAAAACATATTTCATTTTGTTATAGAATATGATTCGGCACTTCGCATCAATCATTTGCCAACTATCATGCCTTCCAACTCGTGCGTATTACGAACAAGAGCTGCTTAACTGATCACTGGTGAGGTGTAAGAAATCTGACCACTTTATACAGTTCGAAGCTAGAAGAAACTTACACCTCCAGCATCTGAACTCGTGAGACTCAGGCGTATCTTAGAATTCATAAAACATTACTATTCATAAATAAAAACAAACTTTTGGTCAAGCGATATATTATACAAGATTTTCGTAAGCTCACACCCACGAACCATCCACTGCACGCGTCGAGCTCATTGCCGAATCTTTATCATAAGTCGAAGCCGGCCGTAAAGGCCACTTATTCTCCTCCAACATCTTTTTCCAATCATCCGCGTCCGATTTCTCCGCGAGCAAAGGCCCCATACTGAGTCGCGAGAATCTCGAATGTAGCGGCACGATCTTGCCTTGCTTGACGAAGAAGTATTTCCTGGGCGCTGCCCCTTCTTGAGGATCTGCTCTCGAGAACAAAGAATTTAAGGCTCGTGATACCGCCCCGATATTTGGAGGGCGCGGTCCGAGATCTACTTCTGACCATGGGGGTGGGGTGGGGTCGTCTACGAATATCGTAGGGAACATTTTGACTGCAAGTGGTTTGAGTGCTGGAAGACAGGCTGCGATGACAGCGGTTCCCATCTCGGTGAATGTCCAGATGCCGGGCCCAATGTTGTCATCTATCGAGGTATAAGTGGTTGATTATAAGCAAATATCAGAAACGGCTTACAGAAAGGGTCGGTGGTTTTGCCAAATTGGACAATGAAGGGCAACCGCACAACGCTGTATGAGCTAGGTTAGTATTGCTACCACTATTTCGTTGATTCCAGGATGCTTGCACTCACCTGATGACAGATGCACTATACCAAACGAATTAGAACTTCTTCAGCACATGGGTGATGGGTCACTTACATAAATCCGAAGCTAAAAAGGATCAACACCGAGTTTCGCTTTGCTCTAGGCACCTTCAGCCTCAAAAGTTGTGGAATCGGCATAAGGAGGATTATGAAATCGATAGCGATCGAAAAACCACTTGATGCAAAGGTGGCTGTGTTGTTGTCAATACAAACTGATTCGATACTCTTGTCAAAAACACCTCCTGACTTTCGTGTTAGCATCACCTAGAACCTGAACACAAGAATCCACTTACGAATTGGAGAACACTGAAATATGGTTGTAAACATAAAAACAACGCCTGTCATCATAGAAAACGTAAACATTGCATAGCATACAGCTCGAAAGCGGGTGTCTGGGAAAAGTCTCAACTGAGTGTGCCATGTCAGTACAGATCCTGAAATGAAGTCCCGTAGGTGTCCTTACGTAGAAAAATAAGATGGAGCATTTGACAAGAGGCATCAAGAGTTGGTACACGATCTCATCCAACCAGTACAGGAGGAGGGCGGGCGCGATGTTCTTTGGATCGACATTGAATATGTGTCTTCCAAACCCGAAAACAAATATCACTGATTTCTCGTCAGGACATATTAAGAAATATCCCGCAGATAGAGGCTGGAAAACGACGTGAATTGTGCGAGAATCATGGGCTCTAGCTTACTTATGATCCTAATATTGGGTTAGTGTATCCGTCCAATCGAAGAGCAGCACAGGAGGAAAGCCTACCCAGTCATTTGAACAAAAAGTATTACTACGCTAGCTATCATAATCAGATAGTCATCAATTCCGACTCCTAGGGCCAACGCCAGCTTTCGGCGCGAGTACAGTCGGAGAATGATGATGATCTGGGTAATCGTGCCCATGATTCCAAATATGATTGTTGCCAGAATCGCCTTGCTTTGCACAGGTTGATCTGCACATAAATTCGAATTTATGCCTGCAACTCCTGGCATGAATGTGAGTGTCGGATGCGTTAACTCTATGTGATGAGCACTTACTCTGTTGATCTGCATAGCTGCATGATACACGAACACATTCTGCAAGAGACTTCTCCAGTCCAACGTTTGCACACAGTAATTTGAGATTCGCAGCCACTTCTGGGGCGGAAGCGAGACTGGATGAAAGACAATTTAACTATCGCTCTGTAAGCATTTCTACACGAAGAGCATTGGTTCTAAAGGGTTGATTGGACATTGAACATCTGGTTATAACTTACAGAGCAGGAGGGGAATATTTCAGCGTCTAGAGGAATGTCCATAGCCGGAGAAACAGAGTGGAAGGCTGAAGATTGAAATGATTGCAAGTTGTGACCTAGAGAATTCTCTCTTGATCTGACAAAGGCAGCTGGTCCACAATGAAGCCTCGTAATGCCCGGCAACTCTTCCTTACTGAAGAACGATACAGGGCACATACGTAGATCTTGTAATATCCATTTTACCAGCCTCTAGAGCTTTGGGCGCCAGTTCGCAGCGAGAAGGCTTCGGCTCCGCAACAGGTCCAACCGCGCCCTGTGCTGAGACCCGACGTTAAAAGTACAGCCGCTGACTCGGAACCAGAGGACTTTGCCAAATTAAGTAGTTGAAATGTGAATCTCGAGATTGAGTGCGGTGCTACGGCCAGTGTGCTGTCTTTAACTTCAAAACATTGATCGATGCGAAGGGTGCATCGTATAGCAAAGAGCAGAGGAGGGAGCTCTCATGGTCTGGTCACACCATTGAAAACGAAGCCGAGAAATAAGCTTTGATTGCGATCTGTAAACCTGCCCAGATTCATTGGTCAGGCGGATCCTGGAGTCGTATATCGAATTGAAACCTGGCTAAAGGCTGTTTGGAAAGTTAGGAGCTCCGTATGTTTCAAGTTAGAAGCCGACTTGACTTCGTCTGAAAATGAAATGCCATTCTCCAATCACAGGCTTGCAAAGTCGAATGTATCCATTCCACACGGCCCAGTATGAGCTACGTACGCAGTTCAACTCCAAGAAAAGCTATGGCACAAACGAAAAGACAAAGCTGCAAGATGAACCTGTGACGTAGTCTTTTCCATCTGTGGATCCGGATCCGGATGCCTTTTTCCTCGTACTTGCCACCCAGTAAACGCGGTGATTTGTTGCCACGCTTCTTTGAGTTTGGCCAAGAGAGTCTTTAGTAAAACTGCTTGCTGGCTTTTGTGGTCATCCTCTGTGACCCCGTTATGGCTGGGACATATGGTCCGCAGAGGCAGTTTGGCGACGCTGACGGCTGATTCCGGCGAACAGGACCCCGAATTAAGTCTCAATGAAGGAATAATGCTGCTCGTTGCGTTCGAGGATGGGGATTGCCGTTAGAAAGAACTGAGGTTGGGATGAGGTTGAAACGTGGGTCCGACGATGGATGTATTCTCGTTGTGCATCTGCATAAAATTATGAAATGTGGTTGTGCTTGCTAGAAAAACAAGAATCTCGGTCAAAATGCACTAGAAGAGGTTGAGCACTTGCTACTTTAAAATCTGGACCGATAGCGCCAAGATGGTAGATTTGAATAGGAAAGACATCCGTAGACAGTCATGATGTGGTCGGATAGAAGCTAATGCATATGGAATGGTTTGGTACGTGCCCACAAGAACTCCCAAAACGCCACGGGTATACCCATACTATCATTAAGGTCATCACTCATAATCGCTGTCTTCCCCAAAGCCGTCATCTTCCTTCTTCCCAACGTCAAACCAGCCGCCGAAATCGAGCTTCATCAGCAATCGATCCACCCTGCCAACTTTGGCCGGCACGTATACACCCTCTTCGCCAAGGACCAATTCCGCGAATCCACTATCCCAGCCCTCCTTTTCTTGGTCAATCTCCCTCAAATTCTTCACAAGCTCTTCGATAGCAGTTTTGACCCTCCCGGAAACGACAATCATTTGTTCCTTGATGTCTTTCTCTTCTTTGTGGAAGTCCGAAAATGCATCGACCACGCCTTCATCGGCTTCCAGGTCCAAGGACTGCCATATCGAGTGTACACGATGTACAAGAGCGACGAGGTGGTCTATTTGTTGTAGAAGGTGATAAAGAGGGTCTGTGAAAGCTGCGGTAGTCAAAAGAAGGCTATTTAGCAATGCCGATAGGTATCTTCTATGGGCATCAGCGAGCGTCTGAGGATCATGAGTATGACTAATGCCCGTTGGAATCGTCGTGGATTCCCGTCCTAGTTGCAGCCAGATGTCATCATCTTGGTCTTGCTCCCCCTTCGACGTCGGCCTTGAAGCGCTCTCTCCTGTGAGCCACTTCTTAAACCCAAGCCATGTCCCATGTACAACTTCTCCTTGGAGATACGCTTCCGTCTCTCCAAGAAAAAAGACTGCTGCGCTGCTGGTGGCCCACACCCCACGCATAGCCGCCGATCGTTCTTTAGCACGCTCCCTAAGTGTACGGACTTTCGCCCGTCCAATTGTTGAGCTTCCATACGGGGGACCTGGTGGTGCTGGATGATCTCGTCTCAGGGCGGTTATCTTCCATAGGTCAGTGAGACGTAAATGCGCCCTGTGTATCGAAAGGAGGTAAGCATTGATGCTGGAATATGTCTGAACATCGGAAGGCGCAAGAAATAAGTCTAATGGTGATGGAATCTGCATCGTCAATATAACTGGAACTGACAACAATAAATTCCTAAATGGCGTTGACACAATGATAGACTGGGCAGGGACGGTTGCTTTTTTGAGGGGTGACGGCGACGTTCTTGTAATAGTCATCTGGACCAAATCTCTGGCAATCTCTAGTAGCTCGTCCTCATCCATATCCTCTCCGTACTGGCCTCGTAGAGATCCCATTGCAGCCCATGTTCGAGTCAGTATCGACGTGACCTCTCCTTCCTTAACGACGATATTTCCCAAGCCATCTCGTTTCTCGTGGGCAAGATTATCTGACCGTCGCCATCTTGATCTAATCTTCTCGTCTGCCTCTTGTATCAAGGCGATGGCAAATTCACCCCGCCCAAGCAGAAAGAATTCTCGGAGGAGCGTCAAAATTTCTATGACTCTACTCAAGGGAAGGAGTTTTTGTAGGGTTGTTTGGGACAGCGAGATTCGGATAGAAGCAATAACCCGAGAGAAGTTCGCGCTGTTGATTGGAAACTGGAGAGCTGATAATTGATGAAGGTGGGCAGAAAGAAGATCCAATTCTGGTGATTTCGTACTTGAAATTCCTTTTACTCGGATGTGATTTAAAGAGCGACCTATGAACAACAACGAAGCAGCTGTCGGATTCGAAACAAAGGCTGGTACGAGCTCTGGTTTACTCTGGTATTCCTGGTTCTTGTCAGTATCTTGAAAGGAAAAAGAGGGACATGACTGATACCTGAACATCATTGTCAACCATCTGGACGAAGAAGTCTTCTCGTCCAAAACTTGGCAATCTTCCGTACAGAACCCAAGCTGACACTTGCTTCAACCACGCAGTCTCTGCCACTCGTACCAAACTCAGTGCAGCTTCTTCAATGTCGATGTATCCAGTTTGTAGAGCGTCACATAACCGGTCAATTACCATAGCCCCAGTACATTTCTTCCCCTCCTTCTCATTACCCCGCATCATGAAGTCGACCAGCTCCAGAAACCATTCCATTCTCCTGACCCATTCCGAAAACTCCCCCACAATTGCCGTTAGTGGTACAATATTGTATGCGCCGACGCTGCCCGCATCCTTCCTGAGAATGCCATCCTCTACTTCGAGGACCTTCCGCTGAAACTTCGCGAGATGTGTAGACTTGATGGCAGTAGCAACAGCTTGGCAGATGGTTGAGGGATGTGAAGCCGCAACAGTAGCTGTTTGTGCGATCAAATTGCAGTGCAAATCGCTCAGATGTGCTATCGAAGAGAGGAGGGCTTTCTCTGGAGGGGAGAGGATCGAGGTGGGAGATGAATGGTCGGCTGTGAGGAGTGGACTTGGATGGCCGGAGAGGGAAAGGAGGATTTCGTGGAGCATGGCGCTTCACTTCTATAAACAATTAGCGTTTGAAGCTCCATCAACACTGCTGTTATGCGTACGTTGTGCGCGTCTTCCGTGCTTTCACTTTGTCCAGAAGATCTTGAGTCAAGAGAACGAAGGCACCCAATAGTTCGAAGCGGCACATCGAATCATGACATATCGAAATAACGAGGTGCAAATTCTTCCCCTTCAAATGAGCTGCAGATTGTGGTCTCAAACCTTGGTCTCTGGACTAATGTTCCTCATATCATCAGGCGCGTTTTGGAGACGCGATGATCGCACGTGATTGGAATAACCTCATGGCTTCCGTCTTTCGGGACAACTTTTCATTGTTATCTATTAATCCCATCTCGTACCTAGCAATTTATTCTTCGATTGTTTCATACAACACACAGTGTATGATATGATGTGCAAATGCAGATTGGCGATCCTCTTGAGACATTGAGCTATATGAGCACATGAAAAACAACAGCTTCAATTTGTGAGCAAGATTAGTTTGACGCGCTCTTGACCTTAGGAGTAATTTATGCTTCGAGTCATTTTTCTTGAACAAGTTCTTCAATCTGATGGGGAAAGAATTGTTATTTTGGACCAAGCAGCTCAGTCATAAGCAATCGGACTTGTCGACACGAGGTGGATGTCGATCTGAAGCTCAGGCAGTGATTAAGGATTAGAGAGCTCACTTACTACCTGCGATGTTTTTATATATCAGCTTTTAAGCCAAAAAAAAAAAAGGAAGGTGCAGATAATTGTCAAGTCTGATGGGTAATCTGCAAAAGTGACAATTATTGCAATACACATTGGTGACGACCTCATTCTCAACCAAACATATTCCGTGTGGCAGTGTCCTTGAGTCAGCCTAATGTTATTGTTATTGTACTAACAATAACGAAAGCACATCAATCGACGGGGCCCATTTTGCAGCCTATTTGAGGTCACTGGCCAAAATCCAACGGGCCGCAGGATTCCTCGCGCTTCCAGTCATTTTGAGGCCTATCATCTGCGGCCCGATGATCTCAACCCAGCCCAATGTTAGATATTCTACAACCACTTCCAGTCTACTTTGCATAACCAAATATGTACATGTATTAAAGGAAGAGAACTCTCCTACCTTTTCATCCTGGCATTCAACTTCAGCTTCTTGTAGTACCAATCAACCGCATTCGCCCGCTCAGCCTCACCACCGCAATCACGCCGCATCATGACATCCTTTTTCGCCAATCTTGGCAGTGCTCTTACAGAAAGTGCTGTTGCTGCTAGTTCTATGACATACTCTGCTCTCGCACCAATAATCGCCGACGGATGCCAAGCAGCACTTAAGGTGGGACAGGAGCACATCGTTCCTGCAGTCACCGAAGCTGGAACAGTAGCCCTCAAGATCGGACAAGAGCACGTCGTTCCAGCCATATCTGATGCAGCGCAACGGGCTGGGCCAGCGGTTGCGGCAGCAGGAAACTGGGTAGTTGAACATCCAGGCCAGACTGCTTGGTACGCTGGCAGCACACTCACTCTTGCATTTCCGGTCCTTGTTGCCGGACCTGTTGCGTGGGCAGCTGGATGGGGCTCTGTTGGAGTTCGAGGCGGTGAGTTTTGTTATTTCCTAGCTCTAGATTTGTTCCGCTTCATTTCACCAAATCTTATTGTTCTGCTAGCTAACTTTTGTCTCGTCAAGCTTCTGCTGCTGCAGCATTTCAGGCAGCATCTGGAAGCGTTGCTGCAGGCGGCGTATTTGCCACACTAACAAGCTACGGAATGGGAGGATATGGTGTTGCTGCCGTTCATGGTGCTACCAGGATCGGAGCTGCAGTGGTTGGGGTATTAGGAGCTCGTATCGGCACTGGAGTAGTAGCTGCTTGACATGTATCAGCAAACTCAAGGTTCACGACTTGAGACAAAGATACCGGGTGTGCCTGTAACATAATCAGAATCAGATATAATCCTCTCATCTTTTACTAGAAGAGTAGCCTTTATCCCAAACAGTAAAAGATTGGCGAAGAATTAGAGCTTCTCATAGAGCAGAAGTCCAAAGAAGGGCACGGACTACGTATAAATGTACTGCTTCAGAACTTGCTTTCGAACTCCCCTTCCTCTCCTTTCAGAAGTTCTGAAGTGATTTCCAGCCAACTCGAATAGTGGCTGCATATGATAACCCAATCATCCTTTGGAAGCTGTAAGCGAAACGAGGCAACCAGACTGCAGTCAAGAACTTCCTCAACCTCTCTTCTACCACTTCTCAACTCCAGACCACTTACATAACACCAACTCCAATGTCACGTCTCAAATCAACAGCAATTCTTCCGATTTCTCGTTTGTCTCATCGTGCTGGACGAGGATCCGCACAGGGCAGCCGTATATTCTCCAGCAGCTTAATTCACAATGCCAGAACCCCTCTCGCAGATAAAAGAGTCTCGCGCGGCCACAGAATTCTCGTGCCAATAGTTGCAGGAACAATTACTTCTAGTCATCATTTTGGTCGTGATAAACTGGGTCAAGCAACAGGCAGTGCTGCTGAAGAATGGTCAAAGGCATTCCACTCGCTCAGCTCACTCGGTAACAAGACATCCAAGAGTAGCACAGTTGTTCCTCCTAAGAATTCGAACAGCAAGGAACAGATCCCTACCGTACTTGACGCAGGAGCAGATCTCAGTCCCAGCACATCCGACTCAAAGCAGCCAAATCCGTTAGCCCAACAGACCTCCAAAGAACCAGCAACATCCACATCCTCATCCACATCCACACCCAAACTCATTTCTGATCTCAAAACACAGCCACACATACCTCCCCCATCGCATCCCCCACACCTCCCAGCAGTACCCCTCCAGACCCCCACAACACCCCTCAAACCCCAAAGACAACAACTCAGCCTCACTTTCCCCTCCTGCCGGAAGTGGATCAAAGTCCATCCCTGGGAAGCAACCACGGTATTCACCGCCGTGCTCCTGTTCGTTTTCCCTAAAATCCTAGTTGGTTCAGTGTTGCTTGGGTTGGGATTCGGGAGTGGTGGCGTTGCTAGAGGTGAGTTTTTGTACCTCATGTACCACTTCCTGGTTTATATCTCCTCAAGATATGTTTCGGTGCTGCTACCGACTACACGACTTAGGATGAAAATACCTATATTGAGGAAACCCGTAATAACCATTGACCTCCAGACTCGCTCGCGGCTGGCATCCAGTCGTACATCGGCAACGTGGGAAAGGGGGACCTTTTTGCGACTCTTCAGAGTGCAGCAACGGGAGCATCTGAACTTCCTATCGTCTATGGCGCTGTGCAAGTTCTAGCAGTGGCCATGGTAGCTTTGGTGTTGCGGCGTGCGTGGATGAGAAAGAGGACGAGGAAGCAGTGAAGGACAAGACAGGTTGTGACGCCGAAACCAGAAATACTCGTACAGACGCAGGTAATGATTATAATGCAAGGTGTGCTTGATTGTGAAACAGCTCAACGATTCTTCTTAGCAAAAGCTCAACGCCCTACTCCAGCCATGCACCGAAGCCCCAGTTCCTATGTCATAACCATCGCATAACCCGTCCTAATCCCCATCGCCCACAGACCCGAACCCAAATTCCTCCAATTTAAGCCTTCTCTCCCGCTCTCCGCTCAACTACAGCTCTCAGCTTGGCCTCGACCGTCGCCGTCAGCTCTTCCAACGTCTCGACCATCTGGATACCGTGGAGGTTGCACACGACCTGGACATTGCCGCGTCGCCAGTAGCCCTCAGGACAGCACACGACCAGCTTGCTCTGTCCATTCGCATCGCCCTTGGCGTACAAGCCCAGCTCCAGCAGACTGATGGGGCTCATAGTGCCGGGTTGGAGGTACAAGGCGATGACATCTGACTGCGCCAGGTGTTCGAGCTCCCACTCAACTTGCTCCTTGAACTCTGGGCAGCTGATGTCCTGCTTCCAATCGGAGTTCCAGTCTGGTCGGCGGGGGTTGAAGAGTGTGATGGAGTGCGAGGGCGTGCTGAAGGTCGAGAGCAGCGTTGAGATCATGTCTGCTTGCCAGTCAACGGCTTTGCCCATCTCGATGCTGCCGGCGATGAACATGGATGCGTTGGTGATGGGGGCGCGGTGAGGGGCCACGAGGACGGTGGATGAGGAGGTGGTAGACATGGTTGTTGTTTGGGTTGGTTGTTGATTGGTAGTTGAGTGTTGATGTATGTTGGTATTTATATCAGTCAATCTATGATATTGGTCGATGTTGGTGAATGAGACAGTGATCTAGATGATGAACCGAACCGAACCGAATAATGCTGAGATGCTGGGATGTGAATGGCAAAGTAAACTGAATGTGAAGCTCAATGATGGCCTTCACAAACACTCGCACAGTCGACCTCTTTATGAATAACCCAAACAGCGACCAGATCCAGATCTGACTGTTCCCAACACAGAAAGCAGCCTTATGCCTTGAGCGTTGCGCCTTGTCCCCCTCAGTCTCCCTGCCACTTTGGATGTCTCTCCCCTCCTAATCTCGCTACCGGACCTCTCAAAGAGACTCCAGGAGACTCAAAGGCCCCCAAAAAGACCTCAAGTCAGACAGATTGCGGGACCACCAATAACCAGCCTCTCCGTGGTGTCGGGTATATGCCTCTCTCTGCCCTACAGCGCACGGCTTGCCTACCTAAGCCCCCTGGCCAGCAGTCACGCTCGCAAACGCCGGTGGAACCCCGCTGGAAATCCGGTGGTTGGCCTCAGTATCGCTCAGTGTTGCACTTCTCCACACTTCAGCCGCGTCAATGCTCGCCAATTGTCGCGAGAAGGAGAGAGCCCAGGTCCAGGCTTAGATCGGCCGGTGAATTGTGCAATGCTGTCAAGGGGCGAAGTCGCAAAAGGCGGTCGAGAATTGGGCGATTTGTGAAGTTGAGTTCACCCCCTGCCAGCCACCAGAAGCAAGCCACTAGCGTCACCAAGCCAAGCGGGCATGGGACGGCCGAGGGGCTGAGCTGCGCCTGAGAAGCCTGAACCTTAGTGAGACTTTAAGGCTCTCCCTCTGCCTCTGCCTCTGCTCTGCGCTCTTCTCCGCAATTGAAACCTGTCACTTTCAGACGAGGCGCATGAGGCTTTAATTAAGCGGCATCCACGAAGCGCGCCGCGGGTGGGGGACAGTGTAGGTCAATTCAATGCCAGAATACGGAAATATGTCAAGTGTCGGTGAGAGCGATACAAGTAGAGGGAGAAGCTCATGTCCCTGTGGCCCCTTTTTCTAGGGTCTGTGTTGCCTGCACAGCCGAGCTTGTGCTTGTCAGCTGATCGGTTTGGCGTTCCATTTTCCTCACGCATATGCTATGCCTCGGAGCTGAAATGCTCGATATCGCCGGTAAAGATAGGTAGCAAGTCGCTGGGTATTGTGAATTTGACTCAGTATCTTTTTATTGTTCTAAATTATGTGTTTACTCATTGCCTGCCTGTTTCCAAGAGGCCTCAGTTTGGCACTCTTTGTCTACAGTGAGGCCTCCATGGGTCTGCCGGAGAAGCAGGCGACCATGAAGCCGGGCTATACTTTCCATCTGCAGAATTTCTTCTGCGTTGAGTTTGAGCACTACACGTGTAACGTTAAGACTTGTTAACTATGTGAAAAGCCCGCCTATTTTTTCTCTACTGCAGAGCATCGGCGTATGCAATGTACCGTATCTAACACTTATTCTTACACATGAAATCTCCAACCAACAGGCATACCCAGAGGCACACTTCATCCAGACTCATGTTGACTAGTAGTTCAACCCCACCAATGCTATCACACAGCACTTCGTCACCAACCCACTCTCATCATTATCAAGATCTCCCTGCTTCGAGAATAGGAACCGGACGGACCCTGGGCCTTCCTGGTCCTCTCTTCTTCCTCTTTTGTGGATTGTATTCTTCATTTTCGGCGTTTCTGTAGGCAGATTCGTCCTCGACAACCTGCCTAACTCCTCGTTCCTGTGCATTCATACCATCCCCACTAAATGATGCATGACTCTCCCTGATAACACTCTCAATAATATCATCAGCACCACTCACCTCCTCTCCCTCAGAGTCCTGATCAGCAAGATTGAGAGGAATTCCATAACCGTAACCGCCAGCGTGGAGACTTTGGTTAAACTCAATGAAATCCCTAATGAATGGCGAAGGTTTCTTTTTCATCATCTTAGCTTCGCTCTCCAGACGGTTGATCTCACTGAACGAGGCTCTGTCGAGCATTTTCAGCTGCTCTTCTAGACTCCTTTTATTTTTGAGGGCCTTAGACAACCGAGGCTCGGCGTATGCTAGGCCTTCATAGGCTAACTGTTCTTCGACTGCTGTGATGGTGGGTCGATTGGGAGTGGGTTCGTCAAGTGCTGGGGTAGGAGGCCTGGACCATGTTGTTTGTGCAGTGATTGCAGGCCGCAAGCTATGGCTTGAATCCTGGACGGCAGGCACAGGTGGGCGTGTTTGCAGTGGCTGTGAGGGAAGGGTGAAATCTGCTGGTTGCGAAGGTGTGTTATGCCATTGCTCAGAGGAAACGACAGCAAAGTTTGAAGTTTGCCAAAGAGATGCCCGAACTCTCTGTGCCTGTAGTTGAGTCAGTTGGGCAGATAGCTGTGGAAGTAAATGGAACTGGGCTTGTACAAAGCTTCTGTGCAATTCCAATTCTTCAGCTTTTGATAGATGCTGTTCGTAGGGATGATCAACTGTCGAATTATCTTGAGCGGCAGGTGGTTGTTGAGACCTCGGGCCTCTTTGTTTTTCTTGTGCTTTTGAGCTTAAAGCACGCTTTTTTGGTTGTTTGAGGAGCGGTCTTGGGGAATCCTCAGCTCTCAAATGTTGCTGAAGTTGAAGTGGCTGGGGATCTAGCTCAATCAAAGCCTCTCTCGGCAGACCTAACATAGCAGCCGTCAATGAAATTTGTTGTCTCTCGTGATGTAAAAGTCTGGGGACTGTTTTCAAGCTAGAAATAGATTGCTGCTGGCGTGAGTTTTTTATGGCAGTCTCAATCAGCCTCGACGGTACGTCCTTATTTCCTTGAGACACGAAGAGGGCATTGGATTGCTCCAGAGATTGTTGAGATAGCTGCATATTTGGTGTACTGAGCATCGAGATTGCTCCATCAGATGGATCATCACTGGATCTCATGATCTGCTGTTTGTGTTGCTGATAGACTTGCTGTGTTAAGGAGGTAGAATGATTTCTAAGTTCGTTTTGATCGCTCGAGCGCTGAGAGATAGTAGCATCACCAGGCGTTTGGTATTGCTGCAACCTGTGCGAGTTTGAAGTTATAACAGTGTTGTTCCACTGACCAGGTTGCTGATGATCTTTTGCTTGCTGCTTTACATGTCTCTGCGTGGGTTTCTGCACTGAGGAAGCATCAGAAAAGGCAATACTCGTCATCTGATCTTGCTGTATCATCTCGTTCTGCTCCTTCTGCCCTTGTCCCCGTGTTTCCCTCAAGCCATGCTCCTGATATTGAAGTCCTACATGTTGGTCATGCATTCTTGACTGTGGAATACCCTGCGGTATTTCTTGATATCCTTGATGAGCCTGCCGGGTAAAGGATGCATTCGGCATCTGCTGACCATGATCTGGAGTGTCTTCTTTAGACCATAATCTTCCGGCCTTGGCTTGCTGTTGTCTCTGCTGCTGGTTATGAGGCTCTAGCATCTCGTTCATATACTGCTGGTATGCCATCTCTCCCTGGAGTTGTCCTTGTGCTCGTGCTTGTGCTTGTACTTGTCCTTGTATCGATTGAAGTCCCTCTCGATCCTTTTCGAGTTCTGGTTGCATGTCTTGTCCTCCATGATTGTGCGTCAGAAGACCATGCGGAGCATGCGGTACAACTGTCATGCTCCTAAGATCTGTCGACCAAGAAGCATTTCCAGTTCCGATAGATGTATCTTCTACCTCACTCCTCGCAAGGTTGGCAGGTTCAGATTCAGATCCGACTCCAGAAGGTGAATTCGTCTCAAGCTCCACCCCCTCGATTTCTTCCGGTTGAGCTATCCCACCCATCGCGCTGTCAATCGACTGATAGTTACCCATGTTTGGAATATTCGATGTGCAAATTGGCATGCTGACTCGAGCTAAAGTTCAAATCAACATTGGGAATCTGGTTGGTTGTTCGTAGGAAATGCGAACCTGAGTTCCGACCTCGATTTCGTCGCGGTTCAATCAAAGATCGCTGGACCCAATTTCTTTCTTTTCTCGGAAATCGAGTTGCAAGAATTCAACGTCGCATGTATATGGTCTATTGAGGTCCGCAGCTTCTCGTCGATACCGTATTGGTGCTTCAAGATTCGCTTATTTCGTTCCTCCCCTTTTCGTCTCATTAGAGTTGATACTTGATACTATCCTTTCTTGATCACCTTCAAGACTTATAATACTGTGTTCTGATAATAAATTATTCATAGGTACAATAGTGAGTAAGCTCTAGTAATGATACCGCAATCCGCCGCCCAAATATTCCAAGTTCGCTATTTCTTCAGTCCGACTCCTCCCCGTCAACATCTCGCTTCCCCATCTCTACAGGTATCTTACCTACCAGGCAGGTCACTAAGTATTCTTCTCTATCTCCTTACCAACTGGCCGCATCTCCTCTACTCTCACTCGCTTCTCCAGATACTCCTGTCTTGCCTCGTCATCGTTCTCTCTCTGTGCCCTAATAACAATTCTTTCATAGTATATCGCGTCCGGCCAAAGTGATATCGGATGCTTGGTCAACTGTGCTTCTGTTGGCAAACGACTTATTTTGCCTGCCAGTGTTTGGACATCTGGGGACCCCATCTTTGCCATGAATTGCAGGTACTTGTTGTCGAGCATGATTTTAGCGGCTGCGTCCTCGGTTGTTAATTTTGCCTCATGCACCTGGTCTTTCAAGTGTTTCTTCCATTCAACTGCTTCTCGAAGTTTCGCCCGAGCACGGAAGAGTCTACGCTGGAAAACTAGGCGTTGAGCAGGCGGAAGTCCGTCGTCGAATGGTACTGAGTCCAGCTCCGGCTGTGGATTTAGGTTTGCTTCCAGGAATCCCGGCGGACTGACAGGATCAATTCCCCAAGGATTGCCTTGCGCTTTGGATGATAGAAAGGGATCCTCCATCGCTTGTCGAAAGATATCCGAAAACTTCGAGTTTGAGTCATGTAGACTATCTCCATCCAACCCATAATCTAGCTGCGGTCCTTCATGCATGCTCGGATGCACATTCCTCCTCTCCATCATTGATCCCTTTCTCTGACCACTCTTTGCTCTCCGCTTTATGTCCCCAACCTGTCGATCGCTACCCATATCAACAAGGCCGAACAAATCAAAACTCTTTTCCTCTTCCTCAAGAAGATCCGGCTCTATGAGCGTGAGGCGAGGATCAATGCACAGCTGCTCTTGTTCTTCGTCCGTCTCTTCCTCCAACTCAAGCTGCATGCTGAAAGCCTTACTTTCTCCACTTCTACCAAATGGATTCAAGTTCTCGAATGGGATGTACTTCAAGCCACTGCTAGGCTTTAGCGGGTTCGGTATAAGCTTTGGTTCGACTTCAACACTCTTCCTTGGACTGATGTTCTCTGAGACTTTATCCACTTCTCGCGGTGCGCCTTCCACAATGCTCCTTTCTCTTCCTCCGGGGAGTTTGGTTCTGATCTTTGAAGGATTTCCATTTGGAGGCTGCTGAGCTACAGGAATGGGAAGCTGGGAATCGATACTCTGCAGTGCTCCATCTTCATCTTCACCGGTATCATCCATCTTGTCATCAACCCCTATCCTCCTCTCCGCTCCTTACCATTCCACTCCGAAGGAAAACCCAACCAGGATATTGCAATACACCCAGCAGTCTTTATAGATGGTACTGGTGCGCCGCTGGACATGAATACACCCGGTCGTTTGTAAACTCTATCCAAAAAAGGGCCAGTCGCTAGAACGAGTAACCAAAGTGAGCCAAGGTGAACCGACTCAAATAGGGAATTTATATCCAAAAACAACCAGAAGTTCAGAGCCCAAGAAACTAAACCAAGAGAAAGCGAGAGCCACTCCTCCGCGGCAACATTCCGAAGCCGCCACATCACCTCACACAAGGCAAGAAGTGATGGAGCTCTATTCCTAGGAAAGAGGAAAGAGCCATCCCATCTCATCTCACCCACCCCGTCCACTCATATCCAGAAACCATCGTGTACACCTGCAAACCTGCCCCTCAGCGCCCCTCACCCTCTGAATAACAGAGCTACAATTAACAAAACAATCCAGAGACACAACAAACCCACTACAAACCACAATCAACCCAACCCTTCCCTTTCATTCCATGCCCACCAGTACCAAGTTCGCCTCCCCTCTAAATCAAATCAGAAAACCAAACTCTAAGAACGGAATGGGATAGAACATAGGTAGTTAGGTAGGCAGGCAGGTAGTAGGTAGGCAGGCAGGTAGGTAGGTACGCATAAAAATATTGCAAGTATAAGTGTAAGTGTAAGTGCAAGTTCAAGTCTAAATGAAAACGTAAGTGTAAATATAAATACAAGATTAAGAAAGTATAAGATCAAGAAAAGCTTAAAAGTATCCTCATAAACACGTACGTACTTCTGGATAAAGTAAAATAAAATAAGGCATGTAAGGTATATATGATATGTATATAATGTAATACTAGGTAAGGTACGTAAGATTACGCTACGCGGACTTTGGAAAAGAAGCAGACAGACAGACGTACAACGGTACAAATGTGAACTTATTTTAGAAAGAAGAAGAAGAAGAAGAAGAAGAAGAAGAAGAGGAAGAGGGAAAATTTCATCTAAGGGACGGATGTAGTGCCCATGTCATATCATATCATCGTCTCTGTTCGCTTGCTCCAACCCGGCCACCTACCCATCCATCCATCCATCCCGCTCGGTTCCCCTATTCTGGTACTGTATCCCGTCCCATCCCGTCCCATCTACTCTGCCGCTTCGCCTGTTTTCCCGATCCCCTCAACGCTTTACGTCTGCCCGCTGTCCGTCGATAGTTTCCCCAGGACCGGTGAGATAGGCAGGTGGAGCCTGTCGTCCGAAGCCTACAACATCAGGACTGTCGCGGCCACCGCTCATGCTGTAATCATCCGTGTATCGACCATCATTGGAAATTCTCTCCTTCCCATCGTGATGCGAGTTCATCACTCCGCCGTCTCCACCTCCAACGACGAGATCACCACCACCACGCATCTTGCCTACCACCATGCCTTTGGCCACACTCTTGACGATCGCCTTCCTGCTGACGCCAGCAGCATCGATGTATACCAAGCCGACGTTTTTGAAGCCACCGCCAATACTCCTACTGATATCACCGGCTTCAGCGCCATACTTGTGGGCCACGACGGTAGTAGCAGCGGTGCTAGTACTCGCCAGCAGGTTACGGCCTGCTTGGTCAATTCCATCCGCAATCGTCGAGAAGGCCATCATGGATTTGTTGAGCAGACCTGGCTTGTAGTCGTCTAAGGGTTTACCATCCGGTCCGATACCGCGATGAGGTTTTTGACTTCGTTTGGCGAGCGTGGCGCCGATGTTCTGCGCATATCTGCTCACGCTACCCACGGTCTTTGCACTCAATCCTGCAGCGCCTTCAGAGAAGGTGTGAACCTTTCGAATACGAGAATGCGTGGTAGGCGTGAAGGTCATGGGTTTAGAGTTTGGCTTAGTCTTTTGAGCAAAGGTGTCTGCCGAGGATTGCAGTGTCTTGGAGACGTAGCTGGACGTAGTAACGATCAGACGGGAAGCCATAGCAGCTTTAGAGACGAGAGTCGAGTTTTTGTAGGCAGGATGCATAGCCATCTCGAGGTAGGCCTCCGATGCGGGAGCGACACCAATATTGTTTGAACCGTCTTGTGGTAGGGTAATTTCGACTGGATCTATAAACGAGGGGGTTAGAAACTGCGCGCAGAGCATTGGATACAAAACACTTACCCTTCGAGCCAGCTTCCATCTTACTGTCCTCTACAACATGGAAATTCTCCCCCAACTCGCCCACGATACTTCCATTTTCCTCGTCAATGAGAACGATCTGGCCGCCCGTGTGAGAGCTGGTGCTGCCTTGCGCATATGCTTCACCTGGGGAAAACGCCGAGGGATTGTACGGCGCGATTGGCATCTCCTTCTCGCTCTTCGTCTTTCTCGGACGAGCTGACCGTGGAGGGGCAGCGCGCTCTAGGAAAGCTGTACATTGTGCGAGGATAGTCTCAAACGTATCGACGTCATCCTGCGAGCCTTTCCCCTTGCCCACGCCGGGGAACTCTATCCTTGTGAAGGCTCCACTGTCTGGGCCTAAATCCCATCGTGGGATGAGGTAGCTATTGGGCGGCTGGTGGTAAATCTGCGTAGTAGCAGGCAGAGGCAGGTCAAGCTCAGGAGGGAGGTGCAGGTGTAGATAGAAATCCTCTTCAGGCGCCTCCGATTGCGGGTCGGCTGAAGACAAGCCTGAGAAGGGCGACGAAGTTGGGACCATCAAGAGAGAGAGGGTTTGTGGCCCCGCAGGGGTGAGCGACTCCTCCTTGCCATTTTCGATGTGGTATGCATTGATACCGTTGATGGCATAGAGCAGCTTGGGGTCCTAACAAAATTGTGAGCTGGTGTTGCCAACACGGCGTGCGGCGCGGCGGGGAAGCTTGGTGGGGTAACCAACATTGTGTCCGGAAGCCATGGTGGTTGATCGCGCGAGCAAGCACAGCTGCAGACGACACGACGACACTGGCGCAAGTGAAGGGGACGAGGAGGGTAGAAGGGCAGAAAGGAGCACAAGTAGAAGATCTATTGTAGGAACAGGTTCGGAGAGAAAGTGAGGTTGCACGACGACGATACAGTTGGAATAGGGCTAGCAGCGCTGCCGAGCGTCAGAAGGAATAAGAATAGCACGCCAACCTTAATCCCACCTCGAGCGCTGGCTGCCATTTGCCACCGCAGCAGAAGAGACCCCACTTGACCCTCTCTCTCACCAAGTGAGCGCGCGGTTATCGTTGCAACAGGGCCCAGCATTGGCACTGCTGCACTGCTTTAAGCGCTCCCAAACCTGAGCTGTTGGACGAAGGCGAGTGACCGCCGTCCAGTCCCCAGCCAATGAGGCATGACGCCATTGACCTATTCGTGGCTGTGGCTCGCGGCAGTGGCGGTGGCGGTGCAGGAGGTTTGGAGCGTGAAGCGTGACGTGAAGCCAATGTCCGTCCACTCCCATCCTCGTGAGTACACTCCACCTCACTCAACTGTGAAGGTACCTACCTTGCCTTACTTTCCTGGCTGTCGCCTCACCGAGTGATCGACCCCGCCATGGCCACAGGCGAGGGACATCGATGTCGCGAACCTCATGACGCGTCCTGGCTCGCAACAGCGCAGGACGTGGCATTGCGTGGCAAGATGGTGCGCATCGCATGGCATCTCATCTCCAGACCTGAGCAGAAGAGGTGTTCATGTTCCTTCTCCTCGAGAAGGTGGGAGGGGGAGAGGGGAGGGTACGACGAGGAGGACGAGGGAGGCACAAAGGTATTGAGTGACTTGACTTGGTGACATGGAGGTTGGAGCTTTGCAATCGGGCCCTGGTCCAGTCCCATCCAGTCCAGCGCTGTGCTGTGCAGTCGGAAGGACAAGTCCGCACGGGATGAGCGACGGATAGCTGCCGGGAGAGTGCGATACTGTACCCTTCGATACCTGACCTTTATCGGCGGAGGAGGGAAGCGAAGCGAGCGAGATACACGCAGAATATCATCTATCTCGGCGGAGGGAGAAAGATAGGGAGAGAAGAGACGAGGCCACATCAGCCCTGGATGCGACACGATGCGAAGTGCAGCGGCAGATAAGATTATATTACCCTGCTACGTTCGAGTAGCTAACCGTACTGTACTCGGGAGAGACATACACCGACTCGTTATCACTTGCATATGGGCGCCGAGAGTTAGCCTCTCGGTCTCTGCTCGCCTGGCACAGGACAAAGTCAGTACAGTCTGTACCAGCAGCCAGCACGAAGCATTGCAAGTCTCGACGATGTACCGAGGCCCCGTTTCCAGGTCCCTGGTTCGGGCTGGCCATCCCTAACCATGTCATGTCCATGTCCTCTCCGTCCGTCGTGTCGTGTCCGCCCCCCTCCCTTCCATCCTCTTGTGCCTCTCCACCCGCGCTCTGCATTCCCGATCCCTCTCATGACTTTTCACGGCCATCGTCCGGCTGTTTCGTCCCCAGCCTCATGTGACGGGCATATGCACCGAGCCGGGCTAGGCGGCGGCGAGGAAGCAAGCGAGCGAGCAAGTCAGCAAGCAAGCAGGCAAACCTCAACGGGGCTACCCATCCATATACAGGCTGAGAGAAGGGTACGTCCCTCTGCATGGAGTGGGGTGGTGGTGGTGGTGGTGGTGGTAGTGTCTTCGGGAAGGAGGCGGGATGTGATATGATGAAATCTTAGAGCCCAAAACCTGGGAGCTGGAAAATGTGAAATGTGATCATAAAATCTCCCTCCCCTCCACCAAAGGACACACGATACACACTAGCACTCCCACCACGAGAAGGCAGATGTTGCTGAAGAAATGCAAGTTGGAGGGAGGGGGCCCCAACGGCGGGAAGGGTCCCTCCCTCCCCCCTTCCAGAATTCCAGAGCAGCTTGGGAATTGAAACTTGACTTGGTGTCGGCCAATAGCGCGCGGCGGTTGACTCGTCTTTATCCAGCTCGTGCCGCCACGCAGCACAGACGGCACATCATCCCTCACCAACAAGCCGAGAGGGAGGTAGGTAGGTAGGTACTGACTGGACTGGACTGGAGTTGTCCTTCCGACAAGCCCATGCGAGTCAGTCATGTCATGGCCGGAGGAGCATGGCAACATCATGGCAACATGGCAGCAGCACGGCGGGCGGCGGGCATGGATGGCGGCAGAGAGAGAGCCATGAAGCCATGAAGCCATGGAGGCATGAAGCCAGCCGCAAGCAGCACCACCATTGGGCGTTGCGCATTCTAGATCAGTCCATCCAACGACCCTGCAGGTAGGGAGGGAGGGCGTGGATGAGAAGGGACTGGCAGCCGTTCATGTGGTGAACCCTTGACGTGTGACTTTATGCAGATATGTACGGTACAGGTAGAACTATAGCAGGAGAGTCGGAAAATCGATATTATCAGAGGTGACCCCCAAACTTTTTTTTCGGAGCGTCATCTCTCTCCCCTCCCTCTCCGCTTGCCCTCTGCTCCAGTCCCGTCAAGTCCTGTCCAGTCCTCTTCGTTCGTACTCGGCCTTTCGTTTCCGCGCACTTGGAGATGCGCGGCTACCGACTGGCACTAGAAACTCCTCCGCACACCTCATCCAGCAGCAGCCTGCCCCGCCGACCCAGGACCAGCAACCAAGGCCCCAAGGACCAAGTCACCGCCCGCGTCCATGGAGCTAGAGGAAGCTTGGTGTTCCGACTCCGAGGGCCCTAGGGGCCCTGAATCGAGCAATCGGCGCGGCCAGTCTGTATCGATGTACAGACTTTTCGGACCACGGGAGGACACAGATCGATGGATGGATGAGGGCGCGAGCGAGCGAGCGAGCGAAGCGCAACCGTCGTCGGTCACGCCAGCCAGCCAGCCAGCCAGCCAGCCATCATCCGTCATCTCTCTACTAGCTGCTGTGCTTGCTGTTGCAGAACCGACTAGCTGGCTCACTAGCTAGCTCGGCCGTAGGTGCGACTTCTGGGCAGTAGCTATGGCGAGAATCATTTAATTGCCAGGGGGAAGGGGAGAGTGAGAGGCAATTTGTATCTGTACAGCGTGTCCGCGCGCATCTCTTGGTCTGGCGGTTTGCAGCTGGGGCCCTCTCTCCGATCCCGACGATCGGCAGAGGCGCGGAAGTGTGTTGAGGTTAGTTGAGGTGAGTTGAGTTGAGTTGAACCTTGACTCCAACCTTGATTCAGCTGTCCGTCCCTAGGTACCTACCCTACACAAGGTATAGGTATGTAGTATTTATCTGATGTCGTGTTAAGTTAAGCAAGGCCGGCACGGGACGTCTCGCTTGCCCGCTTGCCAGGTTGTCAGAGGGGGTGGAAGGGGAGGGGAGGGGAGGGGAGGGGAGAATCAGGAGAGAGCAGAAGCAGGAGGCAGCCAGCAGTAGCAGTAGCAGCAGCAGCATCAGCATGGAGAAGTGAGGAGGTGTCAGATGTGAGGAGAGAGTGCAGGTCAGGTCTGGTAAGCTACAGTTCCATTCCACAGGCGAGACCAGTCATCCCTAGTGCGCCGTACCCAAACAAGAAAGAGGGCGAGGCAGAGGAGATGCAAGAGTGGCTTCTGATGCGTGATGCGTGATGTGTGGTGGTGGTGGAGGTGATGGTGGAGGAGGTGATGCTGATGCTGGTGCTGCTGCTGCTGATGAATGCTCAAAGCTGCTGATAGCCTGCATCTGCATCTTCGTTTACGCTGCGTTGCGTTGCGCTGCTTCTGCTTCTGCTTGTGCTTGTGCTTCTGCATCCCCATCCCCATCCCCATCTGCTCGTGCTTCTGCTGCTGCTTCTGCTTCTGCCGATGCTAAAGCAAATGCAAATGCTGCTGTTTCTGCTCCTGCTTCCCCATCCATCTCTTTGTTTCTTCCTTGCGGAACATTCTTTATGACCGATGTGCGATGAAGCGTGATGAGCTATACCTGACCTATAGGAGGAGAGGAGGAATGTAACGGTAACGCACGCCTCGTTGCGCAAGCCCATCCCCTTTTGTATGCACATCTCCATCCGTATTCTGCTTTCACACCGATTCTGACAGAGGGAGGGAATAGACCTTGTCTTGCATTGTCATGCCATGCCATGCCATGCCTTGTGTTTTGTTGTGTTTTGTTGTGTTGTCTTTGCCTTGCCTTTTCTTCCCATCGCATATCCCATCCCCTCTCTTCCCTCCCTCCCTCCCTCCCTCCCTCCTCTCTTAGTCCCGCACCCTGACCCCGACCCCCGACCCCCGACCGCCGCCCGCAACCCTGACCCTGACCTCCCTCACCCTCATCCTCATCCAGCTCCAGCCCAAGCCCCCAGACCCAGGCCAAGACCACGACCCACGACCAACAAACGCCCTCGCGCACTTGCACTCTCACTCCTCCACCTCCTCCTACTCCTCCTACTCTGACTCTCTCGTGCTCTGTCTCTGTGTTTAGCCCCATCCATCCCATTCCCCCTCTCGCTCTTGCTTCCTCCTCTATCCTCCTCCACTCCACTCGCCTCGCCTCGCTCTCCACGTCGTCCACTCATCCACTCATCCACTCATCCACATCAACATCCATCCACCCCCTCCCCTCCCCTACCCTCCCTTACCCTTCCACCTCGCAGCGGCCGTTCCTCAAATAATATCCCCGTCCCAGTCCAGCCCAGTCCAGTCCAGTCCCAGTCTCACGCCCATACCATACCATACCATACCATACCATACCATACCCAACCCAGATCCATACCCTAGGCCCCCTTCGCTCCCCTTCCTTCGACCTTTACCCTACCTACCTACCTACCTACCTACCTTACCTTGACCCAACTACCCAACTACCCAACTCAATCGACTTACTCCCACTGCTCCTGCACCTGCACCTCCAGCTGCAACTGCAACTCCATCTCCACCTCCACCTCCGCCTCAACTCAACCCAACCCAACCCAAAAACTCCCTCTCTCGCCGGCGCTCTCTCTTCCTCCTTCACACCAACCACGCCGCGACTCGCACGCCCACCACCATCGCCGCATCGCATTGCCAGCAAACATTCCTCCCACCAGGCAAACCCCACAAGCCGTTTGGTGTTTCCTCCCTGCGGTTTCCAGGTCCAATTGTCTAGTCGGTCCTGTCCGCACTGCGATTTCTATATCTTCACTGGAAGGGCCTCTCTGCGGCGAGGCGCATTTGGCGATCCCGGCTGTCACACAAACATCGTCCTCACCGTGACCAACGCTCCTTGCGACGACCCACTCCACGCCTCCTCCGACCTCCAGCTCAACATCCGCGCCAGCAACCCAGAGGAACCGACTTAAGACCTGCGTCCGGACGTGGTGGGCATGTCCTCAACCTGCAACGACAGAGAAATCCAGTCCCCGTCCCCGTCCGCGTCCCATCCCTCTCCCAGCTCCGGGTCTCAGAAGGACCCTAACCGCCACGATTCCATCCCCGCACTCCATCGCTGCGATCCTGTCGCCCTCTGCACCACCTGAAGACACAGCTCGGGGTGCATCGCGATCCGCCACGCCCAAGCGCACCTACAACGAGGCATTCGCAGGCCCAGAGCAACCCTACCTGCATCCGCACTCCCCCACCCAGCGCGCCAATATTGCTTCCAACGGGGAGCCGAGCCCCAGCACTGGAGGGGCAGATGAGGGGAATGGTGCGTCCATGAGAGGTGGACAGGAGGACAAGAAACCAGCAAAGATGGTTCGAAGCTCCATAGCGTGCGCGCGATGCCGGCGTAGTAAAGTCAAATGTGAGTGCAAGCTTTCTGAACACCTGGGGCGTAGCTGTGTAGGCAATGGTAAACTGGGATGGAGATGGGCTGCAAGTGAATGCTATGGACAAACGCTCCACAGCTCTCCCAGCAATAATAAACTGCTGGGGGTTTGTACAAGAGGACCATGCTGCGGATCCCCATTCAGGACGTGATGTGAAATGTTCACCAGCTAATGCTCTTCCAGGCGTCAATACAGGTGTTCACTCGATTTGCAAGGCCTGCCTCTCAAGTAACAGAGATTGTACATATCCAAATCCAGGGTCAGCGCCCGCCCCGAAACGAGCCGAACCTACTGCGAGCATCAAACAAGAACCTGACAACGGGGAGAGTAAGAAGCGCGTACGGAAGGTTGAGGAAACCGGAAGGCGAAACAGTCACAGGCCGACGGAAGATGTACTGGACTCTCCTCTTCTCACCAAGAAGGTTTGGGACGAGCTCTTCGAAATATTTAAGCTACACTTCTCTACTGAGATGCCATTCCTTCATCCACCCACATTCAGAAACAGAATGCGGCAGGCAGCCTACCCACGAGATCCTAATGCCTCCCCCGCGGAAATCGAGGAAGGCCGTGTCCTTTTACTTGGAGTCCTCACCCTCACCGCACGTTTCCATCCCGGTCTGGTTGCGCACCATTCGCCCAATGGTGACGATCCACTGGCGGCCAGCGAGTACTATTCCACCCCTCTTGCGGCTGCATTTGGTCCAACCATCAGGAATATTTCGGTCCCGTCCTTGGAGAACACACAGGCACTTTTGATGTTAGGATTGTACGAGTGGGGTCAAACCCGGGGTTTGAGTGCCTGGCTTTATGTTGGGCTCGCTATTCGCTTGGCATTCTCCATGGGACTGGCATTCGAAGATGATCCTGATAATGTTGATGGAACTCGCCAGGCCAGTGACGGCAGGACGGCAGCCTCACCGCGTGAGAATAGGATCGAGAAAGAAGTTCGCCGACGAACTTTCTGGAGTTGTTTTATCATGGACAGGATGCTAGCAGCTGGAAAATGCCGACCGACGATGATTAGCACGGACAAGTTGCGAGTCCAGCTCCCCTGCTCAGATGATGACTTCTTGTTTGTTTATGATGTGCGAACCGGCTTTTTGTCTTCAGACTGGCTTGATGAAACCTCGGCTCAAAAGATGCGCTCCTCTGTCACCAACGATGGTGTCCTGAGCAGGTATATTCGACTCGTTGAAATTTTTGGAAGACTGTCAGAATACAGCTATGCCGGTGGCAGGAGGACAGAAAAGCTGCCG
Organism: Articulospora tetracladia; assembly: GCA_003415645.1. NCBI lineage: Eukaryota > Fungi > Ascomycota > Leotiomycetes > Helotiales > Discinellaceae > Articulospora > Articulospora tetracladia. The sequence goes on along the minus strand of PYIV01000002.1, from coordinate 3,668,944 downwards.
CCCTGGGAGGAGTCTACTGAGTTCTTTCGATTGCGCAAGCAGTTGAAAGAATTCCACGATGCTCTGCCATCCAGCCTCACCTTCACGGATGCGAATCTATCGGCTCACATCGAGAAGCGCAATGCGACAACCTACGCGTCACTTCATACCCTGTATTCCCTCTGTCTCATCATGATCCACCGAGAGTATATTCCGTTCATTCCAATTCGCTGCACGAAGCCTGTGGGACCTCTGGATGAACCGACGTTTCCCGAGGATAAGTTTGACATCCCTCCAGGATTCTGGGAAGATAGCGCTGAAGGAATCATGAAGGCATCCAGCGATATCATCAGTATTGTCAGCACTTGCCAAGAGAATGAAGCCCTTCCCGAATCACCTCAGATTGGATTCGCTGTCTGGCAAGCCGCTTTTGTGTCTGTTTATGCGGGGTTCTTTCCCCACATGGATGTCTCTAAGTTTTTGACTACTGCTAGCGATAGCAGGGATATGATGATGATCAAGAACAACCGTTTTCCAAGTCTGACAAGGCGGATTCTCAGCGAGATGGTTCCCAGGTTGAAGATGGTTAAGGCTTACCTTAAATCTATCAACAAAATGCACAACTATTTCCAGGAGGTCTTCCGCCACTATTTCGGCAAGTTCAAGCGGAAGCCTGTGGGAGCTTTTTCGGGCGGTGGTTTGGAGCAGTACAAAATGTACGAGAAGGAGTTGAAGGAATTTGGAGATTTGAAAGATCCTGACCAAACTATGGCATCTGACGGATCCGATACCGTGGACCAAGTTCGATCGCGGGCCAGCACAAATGATCTTCCTGGCACAAGCGTCAACGGTGAGCCAATGCAGGGCATCGAGGCAGTAACTCCAGCTCGACCAAATGGAGCATGGGCACCGATCAACGCAGCCAGTCCACCAGTCGAGATCGATGAAAGACCAAAATACAGTTATGGACCGAGTCCATATGGAGTGCCCTACCAACAATCCCCGATTCAGTCATCCAATCCTCCGAGTCTTATCAGCCCGAGTAATGGTGAATCGGCTTCCAGTCTCAACTCACCTTACAGCAATGCGCAGGTTCAATTGTATCATCAATCGACCCAACCACAACATGCCGCATCCTATCCGTCCGTTTCACAACACACCATGGCACCCCCGACAGCAAATATCGGTAACTTCGTGGGCACTGAGCAAGAGTTCAATTCTTGGATCACCAATCAGGAGAGCATCAGCATGAACACTGGATTCGATAACTTTGCGCAGGACTTGCAGATGGATACTTGGCAAGGGTACCCCGTGAACCAACCCAACTTTCTACAAGCAGTGAACTTCACTCCTGTAGCTGGGCAGACATGGTGACAACCAACGCCTCCTTCTGCGATTGCGCTACCTAGCTCTGCGGGATCTAGGGTGGTACCTTTGGGAGGCAGGAACGGGGAGAGGAAGGAAGACGAGCGGTTCTTGTGATCTACATTTATACAACACATCAATTACCTATCTCGTCCGGCCGGCTAGCTGTTCAGGCTTCATTCACGTACACGAACATTATTGGGCAAAGAGTTAAATGATACCATGGGGGGGTTGGGCGGCAGCTTTCTATTTTATTCTATCTTATTTTACATGTTGTGGGGTTCACGTTCCAGTTCCATTCAGTACCAGATCAAAACAAAAACAACCACACTCTCACACACATACATACTCTTGATTTTCTCCCGTCGTTCCATGCTACACACATACATATTGCATATTGTTTCATGTTCTTACTCTTGGAGCGCAGGCGGGGGGATGGGGAAGGAAATAAGGAAAAGGGCCGCGGAGAAATATGTGTTATCATGATAACAAGCATGGTTATCAGACACGAACGATACGAAGTGATCTTTTCGTTGGCAGATTGCCTGGCTGGCTGATGGTTTTGGTTCGGTCTTGGTGTCTGTCGGAGTAGCTATCGCTGTCAGGAGGAGTGGTGTTTTAACACCTTACCTGTGTACTACCTACTGTCTACTGTGCCGGTGTGCGGACGGATCTTCACCGACATTCGCATTCACATATTCACACTGTATTGTACCTTAATGTCTGTCCGTACATCCGATAGTCCACCGCAGTGGAGTGGAGTGCAGTGGAGTGAACTGCGGAACAGACCAGGTCAGGCCAGGCCAAGTTGGGATGGGATAGTGTATGATGGAATGGTGTAGGGTGGAAAAGGATGCACCGGGCGGAACATAGCATACATACACACACACACACATACATAGCATAAGGTAGGTAGCATTGCATTAGGTTGAAATAGCAAATGCTTAGACTACCGAATTGAATTGAATTGAATTGACATTGAATTGACATTGAATTGACATTGAATTGACATTGAATTGACATTGAATTGACATTGAATTGACATTGAATTGACATTGAATTGACATTGATATTGACGTGACTTGAACTGAACTAAACTGAACCCAAATGCGTTGAGTAGAGTAGAGTCAACTCAACTCAACTCAACTCGAAGTCAAGCCAAAGTGAGTTGAAAGATATTCGCCCTCCCTCCCTTCCTCCCCCTCTCATTTCCTCCCTTCCTCACTTCCTCACCCACTCAACTCCGACCCCATACAACCTCCTATCTCCCCCTCCTATCTCCCCCTCTTAGCTCCTCCTCCTAGCTCCTCCTCTCGCCCCAAACTCCTACTCCCACAAACACTACATGCAGGCAGGTGAAATAGGTGAAATAGCTAAACTAGCCAAGTCAGTTCATCAGTAAATCAACAATAAATTATTAACCAACACACTCCTTCGTGATCTATCTCTCAATCGCTGCCTACCTGTATATGCTAGCTATACTGTACCGAGTGCGTGTTACGTGCCTACCTTGGGTACGTTGCTATTTCTTGCATTGTACTGTTTTCTAGTATGTCTAGTATGTTTAATAGAGAGCGAGGAGGGTGGTGGTGGTTGGAAGTGTTGATAGAGGGGTATGTAGATAGGTGGATAGATAGATAGATGGATGGATGGATGGATAGAGAGAAGGACAAAGTATCAAACGAAGCGTGGATGGCGTATTAGAGGAAAGGAGAGTAGAGGAAAGGAGAGTAGAGGAAAGGGGAATAGCTAGTATACAAGAAGAAAAGTAGGAACGGAATTTGCTCGATTCGCGACAATGCAAGACAATGCTATGCGTAAACTGTAACTGTAACTAATGGTACTGTACCTCGTATACACTATAAACTTCACTTCATCTGTCTCTGTCCGTCTCTCCCCATGCTCAATCAGTCAGCCACCACGGATAACGCTCAACATCAAGTACATCACCCGCCACCTCTTCGTCGACGCAAATGCAAACAACACCACTCTCACATTGCCACACGGCAACTTTTCCATCCCTCAACCGACCCAAAAGACAAGTCCCACACCTAATTCTTCGCACTCCATCCAACCCAACCCTTAGGCATAACCCTCCAAATCTTCACCTCGCCACTCCGTAAGTCATCCAACTTGAAGCTCTCCAACTTCACCTTCTTGCTCTCCCTTCCCTGCTCCCATGCTCTAACCTTCTTCTTAGTGCCGTCCCACTCGGCAACAATACCAACATGATCCGGCTTGCCAACCTCCATGCTATACTTTGCGTGCATGGGTCCATGCTTACCCTGAAACTTGGTATTGCGGAGTGTGATAATATCACCAGGCCGAATCTCGTCATTTTGTTGAGTTGACGCGTTGGCGAGATTGCTGTAGACGACTGCACCATAAGCACGAGTGCCGATTGGTAGAAGGGCGCCTGACAGGGGCCGAAGAAGCTCTTGGACCAATCCATGAGGTGTACCATCTCCAACGACGGTTTCCTTCTTCGAAGTCACAGTTTCGGAAATGCGACGACCAAATTGCTCATGGGCCTGTTCTAGTTGATCCTGGCGTTGGCGGGAAGGTGGTTGCTCATGTCGTTGCTCAAGCTTCACGTCCGCTGGATTTTGGGCATCGAAATGGGCTGTAACAATTGTTTGCGAATAATCCAGATAGAGAACATAGATCTCCTTGGTGACGATTGATTTTGAACCTTGCTTCGACGATGATTCCTCGGCCTCAAAGAGCACATCTTTTCGGCCTTGCAGCACAGGTGGCATTCCTTTTGGCTGTGTCCACCAGAACGAATTTGGTGCCAGATCAATATCATTGGCCACAAAACCTGAGTCCATAGACATCCTGCTAAGATCCACGGATCTTCTGGCAGTGGTTGCTGATCTTTGGATATCCGTAGACTGTCTAGGTGGAGCTCTTCCGCCAGCTGCCATCAGTCCAGGAGTTGAAGGGACAGACCTTTCCTGCGCTGGTGTGGCAAAGGTTCTGGGGGGTGAAGCGGAGTACAGATCATCCTCAGTCCTCTCCATTCTTGGAGAAACAACAGGGGGTCCTGGGGGTGGCGGCTGCTTGGGAGCTGAATACTTATAAGGATCATACTCATCATCATCATCCTGCTCCCATGGGGCAGGCATTTTCGATGGCGGCGGTGGTGGAGGTGCAGCTCGTGGCATATCAGATGACTGTCTGGAAATAGGTGGTGGTTGCGATGGTAATGGTGGTGGCAAAGCACGAGGAGCCGCTGTCGGAGGAAGTGGTGGAGGTGCAAATGAAGGCGATATGGTAGGGGATTGACCTGCAGGGCTGTCGTCGAGGTTTGAGTCTTTCAGATGAGCCTTCAAAGCGTCTTTGTGAGGGACTGCGGAAGCGATATCAGTATCGTAGTCTCCCTCATATTCTGTAACCTCTTCCTCGCTGTCTTCTTTTGCCGGCTCCTTCGCTGGGTGTTGGCCATGCTGATCAAGAGTTGACGACCGACTGAGAGGTGCATTTGGAGGAGGTGGGGGAGGAGCGCGGTTCTGAGGTTGAGCAGCTGGAGCAGCACCAGGAATTGGTGGTGGAAGTCGACTTAATCGTTTATTTCCAGGGGTCGTGGGAGAAGTTGGTGAATTATTATTTTCTGACCCGAAATAAGACATCCTCTTAGCGCTGGGCGACTTTGGCGATGAGGGACCTTCTGCTGGTCGGGGAGGTGGTGGCGGTACATCTGACTTTACTTCCGTTGTAGCAAAGTTCTGAGCACGAATAGAACTCTCGTCGTCCGATTCGGATCCAGCACTTGGAGACATCGGAGCAGGGACAGAAGGTCGTGCTGAAATGATCAGAAAACACAATCGCCACAGAACTTTCTTAACTTACATTCTTTTGGTATAGGAGGTGGTGCAGGGCGTCCACCAGGAACTGGTGGGGCACCAGACTCGTGACTTGGGACTGAAATATATGTAAGCTACAGACTACCATGATTGTAGAATTAAGTTTACCTGGTGGTGGAGCAGCTCTTTCTTGAGGCACAATATCTTCCACATCAGGAATCACATCAGCAGGTCGAGTGGCTGAGATGGGAGTCACCTCATCGTCTTCAACCTGCCTGTTGACCTCTTCTGGACTGCGAACTCGGGACATTCCAGGCATAGGAATCATAGGTACAGGCGGGGCCCGACCTGTTGGAGAAATGGCTTCTTCTGCTTGCTCTTCGGCACGCTTATCCGATGTCGATTTCTTCTTTTTGGGAGGTGCCATAGGAGGCATACCCATCCCCATGCCCGGAGGTGGTCCGAACATACCGTGCATGCCCATTCCACCGCTCATCTTTGCCATGCGAGCTCTCAATTCTTCCTTTCGTCGCACCTCTGGATCAATATCTTCCTCTTCCTCTTCGTCTTCCTCGTCATCTTCATTCGCGGGAGGTTCTTCTTCGGAAGCTCCTTCTTCTTCTCCAACATCTGGCTCTCGAGCTGGCGCTGCCGGAGCCCGGGCAGGGGGCGGGGGTGCCATTGATGCTCTTCTTGGCTTTTCATCACTATCATCCTTCCCAGCAGAAATTTCCTCGGGCTCCTCTGTTGTGTCACCAGCTCCGGACATATCAGCATCATTTCCATCCCCGAAAGATTCGCGAGGATGGATTCCTCCATCGAGCCCAGCCTTCGAAGGTTTCCGCCTCCGCGGTTCGCTTCGCTCTTTGACAGAATCCATTGATGGTCTACCAACAGGTTCACCGACTTCGACATTTGCCTCGTTACTTGCTTCAGTAGTTTCCTGGGTATCGTGAGATTCGGCGCGCTTTTTGGCTGGACGTTTAGGTTTCTCCTTCTTCTGCGCCGCATCCGCATGACGAGCAGCTTGTTCCATTTGCTGCTTTTGTAAAAGTGCAATACGCTCTTTGAGACTTGTTGGCTTAGGCTTATCCTCCTCATCTGCGTCAGTGGACCCTGAAGCTAGTCCAGTCCGCTCAGCCAACTCTTGATTCTCCGTCTCCTTTGCAGCGATTTCAGGGTCCTCCTCGCGCCTATAGATCTTCTGCGGCGGGGCCTCCCGAGGTACTGGCACATATGCATTTTTGCTCGGTGGAGGCGCTACAAATGGTTTCCTAATAAAATTGTTCGAACCTCCAGAGCTCAGTCCTCCGGGTTTGAACGGTGCGACTGGTGGGGCAGCCTTATTGAAAGCTGCAATCCGATCTCGAAAGGAGCCCCCGCTAGGCTTTTCCGAGACAGGCGGAGGGGCAGCAGATCTCGAGGATGTTGGAATTGGCTTGGACACAGGTGGGGGAGACGGCTCTCTCTGTTGCTTGGGTGCTGGCGGTGGAGGTTCCCTTGCAGCAGGAGGTGGAGCCACAACTTCCGGAACTCTCTCCGGTTCTGGTTCAGGCTCTGGTTCCTGGATTGGCTCGGGTTGCACTGGTTCTGGTTCGGGAACTGGTTCAGGTACAGACTCTTCCTTCTTTGGACGATTGGCACGAGTTGGCCTAGGCGGAGCTGTTGGTTCATATTTCTCGACGAAGTTTTTGGGGAAAATGCCCTCTTGCTTTACCCCCGAAGCATTCACATAGTTCCCAGTGTACCAATCATCGTCTTCCTCCTCCGTTACGGTGATAATCTGCCCATTGGGAAAGTGGAGATCGTCGTCGTGAGGAGAAGTGTATTCGTAAACAGCCTTTACTCTGAAAGGCGGGCTTGACATATTGGGCAATCTGGCGGCACAAGCTTGCTGAGTTGTTGCCTAGGCAGCTTGTTGGTAGGAGGTGCCCGCCGGCTCTGCAGACGTTGGATCGGATCAGAGGAGCTGCTCGCGTCTTGTACAACAGTGTGCGGTATGCGGTAGATGTGTACGCAATGCGGTATAGGCATAAGAAAGACAGACTTTCGAGTGTTTTGGGCGGAGTGTGGATGAGTATCTAAACGTGCTAGTCTACGTCAGCGCATGAACGACAACGTGTGAAACGGCAGCTGTCAGAATCGATTCTGGAAGCGCTCTCTTACCAGACAAGACCTTTCTGATTATCGAATCTGGATTGAAGCGACGGCGACGATGTGCGAGAAGTAGCCAGGCAACACCAGGTCGGCACAGAAGTCACAGTTGAAGCGGTGGAAGGGTTCCAAAACACAGGCGTCGAAGTTGTTCCGGGTGAATAGTGGGACAATTACAACTTCCCAGGACCAGACAGGGATTGATCATCGCTTCTGCAGCATCGTCTCCCTCACGCCCAAGAGATTTGCCCCCAAAAACCATCCGAAAGCCTTCATACTCTAAACTCGAAGGTCTGCTATAGCCGTATCTGCTTCCTATTATGATCGTTTCTCACTGTTTCCCCGCAGAATAGCAACCATGGCCACCGACAAGCAGCCGAAATCTATTCTGAAGAAAGCAGCTTACCCCGCCACAACCAAGACAAAAGCTGACCGCGACCGCGAGATCGCATTGTACCATGCAAATTTGATCCAGCAACGAAAAGATACCGAGCTGGAAATTCTATTCTCTATTGAGACTCTTATCGACTATCCTCTTGCAACTTCACCTTACAATGCTTCAAATCCCTCTCCTTCCGATGCCAAATCGTTCAAGGATCATGTTCTACCATTTCGGCCGTCCGATTATGATGATCTGATCACCGAGCGCAATATCAATGATCACTGTGGATACACTTTGTGTCCCAATCCTCGTCTGAAAGAAGGTGGCGGTGGTAAATACAGGCTCATATACAAGTCAGGCCGGGCAAAAGATTTCAAGGTCGTCGAAAAGACTGAGCTGGAGAAGTGGTGTTCAGATGAGTGTGCCAAGAGAGCATTGTATGTCAAGGTTCAGTTGAGCGAGAGTCCCGCATGGGAAAGGGGATCTATGGAGTCTGGGGTTCAGATCGATCTCCTGGACGAACCAAAATCTGCAGAAGATACGGCAATGGAAGGCATCCAGAGTCTAAGCATAGTAGACAAGGAGACATCGGAACAGCAAAAAGGTAAGGCTGATCTGGCTCTAGAGAGAGGAGACAAGGGTTACAGCGCGGTAAATGCCCTTGTGGACATTAAAATTCAAGAGAAAGAAGTTCTCAAGCCGGCTGTACCGCCATCTCTAGAAGACCGAGATATCAGTGGCAGATTAGATTCGTTGCATTTGACACTTGAAGGACACTCTACAAGCTTCGGCAGCGAGAGGCAGAGGCGTCGGAATCGGGAAGTTGGAGTTAATGATGACGAGGATGACGACGACGACGAAGGAGAACAAGACAGCGGCATGGACTGGCAGTTGTGATAATGAAACTTGGCGTTTGGGCTCTTGATTCGGGGAGTTGGAAAAGGATATGATACCCATACTACAAGATGATGTAACAACAGAAAACCATATATTTCCACGTCTCAAATTTTCAAGTGGGATGCGACAGGTCTACGTAGGCTAACTTACTGTTCCTTGTCGGACCTTGCCTTTCTTTTTTTCTCAATAATTCACAATAAGTGCAAATCCGAGGCCTTGCTCGAGGGTGCCCAAATGCCGATCAAAAGTCGAGTCAGAGGTTCACATGCAAGAGCGCTAAAAGAAAATGGCAATCAAGCATCATCTCCGAAGAAAATCAGCGACACCTTGGTGGGAAAAATCCTCACATTGATCTAGTATGCATAACCTTATGCCAGCCCTGCGCCCAGAAGCACCCAGATCCGTGCCAATTTTTCATGATATCCACCACGCCCGCTAAAAAGTATACACCTAAGTACGTGCTGGACGGTCGAAGTTGCGGCGAGGTCCACGCTCGGGTTGTTGTTGTTGAGTGACAGGGACGACGTTGACTGGGATGGAATCGAACTGTAGAGATTGTCAGCAAATATTCGCGAGTCGCAAAGCTAATTGAACATACACCAAGGCTCTTGAGGAGATCCTTTGTCTCTGTATCGACTTGAAGACCCTCCTCAGTCTGGCTGAAGTCGAGAGCGGAGATCTCTGGGACGTATTGATCCTTTCGCTCACGCTCCTCTTCTTGAAGCTTGAAGGAGATACCGCGGACGGGACCACGCTGAATACGCTTCATCAAATGTGTAGTGTAGCCGGCAATCTATTTCAGTCTATTAGAATTCGCTATCGAATGTGCTGCGCGAAGTCGATTCGTACCTTGTTGCGGAGACGCTTGGAAGCAATGATGGCAATCTCATCGCAGATTCTCTTGTTGGTCTCGAAATCAAGGGTCAACTTTGGGTAGTATCGCTCAATGATGACCTTGGCGGACTTCTTAACGGTCTTGGTACGAACGCGACCCATGATTGCGGTATTGTCGAAATTGTAAAAGTTGTCGATATCGTGGTTAGAATTCTGAGTTGGAAATCGAATGTGGAAAGTTTGTGGCCTCGCTTAGCACGGTGGGGATCATGTCATGTGATGAAACCTGAAACCTCACTTCCCAACTTCTCTCTTGAGTTCACGGTCTGCAAGAAAACGAATGGATTGGTTGCTACATGTAGTATATCTTTTTATAATTGAGGACATTTCTGTTGTCTCAATCAATTCTTGATTCAAACAAGTGTACAAGAGAGTCATAATTGTTGCCGTAGAGGCTCCTACACGTCCAACACTTCAACCAAGTGCGCTCGTTCGTCATGATAGAGCTCAGCATAGCGCATATTTGAAGAATTCTACTCTCCTGTATTAGGCGCAGTGCTCGCAGAAGCCCCGAGGATATCTTCTCTTAATCTTAATCGGCGCTGCAGTGGTGAAGCTACCAGTCGAAGAGACACAAATTGGGAGGCGACCGTGCAACTCCTAGGAAGATATAAAAAAAATTGCTTCCTCTGTGTCTCCCTACTGAGATTGTCGCATTTCATTTCTCCACCTCAAGAATTTCATTATTTTCCATTCAAGTTGGATTTATACCTCAAGATCTGACTTTCACCGCCGACCGCCCTGTGCACCACGAAACCATCCAGCCTTGAAATTGGTAGAAAAGAAAGAACCTACCTTATATGTGACACTTTTTGACACCCTTACTTACTATAGAGAGCTCACTACAAAACCGCATGAAGTCTTCCATACACGACAATAAACGGAGAGTTGAACTACCGCTACACCTTCAATGTCGAGGTGCCTCTGTATATTCCATAAAACATATGAGAAGAAATTCTGCCTCTCAACGATCAGCAAGGCGAACGATAAAAATCTACTTCTAGCACTCCAAAACCCACACGTGCAAGAGCATATTCGGACTTTTACCGACTATTATGCCTTACCAAACACACCTCGACCTGCGACATCCTGGCATCCCTTGGCTGCCCCGCAATTACGAGGGTCTGGAGGATAACCGTGTACTGTGGGTCACAATATTATCCGAAGGGTTTCACCTCCAATTCCAGGTGGAAGGACGTCGATATCATGCCCAGAATTGCTATTTGACAAAGCTTACGGTCTCAGAAGAAGCTGAATCGAAAGCCTGGGTTTGATTCACACCATTTGCTTGAACCACTTTCCATCAGCTATTATGCTGACGGCTTACAATGTGCAATGGTTATTGCTGAGGAACCCCTGTACAAGTTTGAGACTTGAGGCAGTGTTGGAGAGACCTACACTAAGACCCGCTGAGTAATGTTGATTCTCGTTGTCTCTAGTTTCCTTAGCATACAAGCGAGTATATGCGAAGGGGTATGAGCATCAGTTCAGCCTCGGGTGATTCTGACCAACCCGCCTTCATCAGTCCTGGCCGAAGAAGGTCCGCCTCACCTTCGAGACGGTTACTTCTTCAGATTGTCGTCTGATGATCGCCCCGCTCTGACTAGCGACAAAGTAATGGGAAGATCAACCTCAATAAGCTGGGGATCAAACAATGCCATCCAATCTTTGTTACGAACATCTCTGGTAAGGATTGTGACTGGACAACGTTTTGAAGGAGATCTTGGAACATGCCTGTCCAAGAGCTATAGCAGAGGCTTAGAGAGGCTGAGTTGAGCCTCGTGTAGCATCCCGAGCACTACAAAAGAAGGACTTAAGAGGGAGTTCCTATCCGCCGTCAAACACTTCATTCTACTCATCATTCACTTTCACTCCATCCCCGATTCCCTTCTTCAAGCAACAGCCGCCGGCCGGTCAATCATTCAAATTTCTAAATCTCATCGTTGAATTTTAATTTAATATTACTCTCCTCACCTCGATTCGACAACCACAAAATGCAGCTCTCCATTGCTACTTTGATCCTCGCCTTTGGCGCCCTTTCTTCGGCCTCTGTCCTAGGCGAACGCCAGAATGCCGGTCGCCCGGTACCCAGCGGATCGTGCTGCGTCGCCAACACCAGTCTCAAGCAAGACACTTGTACTAGCACGTCAGGTGCCGCTGGCCGTTGCGTCCCTGGTGGTAACAGCTGTAAGTTCCAATATGTTTCTTCTATGATGGATGTACAGAAGTGGCTGACTTTTTCTCTGCAGGTGGAGGTACATTGAGCTGTGTCGCGCAAGCAAGTTTGGTGTGTGATGCAGCAGTTATTGAGAGAGGCAAGTCTTTGTGCCGAGCTACTACGGCCAACGGGGGCATTATTGATGGAGCAAACGTGATCACTTCGTTGTCACAGGCCAAGGTGAACTGAAAACAGGAGAATGTAGAGCTGGAAGGATGGGTACCTGAAGGAGAGTTGGGCAAAAACTATGTACGACAATAAGTAGCATTAGTAACTTTTTGGATAACCGCCAGCAACGACCTACGGTTCTGCAATTTTTTCTGTTCAGCCTCGGCCAAATTTTAAAGGACTGATATTTCACTATGCTGGATGGTCTAAGAATTAGAATTCCACCATAGCATATAAGGAGATCATAACCTTGGATAACTTCTGCAATAGCAAGAGCTCATAGTTTATTTGATAGTACATTGGACACGCAAAAAGTCATAAACAGAGAACCCCATATAGGCTAACTCTCCGACCGGCTTTGCCACTCCCGTTGTTTCTCTGCCCACTCACGGCTTCTGACCAGGGACTCATCCCTTTGTCTTTTAGCCTCAGCAATCTCAGCCTCCTCGACGTCTTTGCAGCCTTGGCAATTTCCTGGCGTGATAATAAAGTAATGCAGCATAGTATTTTGGTTGTAACATTTTTGGTTGAACTTGGTGACAGTCTGACACTCCCAAAATACTGCGGCGTTGTCGGGTGGAGGTTTTGGGTGCCCGCATTCATACCGGATAGGCTTAAGGGTACACATAACGGTTTGTTCGTCAGATGAAGGGAGAAATATGATGTGCACCTTGTTGTTGATTGGTTTTCCGTGAAGATGAACTCGTTTGGTACTGTGAAGTCTACAAGTGTTCTTTTCTTCTTTCTTGGGGTATGGCAATGAATTATACGATAATGGAAAAAGTTGACCAAGACTTATCAATCATTTTATAGAAAAAAACGAGGCCCAGAAGCTCGTAGAAAGCATGGCAGGCTTTAATCATAGCACAGGTGTGAATGATTGGATTTTTTTTATTCAACCTCCTACCCACACCTAGGACGCACATGATAATTCCGCGTACGACACAATCATATATCAATTGGATAAAACGCTTTACATTCCCCTAAATTATTCCACCGCTATATTGGTATTTGAAAAGCACACATTTTTTTCAGACCCAAGGCTCCTCAAACTCCAGACCTCCACTGATAACCAAAAGTTCATGCTTCCTCGAGACTATAAACTCACGTGTCGTGGGAATGTATTCTACCAGAATGCCTCCATCAACACCCCGCCACTCTGACAGTAGAAAGCAATGTCGTTTTGCTCCAGACAAAACCGTCGATTTATTAGTGATATCCAAGCTGCAAATCCAAAGATCGGTATCGAGAAAATATAGAACATTGCCTGCGGTCGCAATAACTTGCCGTATGCGGTGGGCTTTACTACCAAAATTTCCCAAATAGATAGATGGTGCCATACCAGTCCTATCAGTGACGCTTGAAGCTGGCCAGATTTGAATCATGTCCGTAGTACTATTAAGCCGTGACAAATTCCGCATGCCACGTTTATGCAGCTTGACGAGAAACGGGGCTGTCCATTGCTCCTGGTACTCAATGACTCCTTCATCTGTGAAAGTACTCTGCCCTGGTTTTGGCGTTGGAGGCGTAACCATAAGATTTACCTCCTGCTTACTATCGAGGCTCGTTGTTGATTTCAAACCGTCCTCCCAAGAGAACACACATGCAGCTTGGTGGCCAACGGAGACAAGATACCCAGGACGTGAGGGATGATTCAACAAAAGCGATTCTCCATCATCGACCACTTTCATTCCAAGATCATGTCCTTCGGTTGTCCATATTTCTGTAGATTTCTTCCCTCGAAGGAGCATCCTCGTACCTGAATGGTCATGCAGTAACAATAACAGAGACTGCCCAGAGCGAATGTCGTTTACGTGACACATAAAATTAATGCCAGTTTCGGACGCTGTGACTTTATTGATCAATACTCTCCCGGATTCGTCAGCAGTGACAAGCAATTGCTTGTCTTGGATGTACATAATGCAAGTTATGCCAACATCAGAGGCGTGCCGATAGAGGATTTGTCGGTGTATTGCAGTCTTGGTCTCGAAGTAGCTCACGGAACCGTCCCGCTTTCCACAGAAGACAAAGTCACCATTCGGATGACAGTGAACCGCAGTAATTTCAGGCTCGCATTGGCCATGAAGCATCCCGATATATTGTATCTCCATCGATACTGGATGACTTAGCTCACTTTGACTGCCTTCATCCATGTCATTTTGTGAAAGTACAGCAGGCTCCCATACTCGATACTGGGATCCACGAATATCAGCGATGCGAAGGCTATCGCTGCTGACTGCTATGCCTCGTATACCATCATCTTGTGCATCGAGAGTGTATAGAGGCACCAGCCGCTCTCCTCTTGCCCCAGCAAACTCAAATATTCGAATAGTCCCTGTTGAACTGCCAGTAACTAAAGCCCGCCCATTTGGGGAACATTTCAGAAAGTGGGCAAAGACATCGGGCCTTCGATAACGAAGTTGCTTCGATTCGATATCGTAGACAACCAGCTCTCCATCTGCATAGGATACAATTAGGACGTTGATCTCCGAGCCTGTGTTAAAGGCAAATGCTTCGACGTTCACGGCACCAGTAACCCCTGTCTCACACTCTCGACTGAGGGCCCCAAGAAATTTATGCTTTAAAGGATCAAACAGGTGCAGCGGAAGACCTCGATAGTTGACAACAAGGAATCTATGATCTGGTGAAAAGACTGCCTTGCTCGGCTGTGGCCAAGACTTGTTAACCTCCCCTGCCCCACGAACACTATCTGTCCACTGCCATTGGTTGTCTTCTTCTCCGGAATGTAAGTCCCATGAGAGGATGTAATTGCCCTGAGAAGCCCCGGTGAGAGTGTTCTCGTCATCTGTGAATGATAAGTCCAGGATTTGATGTTTTGTTGGAAATTCCCAGAGTAATGCCCCTTGTGCAGTGTCCCAAACCTTTACTTTCTGTTGTCCAGCGGAGGCTAAGTATTGATCTCTATCGCTAAAGAGGAGAGTTTTGGCCCTAGCACAGTGATTCAACGTGGATTTTAATTGTCCAGATTCTTGAAAGTATAGGTATATAGATCCATTCGTAAGTGCGACAGCTGAGTACTGATCGCCACAGGCGACCGCGCTGGTTTGAAGATTCGGGTAGTCGATTCGGGCAAGACAATCATCCCATGATTTGTCCATGACCCCTTTCATACTGAATCCAGCCTCTGCGAAAGTATGCGTTCTATACTTCGAGATGTTTGAATCGGATGGGCATATGGAGGGAATTAAAGAGTGGATAGATGAAGGTGATAAAGTGAGATTCGTGCCAAACTTGGCGCTCAATCGGAACAAGTCATTTATCCAAGACTCCATTATCGCTTTTTGAGGACAAATAGGAGATAGATGTTTAATTCGACGTCTGAAATACGATAGAAGGTTTTGTGCAGTTCTTGTAACGGAACGCATGTGTCGTTTTGTGGCAAGGAACTCAATCCAGGCTAGAACATTACAGTCCAAAAACTTGCAAAGTCGCTCCCAGTTGGTTTTATCCTCAGTGGAACTCCACTTGAGATGGTCAGAGAAGTATTCACATGCATAGTCTGCAAGGTCTGGTGTGGTCGCGAAAGGAAATGAGTTCAAATGCCGTGAAGGTTTTCGCGGTTGGTCATCTGTGCTGGAAACTCCGGCTAATATCCCGAGACATATCTGTGCCATTTTCGTATGGCACTGAAGTCTGTCTAACACTAGACCTGGATGCTTCTCTTGATGGAGTAGGTAAGATTTTGCTGTCTGGTGTATGACTTCGGCCTCATAGTGCTGGTTCACAATCACTAGCTGACCCGAAATCGCTGGAATAAGTTTATCCAAATGAGGCACTGTGTGATTCGTGTCCAATTTTAGAGTGGTTTGCAGACTTTCAATTTTGAGAGGGCGTAAAGCAATTAGGGTCCATGTAAACAGCGACTTGGCCAGGACAACCGCACGCGGGTCATGAAGTACGTTGCCCAACATGTCGCTGTAAAGTGAGTTCATATCTGTCGGCACCTCTTCCAGGATCTCTTCAGCTGCCTCTTCTGAGTATGATTTTGCCAGCATATTCATGACAAGAGATACCCATAGAAAAGAACCGGAAGCTTTATCGAGAATCTTTTGTTTCAGATCCTCCCTATTCTTTTCATAGCTAGGTACAAAATCTATCTTCGCATTGATGAGTATTTTGAGATCATCAAACGTGTCCTCGCTTTGCATTTGGTAATATTCCAGGGGCTCTCTTAAAGCCGAAACGTTCTCTTCGCTGTGAAAACTGCCTCGACTAGTGAAAAAAACCTTCAACCACGATGGCGTATCTGCTAGGAGGCTCAAAAATAATTGACTCTTCTGACATTCATCGACGGAATCGATAACCCAATAATGGATGTTCTGATTTGTACTCTTGAGCAGTTGATCAAGAAAGATCTTTCGCCAAAGTCTTTTGTCATCCCAGCTGTCCCAACATGGATAGCTTGTTTGCGATTCCAGTAATCTTCTCAGAACAGAAGCATCGGCTCGAGCCATCTGAGTTGCAAGAGATCTCAGGCACATCGCGAGAGATGATTTTTGAGAATCTCCATTTTTGAAAAAGAAATGACTGCACTTCGAGCTTTTCTTGCTTTGTAGGTGAGTCACAATACGGCTACAGAGGATAGATTTGCCAGCGCCAGCATTTCCACTGAGCCAGAAAATGTGTCGGTCCGCATTTGAACCGTCCTGCCAGGAGGTGTAAGATGGCCGCTGGAATAACCATTCGCAAGTCCCTTCGGCCCGAACATCTTCTCCAGCTAGTAAATCCTCGTCGAGTGCATCGCGGATACCCGACATCTGTGTAAGTTGCTCCAATTCTAGAGCTGTAGCACTTGATAACGCTGTTGATTCTGATACGTGTTAGACGCAAGTAATTGACATAAATGGTAGGTTATGTATCTTACCTTCTGTCAATATTTTTTCAATGCTGTTAATGAAGCAGCCTCGGAGTGTCCTGTAATTTGAGTCGCTTTCGAATCGAAACTTACACACGCCACTATGATTCGCATTCAACGGCCCACAGCTTTCATGCGGGAACCCCAGAGTCGCAGAATCGACGTCGACAATCAGCGCCTGGATCCCCAAAAATTTGGTTGGGCTTGTTTCATAAAAGGACAAAAGCTGGAGTTTATTGGCATAATGTCTGAAACTGTCGTTGATAAATGCAATAGCTGTCGAGTCTTTACTGAGATCTGTGACGCAGGTTTTTGGACCAAGCGTCACAGCGAGAATGTTTGCAAGAGTTTTCGAGTAGTCTGATCCTCTGTGAGGCGTTGCGAGGAAATATAGTGTATGGACTCTGGTTGCGAGGCTTCTGTGAGCGTCATTCTCCTGGGCCATCATATATGCCTATACCATGTCAAAGGTGTACGGTAAAATATTTGAAAGCTGCAAACCTTTTTTATTACGATCCCTCCCATACTGTGGCCAATGAGCACTATCTTAGTCTACTTGAAGTCAGACAACCGAGGAGGTGCACTTCAGAGAAAAGTTTGCTTACACTACTATTGCTAATTGTACGGTTGTTGCTCATGTCTCTCAACAGAGACCGCGCGAAGTCTAGCACATTTAGTTTACTGGTTTTCCATTCGTCCCAGTTTGCATCATATCCGAAGCTATGTATTCGAACTGAAGAGAACTCTGGATCCTTTGACAGCCATGCTTTAGGCCAGTATTTTTCAGCATCTGGCGATGATGACCATGTCTTTCGTGACCCTCCTCCGAGGCCATGGACGAAGATAAAGTCGATTTTTGGATTTGGTGGATCATGGAGGAGATTTAGTCCGAATGGACCTTTACTCTCTTCCACGTCGACAAACAGATGAACCTCGTCGCGGTCGTTGTTTTCGGACAGACCTGCTCCTCTTGAAGGACTGATCTTCCTCAAGGCACCTTTCAACACACGACCTAGCCGACTTCGGCGATCACCTGAGGGTTGCAATTCCAGCTGCACTCGTATTAGATAGAAGAACTTATCTCAATATTCACAACAGAAAGACGGGAGCTCACGGAGGTCATTTCAAGACTCGATCTTCGTTGGCTTCTGCTGATGCTCTGTGAGAAAAGTCGAACCATCCATTAAAAAAGAGGGGCAAGAATATGGTTAAGTTGATCCCTGGCCAATTTCATTGATTACATGTAAAATCCAGTCCAACATGCAAGCAGTGTCCGAAAACTGTCGAGCTATTCTTAGCAAGCGCCAACGACTTTGGAACCCCGGTTTGGCTCAAGCAGTGAGAGGATGGGTGCACTGTATATGTGCTGCAACCTCATCCTCAAGCCGTCTGCAGCTGTATCAATCAGAAACATAATCGAGCCATCATCAACAACCTCCATCAGCGGTCTCTCCATACAGCTCATCGTATAGTTACCGACTGTTCGGTACGGCTGCACGACTGGGATCGAAGGTCGTAATGTGTCATACTTTTGAGGCGGTCCCGAGGCCTGGGGTACGTTAGAGGAAATGTTGAAACATGCCGTGCCGCCAGCCCGCGGGCTGCACCTGAAATCAACTCAGGCACACCAAAATCCCACACGGCTCCCAATTAAGGCTTGCGAGCTTACACCCTCATACGAAATCCCAGAAACTGGGCCATGTATGGTCGTTGCGCGGCAATTATGTTTGTTTGGTTGGCCTTTATAACGCCTCCAACAAACGCCAACAAGTTAGAACATTTGAAGAGATGAGAAGCGCGCGCTACTGTCAAGGTGTACGCACCGCTCTTTCGACACACATAACACTTGCTCGAATCCACCGGGCAGAATAGAAAGAAGTAAGTTATTGCGCAGTGAACTCTCATCTGACAAGATGCCAGCCTCAGGAAATTGCGATGTCAGCGCTGTAACAGCAGAAGTGCTCCAATCCGGTTTGAAGGGCTCGCTAAAATGAGGTTGTGATACCGCTAACGCCCCTGTGTGCAGATATCCCCTTATTCAGCTCCTCACTGGGGTTGGCAGTTGCCCCACATGGCTCGTCGGCTTGGGCTCGAAGCTACAGGATCGACTCCATAAACGATGCCGGCGAAGAGGAAACTTACTTCATGAAGGTAACACATTCTTGCACCACATTATTATAGGAAATTTAGCCTGTGCATTCACTAATCTGTGCTAATATTCAGGTCTCCCTTCATGATCATGGCATGAAAGCATTGAACGGCGAATTCGAATCTACGTCTTCGATCCATGCTGTCGTAGGAGATTTTTGTCCGAAGCCTGTTGCATGGGGGTCGTTCAAAATTATCCCTGACGCCCACTACTATCTGTGCAAGTTCTATGAACTCGCTGAAGAGCTGCCAGAACCGCCTGAATTCTGTGAGAAACTTGCTATGTTACACGCGGAGAGTCAGGCCCCAAATGGGAAGTTTGGCTTCCACATTACCACATACAACGGAGATTTGCCACAGGAAAACGGATACACAGATAGCTGGGAAGAGTGCTTCACCAATGGTTTCAAACACATGTTAAACCTAAATCTGGAGCGTGGCGGCCCTTGGGAAGAGATGCAGTATTGTAAGAAAGATATGGTAGAAAAGGTCATTCCTAGATTACTTAGACCCATGGAAACGAGTGGCAGATCCGTGAAGCCTTCCCTTGTTCATGGAGACCTGTGGTGCGGCAACGCTGCAGTCGATACCGCTACGGAACGGCCTCTTATATACGACCCTGCTAGTTTCTATGCTCACAATGAATGTAAGACCACAAAGTCATCTAACAATGATTCAATCACTAATTGAAATTCTAGATGAGCTTGGAAACTGGCGCCCTGAGCGAAACAAGTTTTCTCGGCAATTCTTCCATGCGTATCACTCGCACATCCCAAAATCATTCCCAGAAACAGATTACGATGATCGAAACGCCCTGTATTCCATGTGAGCTACCTTGAGCGATCTTGAAAAATGTTCCAGCTGACACTTGCAGACGATTCAACCTTCACGCTGCTGCCATGTTCCCTGGAGTCAAGACTTTTAGAGAGTCGTAAGTCACAGAATGCACCACTAAGCGACCCTACTGACAGCATCAGTGTCATTGATGAGATGAAGAGATTGATTTTGAAATACCCCAATGGCTATGAGACAATCGAAGAGATCCTACCCATGGGTCTGCCTAAGCTTTCAGAGCTTTCTGTTTTGAATAGTGCAATGACGGCTTGATAAGTAGCTTTTGGGGCCCACTTTTGATGTAAACTACTCTGGGGAGTTTCGGATAATCTTTTACTGCTGCAATTAGAAATGTGTGAGAATTTTTGCCCTCTCTCCTCCCATAAGTGAATTGCCCCTTCATGGGGTTAACGTATTGTCAAGAAATTTGTTATATGCCAACGAGCACGAAGGACCGTTTTCGCTACGTTAACCCTCTCTACTCTCTTTCAAACAAAGAAATGGGAATGATTTAAATCACGGAAGCTTTCCCTTGCTGCTCGTTGTTAACCTTGCAATAAGGTAGTACCTTACGAAGTTACATGCGCGTAGCGAGTAACGATCCGACTTCTGACTCAGCAATTGACAGCACTCTCGCCCTTATGCGTGGTCACCCCACATTTATATCTCCCACCTCGACCATCGTCTTGCCAATACAGACAAACATGTCAAACTCACGAGAATCCCTGCAATTCTTTAATGTGGGAGGGATATCGCTCCCTGCCGTTGGCCTTGGCACCTTCCAAGGCGAAGATGGAAATAGCATGGTTAAAGAAACCGTGGCCGCAGCCTTGAGGAATGGATATAGACACATCGATACAGCGGCCGCATATGGGAATGAGCAAGAGGTTGGCGAAGCGATAAGAGAAAGTGGAATACCGCGATCGGAGATATTTGTGACCACAAAACTGTAGGACGCGCACCGTAGAACTTTTGCGCTCAGAAGTGTTAACGTTCACACCAAGAGCTCAAACATGGCACGATCCCAACGACGTTCAGGAAGCTCTTGACCAAAGCTTGGAAAACTTGCAGCTCGATTATGGCATGTGCTGTTTTCGGTCTCGTTCCCTTCTTTCTCACAATCATATTTGCTAATAAGTCTGCGACTAGTTGATCTGTATCTGATGCATTGTAAGTATATCCTGACTCCAAACAAGTCCACTACTCTCCTTTTTTTTTTTTTTTTTTTTTTTTTTTTTGTGAAAAGATCGCGGTTGACAGCACGGCAGTCCCACATGCGTACGTAGCTGGTCCGAATCACAGCACTTTACGCCATCCCGATCTCAAGGTCAGTTAGAATTAAGGCGAGGTGCAGCCTGAGCTTCAGGAAGTAACTTTCTAACAGCCGGTCATTGATCATGAACTCTCGAGGCAGTACACCAAAACATGGGCTGCTATGGAGAATCTAGTGGATAGCGGGACAACGAAGCTTATCGGTATAGAAATCCGTAAAACTTGCACCTGTATGTTGAATGAGCGCTGACAATCTCTCCAAAGGACTTTCAAACTTCAATGTCACAAAACTGAAACGCGTACTGGAGGTTGCAAGAATCAGACCGGCAGTGAATCAAGTCGAGCTACACCCGTGAGTACACTTACTAGAGGTGCCTCATTTGGTATACAGCTAGCTGACCTCTAAAATTTCGAGTTACCTGCCTCAACCCGATCTCGTCGACTTCTGTGCCAAAGAGAAAATCCATCTCATGGCCCATCAACCACTCGGCGGTCGACCAGTCGCGGCCGTCAGCCCCAATGCGAATCACCCAGGCCCGCTAGTGGACTCTGATGTAAGGATATGACGAAAACCTCCAGCCGAGAAATCAAGGTGGACATCCCGTGCGCTAACACTCTCTATCTAGGTCTTGCGAATAGCGACTGCGCATGGAAAGAGTCCAGCTCAAGTCCTGCTCTCCTGGGCAGTCCAGCGGGGAACATCTGTCGTTCCCAAGACTGTGCATGAGGACAGAATGATTGAGAATTTAGATCTGTTCATGATCGATGAGGACGGAATGAGTGTGCTAGATGGTCTCGCTGAGAAGAAGGGATCGGTGAGGTATCTAGATCCTAGAAACCATATTGGGTTTGATATCTTTCGCGAAGATGTAGATGAGCCTGCGAAGGTTGATGAAGATGAGATCGTAGCAGCATGAGACGCATTGGGAAGTGAAATAGACAATTGCAGTTTTCGCTCCCTTCTCTTGACCATCTCGATGTAATTGACATTCCCCGCCTCAGTCGTCAGATAATGACATATTGACCCTCAAGGGCCAGAGAAAGAGTGAGAGAAGTCAGCTCCCTGCTGATCCTGGTATCCATGGAATACACTCGAATACGCACTAGTGAGCTCTCTTACCTCAGCTAGATCTACCTATATGTAAGGCAGGAATCCAAACAGACCCAAGAGCTCAAGCCAGCAACTTGACTCCTCCAGAGCGTGACGTATACAGAGCTTCATTTCTGCTCAAGCACATCCCAATTATCAAATAATAATAGTAATCGAAGGCCCAGGTTGTGTAGAGACTAGCCAGAGAGAGAGAAGAGCTTAGTACTAGCAGACGCTACGAGCAGTAAAACCAACCCTTCAAAACTTCAA
Source organism: Articulospora tetracladia (assembly GCA_003415645.1). Lineage (NCBI taxonomy): Eukaryota > Fungi > Ascomycota > Leotiomycetes > Helotiales > Discinellaceae > Articulospora > Articulospora tetracladia. The sequence goes on along the minus strand of PYIV01000002.1, from coordinate 3,646,591 downwards.
AACGTCAAGGAGAAAATCCAGTCAAGTCAATCAATCAAATAGTACCTACCTTATGCTCCCCAATCCAATCACGATCATTCCGCCACATAACAGTATAAAACGCACCTCCATCGAGACAAAGCATGAATGAGACTGGTTTACCTTCCTCACCTCACTGACATTGGACTCTCTAGCGTCTCTGGCGTGTCCGTCCATAGCAAGCATAAGCTACACAAGGTAACATCCAACGCCCACTTCCGTTATAAACACCCACCCACTTGATGAACGTCCAGCCAATCTACAAACCTACAAACCTACTTGCCACATACTCTAACAGCAATCTACAATTCCAAACCTTCACTTCCTAATCAAGATATCCAAGCAGGCAGGTTCTCGTTTAGATGCCACTGTGACAACAAGGTAATATCACATTAGCCCTTTAAAACATCGTCACCGAGACTACTTCGAGAGGGACATAGACGACCTCAATCGGCAGTTGGGAATCCAGAGCTGGGGTTTGTTCTGTTATTGTAATACCTACCTACTTAGGTACTGTCTCGCATTGGAATCCTCATAGCTTCCCTTCGTGTCGGACTTTCGATTGAACTCTGGGACTGTTAAAGCCCGGCGAAAAGTGTAGAATATAGGTACCTCATGACATAATTCTTTTTTTGTATAACACACCAGAAACGAGGATTCAATCAAACTGAATAGCATTTAAACAGAAAGATCTGTACATGAAGATTGGTGATACATTTTACTGTTTCTATACTACTACATATGCTCGCTGACCCCTCCTTTACACATCATGTCCATTCATGCATTGTACAAAACAGGCTCTCTAGCTGTCCAAGAGGCTGGTCAAGGCCTTCATTGGATCGTCTTGATTCGCCGTTGGTGCTGGCGCGGCAAATGGTGAACCACCTCCTCCAAGACCGTAACTCGCCATTCCTATACTTCTGGAGAAGCGCCGGGGATCGATGACGAGTGGTTTGCGTTGTGCTGGGGGCTCGGGAATCTGATCCGTGGTGTTCTCTAGTACGGCAATGGCTTCGGGCTCACCGGCGTCCACAGTCATGATGATATTTCCCTTAGAATTCACTGTTGCGTGGCTAGGATGCACGTAAGTTTTGCTACCGCCGACTTTATGAGGTTCAATTTGCAGTGCTCCAGGAATGGCGGATGCCATATTTCGAGGTCTCTTGGAGACATTGCCCAAGTTGAACGAATCGTGACCGGCAGGAAGATCTGTAACGAAACCACCAACACCTAGGGTGGCACCAAAGGCCCCTCCAGCTCCACCCTTCGGCCTCACCACACGAGCTTTGATAGGAGTGTGATTCTTCTGAGGTCCAAATTGCGGGTGGTTCGCCGTATATGCTGCCGTCCGAGCATACGAGAGACCTGCAGAAGGATGGGTCTTTGGCGGCCCACTGGCAGCATATGGGGAGAGTGTGGAGGCAAAGTGGCCTACTGACAATGGTGCATCTTTCAGCCCATTCTCAATCAAATCTTGAAGCAGGCCTTGCATATCCTTAGAAGAAGGAGGTGCAACAGGGGCCAAATCAAGGAATACTCTGATGTGCTTATAAAGTTCCACCCTGTCTTCTCGTAGCTCCTTGACATAAGCTGTCATTTGCTCTTGCGTGATATCAGCTGCTTGAATTGCGGCAGGCATTTCTTCTGTGGAGGCTATTCGAGCTCGAGCAGTAAGAGCATTGGCACACGCAGTCCTCAGGTATGTCTGAAACTCATCCCTTCGTTTCCGGACTTCATTCGAGATAAAGTCTACAAAATCCCCTTCGCTCTGATTCGCCAGATAAGGTCCTTTGAACTTCCATCTGGTGTCGTCCTTCCCAGAAGTTGGAGGTCCAGTGGTATAATCGATGTGATCTTCAAACACACTCTGACGTCTTTGGCTCTTGTAGGCCCCCACGGTCTGCACATCATCCACCACAGGGACAGTCAATGGAACTCCCATCTCCAGCCACTTCTGCATGTTGATGGTGTGGTCGGCCGCGGATGCATACTCGGTGATGTGTTCGTACGTATCGATGGCTTCGACTCGGATGAGGGGCGTCGAGGACTTGGTCGTCGATCGCAGCGGAAGAGGGCGTTTGAAGCCCCAGTCACCTCGAGCCAGGGAGGTTTGGGGGGTGGTGATTGAAAGGCGGATGGGATGTGGAAGGGTTGCGGTGTCCGAATTGAAGATTGCTGTCGACGAGAGATTGCCCGCCGGTCGCGGCAGTGCTGGAGGAATTGCAAACACCCTTGACGCTCGTAGAAGGGCACCACCTGGCGATACACTCCGAGCGGTCATCGTAGCCTTGTGTTGGGCAGTTGCGCCCAGTCGAGGAGGTTGTCGCAACAATGAGGCTAACGTATGCGCGATTGGAGTAGGCCGTCAACAGCGTTCTCGGTGGCCGTTATTGATAACTGTACTGCAGGTTGCCAGGATCCCAGGGCACTGACAGCAATCCTCGGGCGATTGAAAGCTTGGGATGGGGTTGTCGTTGCTCGCGGATGGAAATTTGGAGATATATTTCTAAGCCGAAAGAGGTTAGTTCAATTGACCATTGCATCCATGTATATCACGTGATTTGAACCGAGTTTGACAATTGTTGTTCGTCAAGTCGCTCGATGAGGTAGTCAGATACGCATATATAATCAGAAAGCGTGGGAGATTTTGTGTTAATTAGTATTCTTTAGTGAGGGTTAACACTCCGCTTCTTTATCGAATATAAGCCGTTTAACAGAAAATGAATTGTAAGTTGTTAAGAGTTACATATATGTTTTCACCAAAACGTACAGAAAATATACTACCAGTTCTTGCCTCGAATTGCTGTCAATTCGAACTTTGCAACCATTCTCCACAAGCAATATATGAAAACTACCCGCTCTGTACCCAACTCTCTCAATTAATATCTCCATCTTCCCTTACTGTATCGATCCACAATCCAAGATCTCCCAAGACAGCATACCAGAAACCAGGTAAAGATAAATCTCCATTATATTCTCAATATGACAGTGAGCTCTTGCGAATATTATGTCAAAAAGAGCGGTTCTTCCTTTCGAGTAGAACAGCTGCATGAGTAGATATCACCTACCTGTAGCTCAGGGGAAGTTTGAGACAACTTTCTTGACATTCGATCATCATCAGGGCATGTTCCTCTCATGTTTTGATCATGTTGCAGAGCCTTTGAGATTCGCAAGTAGATATCAGGTTTATGAGACGTAGCAGAGCGCGAAGTTTCAATCGAAGTCACTTGACTTGAATTAAGATAGAGGAGTTATGATTATCTTGCGCGGGAGACCAGCTGTTCACGCTAGTCGAGTTTACTTCTGAACTCAACACAGAGGTGTGCGGGTAGGGAATGAAAGTGAAAAACTCTTCAAGTATCCGTCTTGGAATCAACGACCACAAGAAAGACGTCAATCCAGCTCATCGCAATCACTGCGAATGGCTGGACAGAAAATAAGCCACGTTGGGGATGCAGACCACCCTCACGTCATGGATAGTGACACAACGAAATGAAGTAACACTCCACGGCACCACCACACCATGTTGGCTAGTAGCCAAGCATTGTGCAACCACCGACGAAGACCGAAAGCCGACGCGATCTGCGACAGATATCGAGAGATCGAGAGACAATGGTGAGGTATAGTCCGTACAACACGTGATGAATCTCCTTCATCTGCATCGACCAGCAATACGTGGGGTACATGGTGGCACCATTGAAACACAGCAGGAATTTCAAGCTCAGCTCGAGCGATGAAACGCCATGCGAAAGCGCGTGAGATCAGTCTTACTCATGCTGCATCCGACATTCTGCTTGCTCTTGGGTTCTCTCTGATAGGATTCGTAATCAACCGTTCATGCACCTCAACAGCTTCCCACTTCGGAAACTTGTTTGGCCAACGCATGTCCCTTCCAATTATCCGGCCTGCACGAACTCCAAACTCCATTACGATCTCACCCTGAAAGACCGAGGTGATGTTGCAGCACAGGCTGCTGTGCTGACAAGACATCTGCTGGGGAGCGATCGGACAAACGGACACAGAGACAGCCCGCGTGCAACACGGCGCCACGATACGATTACATACCGGTGCTGTTACGATAGAGATGGAAGAAAACGGAACGGATGTGGCGATGTTTTCGGATGTGCGATGGTTCCAGGACGTTGCTCTAGGGGCGGATGCTCCCGTTGTAAAGAGTGTCTTTTCGGGAATACGGGACGGTGGGAGATATCTGTGAAGTGGGGAAGGTTTTGGCGTCTAGATTTGATCGCTCGATGGTTTTGTGGGATTAATGGCTTGTGGAGGTCACAACAATCGGATGATGTGGGACTACGAAGTGGCAGTTGAAGGGGATGTGTCAGCAGAGATGACGTAGTTTTCTCGTGACTGCGAATACGACGCAAAGGAGTGCGTGGGGCTATACCATAGTAGAGTGACTCGTATGAATGATGACTGTAAGCTACCACCTACTTCTTGGCAGTAAATTAAATTACGCATCCACGGTTTAGCACAGGCAGGACCCGAGGTGACCCTTAATCAGGTGACTTGTCCATATTTTATCAACAGTGCGAAGCCTCAACTCTTGTGCGCTGTAGCCTTGTAAAGTAGCCTGGCAGTCTGGCTCTGCCTGGTGCTAAGAATTAGAGAAACACACACGTCCGGTGTCGCTCAGGTGCATGTTGCAGGTGGGGTGCAGCTCAGCATAGGCTTCCTTGGACAACGGATGAGTCTATGAATCCAATAACACGAACTGCGCATACAGAAACCGCCCAGTTGAGCATTTAGGATGATATTGGGCCGCAACAAGGCTGTTGAGGATGATTCTGTTTACTGGATAAGGCAGCTTACTCCATCGGCAGGATGTAAGTGTGGAGTTGACCCGAAGGATGGCAGCCTCGGGGAGCTCCACCACTGCCGTCCACGTTTCGTGGCGGACGAAGCTGCCGTCGCTCGACGACGTCTGATGAGAAAAATTTACGACTGAGCTCCCAATGAGAAAAATTTCCAGCAGCAAAGCCTCAACAGCAAAAGCAAAGATGGTGGAAGATTTTCGCTGTACCCCGCGAATTGTAACCCGGAACTGCCCTGCCTTGCATGACTTGTCGGCCCACGACATGAGGATTTGGCGAACCATAAGATGATAGAGAATCCTGCCGATCGCCGAGGAAGGTGTGTCGGCCAGCCTCTGAACGGACCTCTCACGGCCATCCCAACTGTCAGGGACGGCCAAACGAGGCAAATCACATCTGGTCGCCTTCCTGGGTGAGACATTTTGTTTTTCCAGGGGAACACGCGACTGAAAGGAAAATGCATCGCTTGATCGCCACTATCAAATGCCTCTGAAATCCATGTGAACGAGCTTGATAATGGAAATGTGATAGCAAGAGAGCATCTTGCAGCAACCGTCTGCCCTCCACGTACCACGACAGGTTGCGCCGGGCGAGGCTGCCACGCATCTTGCTGCCCGGGCACCTCCTCCCTCGCGTTCACGTGCTTCCAATAGGTGCGCGGTATATTGAATCCTTGCCGGCAGCCAATCTGGAGTTGACACAAGCTGCCAGCTGCAGCCTCACCCAACCAAACGGATTCGCAGAAAACTGCAATTCGTTGTTACTTTCTGTCTCTGCCCCGCTGGGAGGCCTGCACGGGAGGCAAGCTGCGTCCCTCTGATCCCGGCCAAGGCAAAACATGGTGGTGCTGGCAATAGTCAACCTCGTGCGGCGCCATGCTTGGGATGGGGTTCTCCGAGCGCTGATCAGGGACGGCTGCTGCTGCTGGCTCCATGGGAAAAAGAAAACAGAGACAACAAGAGAAACTGAGCAAGTGCAGCGATGATGGTTGTGCAGAGTCTGCTATGTGCAGCACGCATCGACAGACACGTGAACGCGTGAATTTCCAACTTGAAAAAAACCTGAAACAATTGGTTTCCATCACCTCAAACTACGAGGGAAGCTGCGCGAGCAAGCTTCTCTGGATTTCCAAGGTGGGGTAGAAGGGGTGTGCTGCCTGCGGAGAAGCAGTTGGTTGGCGTGCAGTGTGACTGGGACGAACGTGCATGCAGGCGTTTATATGCATGGCATTCAGCCAGTCGCTATTTCTGGGCCACCTGAACGATGAGAGACTAGTCAGCACGGTGAAGTCGCTCGTCCATGTTTGGCGCGCACCCGATGGAAGTGAGTACATGGACTATTCGTATCGAGGCTGGTGCATGCTCGCGGTCGGCGCGCCCTGAGACCGCCCGGATGACGGTCAGAAATGCGATCCGTCATGATGGCTCATCCTGACCGTGGACAGAGTTCTGACGGACAGCCATGGCAGCTGGTTCCTCATCGGGCGGGCCGCGGGACGGTGGACGGTGGGTGGTACCTCTTGAGGGATTCGTCATGGTGCAAAGTCAAGTCTCTGTCGGGTGGAATGCGTCGCATTGGGGGTCAGAGGTACATCTAAGCCACGTCGTGCAGGTCGGAGGGTCGGGAGGAGGAGGAGAGGAGGAGAGGAGGAGGAGGGTGGTCGCATTGGACATGCCCAAAGAGGAGATTATGTCGCCTGCCACATATCGGGAGGTGGTCGATGGTGGTTGGAGGTTGGAGGTCGGAGGTGAGGTCAGAAGTTGGAATGGGTGGGAGTGAGTGGTGGAGGTGGTAGTGGTGGAGTTCGGAGGCACAGAGTCGGGGGTGGTTGCATCGTTCGAGGTTCGTTCGTCATGGTGCAGCAGCTCTCCTGATCGAAGAGGTCTGTCTGCTCTCTCTCTGCTCTGCATCTGCTTCACATCTGTGCCTCTTGCTTCGAGCTGGTCTGATTCTGGTCGGGTCCATGGTGTGGTGCCGGAGAGTAGGACCATACGTATAGTACCGTCGGTCAGGGTGGTTCTGAAAGTCGCAACGATCAGCACCTCCGGGTGCGCACCTTCACCTATCGGAGGGCCATCGCACGAATTCTGAAGTCTCTGCAAAAAGCTCTGCAGCTCCGGGCACTGGCATTGGCGCAGGGTGGAGGAGGGCACCCGCCTGATGGACGACACGCTGGAAGATCTCAAATCTCACTTTTCGACTCTGCGACCAGGCTGACTGGCAGACCGTGTGCCCTGTAGCTGGCTAGGTGGGCTCTGTGGGTTGAGTGGACGGCGCAGGTTGGGGGAGGGTTGGGGCTTGAGGCTTTGGGCTTTGGGGGGCGAGAGCGAGTCTTTTGGGGGGTCGGAGGCTAAGGTCCCTCACTGGATGATGTGCTCGTTTGTTCCACCACGTTCAACTCCTCTTGCCTCCTCTTCTCTTTACCTGCCTCACCTTTTACCTGCCTTTTACTTTACCCTTCCTATCCTTCCCTCACCTTCACCTTTTACCTTCCCTTCCCTTCTCTCTTCTGCCTTACTTGCCTCTTCCCTCTCTCCTCTCGTGGCTTTCCTCCCACACCACCAACCTGCGTGCATCCACTCATCCACTCATCCACTCATCCACTCATCCACTCATCCACTCATCCACTCATCCACTCATCCACTCATCCACCCTCGATCGCAACTGGTGCTGCTGCAGGGGTCCTTCACCAACGTGTGGGTGGCTGTTCTGGTGGCTTCTCTGCCCATGCCGCCTGCCAGCCCAGTCCAGCCCAGCCCACTTGACTTGACTTGACTTGACTTGACTTGACTTGACTTGCCTTCATCCCATCCCATCCCATTCCATTCCCACATCCCGTCCCCCCCCCGTCCACGCGTGCGTTCGCCCGCGCACTTCCTGCCTCTAGTTCCAGCTCCCATCCAGCTCCGGTTTTGGGCGCAGAGAGGGATGCCCCCAGCTCCGATTGCTGTCTCGCTTCGCCGACCTGGCGTTCCCCCTGCCATTCCCCTTCCTTGGTGTGGCATGAGTAACGCCCATCCCAGTCGCCAGATCCACCCCCATATCGGAACTGCTCAAGAACACCTCCTCCACCCTCAAAACCATCCCACTCGTCTCCCAACTACTCCCACGCCAGCTCTCAGATTGACTACCTCGATCAGCAATCATACACAGTCGTGGAGTATTCATGCCACATCAGCTATTCGACCTCCACGTCGACATTCCATTTATATCCCTGAATCGAAACCACCATCATCATCATGTCAAGTCCCAACGCAATTCACAGTCAGTAAGTGTTGAAGAACGCGAGCATTCGACATCCCGTCACAAATCTCGTTGCGTCTGAATCAACCGACCTCAACCACCAGTACCTCAATACAATACATCCCCCGCCACCCCACCACACCGCCCACCCACCACGACCATCCCTCAAGATGTCCCAAACACACCGAAGGTACCAGACCGAGCACAGCACCCGAAGCACAGCTTCGAGTCGGAGTGATGAGTCTCAGGACTCGCAGAGCACGGCGCCAACGTCATTGTACAGCAGTCCGAACCCCTCGGTACATCGTGGGTCGATGGACCGACCCATGTATGCCAAACAGCATTATGATATCTCGCCCGCCACCAAGCATGTCCCGCGCTCGTCGACCGAGACCTATGCATCAACCGTTGAATCCTTCGACGAGTTCGAAGAGCAAGACTCGTACGATGCCGAGTATCAAGTACCCGAGCATCGGGAAGCCATCGACACCAACCTCCGACCATCAAACCCATCCGACTTTGCCGAGTACTTCCCCACGATGAAGCGGTTGCACATCTGTCACGATGATACCACTCCAGACGGGAACATGAACCTGCGGGTCGACATTGATGGTCGAAGGAAGGAGAAGATCCAGCTATTTCATCTGCGCATGCAAGACCTCAAGAAGCGAGACTTCTCCCTCCGGAGATACGAACGCTCGTCGGGACGAGAAGTATGTAAGTCAAGTCGCAAGTACCAAGATCCTCCCGTCGCCAAGAGGCCTGCCACGATCTCGCGGTCGGTCAGCAATGCATTTGCAACCTTCAAGAAGCCCGATTTCAAGCGTACGAGCTCAGGCCTATCGACCCACAGCACGAGCAGCTCCAAGAGCAAGAAGGTGTTGAAGAGACAAGACAGTGGGTACATGTCAGATGAGGATGGTGATGATTTCGAGAACTACATGAAGAAGTCCAAAGCCGTTCAGGTCCCCACGAACACTACCAAGCTCGAGTTTTCCAACTACGCCCAAGTTGAAGTCAAGCGCCGGGGAGCGAAGTCATCCAAACGGTACGAGTTCGAGTACTGGGGCTATGACTACGCCTGGAAGAGAGTGGTGAAGAAGGATGGGTCGGGAAAGGAAGTCTCCTTCCACCTCTACAAAGGTGATTCGGGTCCTGCAGTGGCCCGGATCGTTCCCGACTTGCGCGATCCGGTACAAGTAAGAGAAGAGGGTGGATGGGTGCCTCCTTGCTCGATGTGGATCCACGATCAGAGCGTTCTGGAGGCACTCACTGACGTCGCTGAGTAAGTCTAAATCACACCGCTATCCGGTAGCAAGTCTAATATTCCTCAGTGTCATTGTCGCAACGGGCCTGATCGCCCTTGTTGATGATTGCATCAAGCGTCGTTTCCATTCCAAGAAAACTCACGCTGTGCCACTTACTCCTCTGCATGTGGAGCTCGTCACACCCAAGACGATGATGGAACATGTTTTCAAGCGAAGAAACTCAGGGGGTTCAACCAAAAGCGAGAGGGAGCAACGGAGCTCCCCACTTCGATACGCGAATGCTATTGCTGCTCATTAGCATGATCATATCGACAGTATGTAAGAAATATAAGTCAACCATGGACACCAAATAGGACGGCGATCTGGAATACGACGCCGGTGGGTATTGAAAGGAGTTGGATACACAGTACCTGCGCAAGCGGGGATATACGTTACTCATAAGACAACACATCAACAGCACGGCATGGACAAGGCATGGGATATGGAACGGGCATTTTCGGGACACCGGAGCTGGGATGGATGGGATTATGATAACGGATATCATGGCATTTACGAACGGCGCTCTGGCATGAAGATACGATTTTTTTTGGTCATGATAACCCTCTCACATCTCCTTGTTCACACGAGGATTGATTTTGTCTTCCGTCATGATTCTTGGACTCGGCCAACAGGTCGGACTTCAATACTGTTGTTCTTATATTATACGAGCTTTTAATGCATAAATGACCCCTCTAAAGAAGACTTGATGATACATGCATGTGATTTTTGGATTGTGAGCGAGTGAGTGAGTGAGTGAGGGCATGTGCTGCTTACCTGCCTTGGGTCAGCTCTGAACTCAGCTCGTGTGTGTGAGTGTGAGTGACGGTGGAGATCGCTCGCTCGCCATCAAGCAAGCGTCAGCATAATCGCGATCGTGCATACAGCATACAGCATGCAGCCCTACGAGCTGTGGAGAAGAAGCGATGCGGGAGATTTCTGTCTGTCTGTATGTATGTATGTCTGCTTGCATGGGAAGGGAAAAGGCCGTTTCAGGGACAGGGAAGGGAGACGTCGTGGTCTTTGTTTGGGTCTCTTGGGGTAGTTGTGGTGTTTGGGGGAGTTGGGTTGATACTCGGTCTGGGCTTGGCAGGGGTTTGTGTGGGTTTGTGTGGATGATCGATGTGTGGATGTGTGGATGGATGGGAAGCGAACCTGAGATGAGGTGAGGTAATGGAGGGCGGGGAGGGAAATGGAGGGTTAGGTAAGGTTTAGAAAGAAGCGGTGGGTGGGGATGTGTTTCTAGTTTTGGGGCGAGGAGAGGAGAGGAGAGTCGAGTGGTTGCAGTGTGATGATGAGCGTTTGGTATGCCAGCTTACGGTAGGTGGAGGTGGAGGTGAGTGAGTGGGTGAGTGCTGTTGAGAGTTGGGAGATAGAAGCCGGGAGAAGTTCACAGTCATTGCCTACCTAGTGAGTGTCCAGACTACCTTGTGATACGATACACTATGATTCGAGAATGCATCACTTTACTGAAATTATTTCTCACTTTTACCTATGTAGACAAAGATGACAGCACTATGTGAAGATAGTGGACAGTTGACAGTCGACGGTCACTATCTAGCGCGAGATCTATTCTCCTATGGTTTTTTAGGAGGTTATATACATACAAGCACCTTTCCTGCCCTTCCCTGCCCTACAGTCAGTCTGTGAGGTATGGTATAGGAGTAGAAAGAAAGGTAGGTATCATGTAATTTTATCACAACATCGAACCTGCAGCTATTGCTCAAAGAAGCAGCCAGTGTGCTCATCCTTCAATTCTTTTTTTGGTTTGAATGCAGGAGTTGCTCGATAGGAAGAAAGAGATGGTTTTATAGATGTCTTCTTGGACGTTCGGTGTTGCTAAGTGAATGAGGTTTGTGATAGGACGGAGGAGGGTAGGAGTGGAGAGTGAATCTCGTTTTGAATGCGGCGTGTGATTTTCTGCTTCTATGGTGTCAAGTTAGGCTTTTGCTGAGACGAAAGGGGTGTATATATACGTCAGCTTGTAGCTAGTGGGGAGTTGATAGAGACACAAAAAGAAAATGTCCAAGAGCTTCAGCTCGTGTCGAAGTTCTGCTCTGGTTTTTAGGTGCGGGTTGTTAAGTGTTGGTATTTCTTAAAGGTCGGTGTTTGCAATAGGTTCTTTACCACGATACTCGGTAATTGACGGTCTGAATGGAGCTTGTTTGTTATTTTTGAATATTGTAGTTCAATTTTATTGCTGTCAATATGTTACAAGTTGCCGTCCGTTGTCCTGCCTGCTGTCATTCTTCGCTGCACTGTCAGGGCTCAACATCGCCATCTCAAACTCATCTCGTGGGAATGAGATTGATTTCACTCTCGAGACTTCTTTCAGTATTTTCATTCAGTGTATCTTAGTTGAAATGGTGGGTTCGTCTAAGAGGATGTGGTGAGTTGAGCTGTTGGAAGAATGCTGAGGTCCATCTTGGTGTCCATCGAAGCAAACACCCCCTTTCTTTTAAGCGAGTAAGTTCAGGAGGTTAGCTCCTTCGAGACTTCGAGTGTGTGGGTGAGCTATAGAATCTAAAAACATGAGGGGATCCTGTTCCAAGAATGTGGGTCATGGTTGTTGGACGTGCTGTTAAACTGTCACCTTAGTAGCAGCTCGAGGAGGTAGAATTAAGGTTCCCACCTAAGCTGGGTAGGCTTACAACCTTCTTCATTGCTCCACAAAATTCAAACACTGACCCAATAATTCAAAAGTCACTGATCAAATGTCAATTCGATGATTTCAACAACATGATTCCTTCTTTGGAAATATTCCATGTGGCTGAGATTATGTCAGCAGCTCCTCAGGCTGTGAGGCTGTCGATCTGTAGCTTCCACTTTCGAATTCAATCAACCCCACGCCTTGCATCATGAAGCTACCCAGATTCCTCGTCGAAACGTATCGGTCGTTCAAAGCTAGGAGCTCTACAGCTGCTAGTACAACAGCTAGCATGCCGGAAGATGTAGTACCTCTCCCGGTACTCGACCAAATCCAGCTGTACCCACAGCCTTGCTCACCACCACAGTCGAGTCAAGGCAAGGAGGATAGCACCAACGAGGCACCATTCAGGTTTCTCGACCTCCCATTCGAGATCCGAATTCAAGTCTACAGCTACCTGATCCCAAATGACCGCGTCATAATGACCGGTCTCAATCGATCTGGAGGTCCCAACACGCAGCGCTGCTACCCGGAAATCCTGCGAGTCAACAGAAAGATGTATGCCGAAGCGCTGGACGAGTTCTACGGTCGAGCCACGTACGAAGTCGAGATCGGCATACACGGCTTCTGGGTGCACGGCGGCATCTACTATCTGAACATCATCCCGCCGGCGACATTCCACTACATCCATCACGTCTACATGCGGCTACGGCTCAAGGTACCCTGTCTGCACAACCCGAGCAAAACCATCCTTGGCCTATACGACTGCACGCGGTGGCTGGAGCACTGCTTCCCCCCTGGCTATTGTAATGGGAAAGCAGGGAAGCTGAGGACGTTACACCTTAAGCTGGAGATTGTGGAGCAGTTTGTCAATTTCTATGATGGAAAGCCGGAGGAGCTGCAGAGGGACTTGGTGCTGGGTTTGAAGCCGTTGTGGGATTTGAGCGGTCTGTTGGATGTTAGTGTAGAGACGCAGAGTCTGGCGGATACGTTGAGGGTACTGCAGCTGCCACAAACTGAGGCTCTGGTTACGGTTGTGTCTGGAGTGGAGGAGTTTGGGAGGTTGTTGGTTGAGAGGATAGGACCTCCTGCGGCTCTAGCTTGAGGCCCTGCTGGCATACATTAACTTTGATAGATATCGGCTTGCAGAGGCTAGCTGTACTTTACCACCTGCTTTTTATTACTTCATGCACACCTTCGACCTCGTTGCAGGCCATTACTCTCCTACGCCTCGAAATTTTCTTCCAGTGAGGCTAACCTACCATTTCGAGTGTGGAATAGGGACTATCTTGAAGAGAGTATGACTGAACTCGGCAAGGTTCTTATTACATCAGTATCATGCCACTCTTCACCCCCACTAAACAAAGTCCTTCATCCACTATCTACCATCAACTCGCCACAAGGAAGCAACAGCCTACAGCACAATGAAATATCCAAACGCTTGGCCTCCAATCAGGTCGTCACGTGTCGGCAGACGCAAGCATTTCCCCAATCTTGCCAAGCACGACCTGTGCTGCACACGGCCCGATGACGCAGCTAGGGCTTCCACGATAACGAAATATCAACAATGCGCTCTCAACGGCGGTGCATATATCACGCTCGACGAGAAGAACTAAGTTGGACAAGCTTTCAGGGGACTGTCAGGGGAAACATGGAAGAGTTGGAAATAGACACCGCGCAAATGGACCGCGTAAGCGAACTGGACCCTCAGTGGGCCGGGATTCTGACCATGCATAAATATTCTTGTTCCACCGTGCTGGAGCAATCAGCGCGGGGATTGCAATCGAAGGCGTTGTGCAGATTTGAGACCTCCCGAGCTGTAGCTTTTGCTTTTTCCCATCTTATCATTGCCATATCATTGTCCACGCCGGCCCCTCTGGTTGTTGCCCGTAGAGCTAGAACTATACCTTACTCAAAGAGCTCTCGACCTCGAACCTTGAGCCGATGCCGCCAGCCGAAGCCTAAAAACTACCCACGGCTTTTCGTCTCAATTCATATCACGTCCGGTCTTGTAAATACCTGTATTCATGCTTGTTATCGTATAAATAGCCCCGTTCTGGCCTCGCGCTCATCCAACATGTCTGCTCCTCGAAGACCAACGTCACCTCTCTCGCCTGGCCACTCGAGACATGCTTCAATCGCACAACAGCAATTTGCACCAGCAACACCAAGCGGACTGCGCGAATCGCACACGGTCTCCAGCTCCCCGGAAGACACTCGAGATATGGCAGGCGAAGGCGCGCACATGGGAGGCCTGAGTAGCTCAGAGCCGTCGCCGAATACAGTCCCGGTACACCTGGAGGCAGAGCCTGATGCGGATCTCGTTCTGGACAGGAAGGCCCAGGATGAAGAAGAGGAAGATGGCTTTGTGGCGAGAGCCGTGACCGAGACGACATCGCTCCTGAGGAGACCGTTCGAATTTGTGACGGGGTCGCCGCATGCAGGGCCTTGCAATCATGGCACATTCAGTCCTGGCCTCGAGAGTCGGTCGCAGAGCATACGGAGCGGGCACAGTGGGATTGGCTTTGGAGATCTGCCGAGAATCGAGAGGCCAGGATCTGCGGAGGGGAGCAGGAGTCTCCTGGGGAATATGTGGGAGAGTATGGGCAAGAGGAATAATGGTGGTGGAGGGAAGAAGAAGATGAGCACGACAAGCACTTTGGCGGAGCGTCATGGCATCAAAAACACAACTACAATGTACGTGCACGGATTTGGGCCATTGTGGACTTTTGCTAATGGTTTTGTTGTTCAGGTACATTCCGTATTATATTCCCTTCTTTGCTTGGATTCCCCAATACCGATGGGTGCATCTGCAGGGCGACTTGGTGGCTGCGATCACCATGGCTTCATTCTACCTACCGATGGCTCTATCGTTAGCCTCGAATCTGGCACATGTTCCGCCAATCAACGGGCTATACTCATTCGTCTTCAATCCCCTCATATATGCAATCTTGGGGAGCTGTCCCCAAATGGTGGTTGGCCCCGAGGCCGCAGGAAGTCTGCTGGTCGGGACGGTGGTCAAATCAAGCATATCCAATGGGGGCGATGAGAACAACGACGACATGCACGCTCGAGTTGCAGGTGTAGTAACTGGTATGGCGGGGGCTACAATTTTTATTGCAGGCCTGACGCGGCTTGGCTTCCTGGATAGCGTCCTTAGTCGACCTTTCTTGCGTGGATTTATCTCTGCAGTCGGATTCGTCATCGTTGTTGACCAGCTGATTCCTGAACTGGGTCTTGCAGCTCTCGCAGATGCAACTCATGGTGTCAGTCATGGGAGCAGTGTTGACAAGCTGCGATTCTTGTTCAACAATATACAACATTCGACGAAAATTACTAGTATTGTTTCCGGTGTTAGCTTTCTAATCATTATGATTTTCAGGTAAGTAATCTGTTGCAAAGAGCTAGGAATATGCTGACAAAAGCAGAGAAACAAAGAATCGACTACAACCAAGATATCCTGGGGTAGCTTATTTCCCAGATCGCTTCCTGGTCGTTGTCATGTCTGCAATCTTGACCTGGCAACTCAGATGGGACGAGATGGGGCTGGAGATTTTGGGGGAAGTCAAGTCTACCACCGGGAACCCATTTCCATTCCACTGGCCATTTCAGATCCAGCACATGGAGCATGTGCGCGAAGCTATGGGAACCTCCTTTTTGATCGCTCTGCTAGGATTTTTCGAATCTTCAGTCGCTGCCAAGAGCTTAGGAAGCGGCGAAAAAGATGGCATCCAAGGTATAGCATTAAGTCCCAATCGTGAGCTTGTTGCGCTAGGTGTGGCAAATTTGGTTGGCGGATGCTTTCGAGCTCTTCCTGCCTTCGGTGGATATGGAAGGAGCAAAGTCAATAAGAGCACCGGTGGCAAAACGCCGATGAGCAGTGTCTTTCTCAGCATGATTACCATCGCTTGCATCCTATATCTGCTCCCTGCTTTTTACTACCTACCTGTAAGTCTCTCCAGCCAGTGTATTGACTTAACTCAGCTGACAAAGTCACAGAAAGCTGTTCTCTCTTCCATGATCAGCGTAGTAGCATGGTCGCTGATTGAAGAGGCGCCTCACGACGTTATGTTCTTTATCAAGATACGCGGATACACTGAACTAGGACTGATGTTCATCATCTTCGCTGCAACGATATTCTACTCCCTCACAATGGGTATCGCTATTGGAGTTGGTCTTTCTCTCCTCTCAGTCATCAAGCACAGCACTCGTCCTAGAATCCAGATTCTTGGCAGAATACCAGGTACCAACCGCTTCGAGAATGCAGAAGACAATCCGGACAAACTTGAGTTTATCGAAGGGTGTCTGATCGTTAAGATCCCTGAGCCCCTCACCTTCGCCAACACGGGCGATTTGAAGAACCGTCTGCGCAGACTCGAACTGTATGGAACCACGAGCGCACATCCTGCGTTACCACGTGTGAGGCCAGCTGAGCACAACAAGAATATTATCTTTGATATTCACGGTGTTACAGGGCTAGATGGCTCTGGTACGCAGGTTCTGGAGGAGATTGTGAGCGGATATCGTGACCGTGGCGTGAGAGTTTTCTTCTCCAGAGGTCCGGCGGTCGACTCACCCATTTATGAGCTTTTCCGCCGCAGTGGGATCCTGGAGACGATTGGGGGACCACGGCATTTTGTCGCAGATGTGGGGGAAGCACTGAGGCTGACTGAGCTGGATCCAGACGACGGGTATGAGAATATGGCCGGAGATGAGGGAGGTGCTGATTAGGCTATGTCCGAGTGGAGAGCGGCGGTAGACTAAGTTACGGTCTTATATATGCAGGTGAGATGGTTAGATATGATTTGACGTTGGATGTTGTGTACGACTTTCTAGTAAAAATAGGTTTGAGCGCGTTGGATTGAAAGTTGGATGGATGCATTGCGTTGCAGCATTGTTGGGCGTTTGGAGCTATTTTCGTATTGTATTCAATTCTTGGTTAATAAGATGAGATGAATAAGAACCTTCAGTCACGTCGACCTTTGGATTGTACTGCTTGTCTTGCGCATCGAGTTGTACTCTGAACATGAGTGGACGTGACTTCCACTGTTTATCAAGTTCTTCTTTCCAAAAACTGAAGTTGACGTAAAACATGCAGGTTAAAAATGTGATAATCTTCAAACCTAGAGAATATCTTTCTCTGCTGGACCCACAATTAATGCTCTGCCCCCCTTTTCCTGACCTCGCTTAGCCTGCTCCATTCTCAAGACAAAGCAAGTATCAAAAGCCAAAAACTCGACTTTTATCCAAAAAAAAAGAGGCAGAACCCCATTTCTACAGAATCGACTGTGAAATTATCAGAGGCTTACTACAAATATCGGGAAGAAAAAAAAAATAAAAGAAAAAAGTTGTGTACCCAAGTCCGATGCTTGTCAACCGAACATGATTCAAGACGCGCGTGGGGTTTACGGACGTTATTTCATCAAGCTTCGGAATCGCAAGGCTTTATGATGTTCGAGATATCTACTCTGCTTTTCTCAAGTCACGGATAGGGTCTCTTTCAAGGCATGAAGATCTAAGCTTACTAGCTAGAATTAGGCATTCTAAAATCCTTCCACCCCTATTTCCTTTGTCACTGAAACGTTTGAGGAGAGGTAAATTTCCAAAGTTTGGATCCCATGTTTTAGAGCAGATACATTTCTAGTATTCAACAGGTCGAAAAGAATCAATCTCTACTCTCTTGGCAAAGGTGAGGTTTATTGTTTCACCACAATATTGGAGGTGTATTTCTTGGTTATTATTGTGCTTATGGACGCGGAAACTAGAGGAGGCAACCGCTACCAACCTGAGAGTTTGGAGATACGTAGAACGTGAAATGCCAAAAATATTTATTATCATAACATAATAAAATTACTAAACAAATTAAAAAGCTCAATTGCAGCGATACTTGCTCCTAGACGTATACTCCACTTCTCATATGAACAAAATCACATTCGATATGTGGACTGCCAGAACGAGTGTGGTAGCTGTCACGACTCAAAGCACATATAGTCAGATGACCTAGTTTCGTATCCTACCAGGAAAGCCAACTACGAAGCTGAACTCATATAGATGGATAAGGCTATGGAGAGGGAGAATTGAAATGAAAATTTTGAGACAAGGCCGTCTCCGCGATATCGCAGCCAATCGGCCCTGTAAATGAAGTAGAAGTGCACGCGGTAGCAACTCACTTGTGTGGAAATGATCGGCAGCTTGACGTGGCACATACAAGTGCCCTTGGTGAAGCAGATAGAAGTCAATTTATAGATTCTACTAATTCTTCGTGCTTTTCACAGAGAGTTGCCTTTCTTGAGAGATAAGAAGTTCCGAAGAGCTTAGGGCATTGATGATTCAAACTAAATTATGATTCTTTGTGTGATCTGTTCAACTTAGGGGTTAGGGGTTCAATTCTGAAATCCGTTATGGTTGAGTTTTGTCGCCGGCCGTTTCCGAAGAGAAGTGGTCAGGAGATTTGCAATAACGCAAATCAGTTGGGCCCTCTCTAATTTGATCTGAGATGTTGACATAATTGTCGACGTATCCTTGCAGCATGCGATGCTGTGTTACCCTCCTTTTTGGATGACCCCTCACGGCGCATCCCGATTGACGCTTGCTATTCGTTGAAAGAGTGGCATACGATTCTTTGTTTCGGTAATCAGGTGTCGCGTTTGATAACGCCACCATAATCTCCTTCGCCAGTCGCCAGTCTTCTCTTGTGGCTGACTCAATCTCACCACCCCGCAAGTAAATTCCTTTGAGTCACAATTTGACGGAGAATAAAGACATTCAGGACGAGGTTCTAAAATGGAGGCTCGTCTTTTCTCTTCGCGGTTCAGCAGAGACATCCTGAGAATCATATATTTCAAGTGCGAGGTGTGAAGTCGGGCTCTCTTCACTCACCACAAGTAGTACTACTCGTGGTGACAAAGTGCGAAGTTGAAGTCCAGGTATGTTCCCTCGCTCCAAGGATTGAGCAGACACACCCATGGGTCGAACCTTGCAAAAGCTCGGACGGGACCAAGGTAGCAGTATGCAGTCAGTGCTAGCTCTCGGCAACAGTCTCAGTACATGGAGCACGGAGAAAGTCCATCATGTTGAGAGATTGCTGTAGGTCGAATGCTGATCCAGTGAAATGATATGATTCAGATAAAATAAGCAGACACTGCGTGACGGTCAGCATATGGTGCAGTTACAATCCTAGAATGAACAAGTCTCGCAAGTAGGCTGACAATAAGATGGCATGTAAGCTTGGCTTTTGCTAGCAAGGCGCGAAGTTTTGGCTGATATGAGACGAGAATCAAGGTCGTGAGTGGAATGGTACAGCGGAGGGGGAATAGTGACCCTATCAAATTGAAACTGATGGTCAGCTCCAACCTCCACGTACTGACTTGGTTGAGATCTATATGAAGGATTATGTCCAAAGTATCATTTGATCTGCTCCTAAATCCTCTTTCGATAACTCTCAACTTCTTTACCAATCGTGCCCCATTTAGCTGAGTGTTTTCGCTCGTGTCATACAGGCTCAAATTGGATAGTAAATTCCTTGTCTGGTTGTGTGACGTTGCACTTGCTTCACTTCGTATGGATGGATCCAAACAGGACCCCAGAAAAGAAAAGCCTTCAATTCCGACCATTGGACCAAAACGCTGCATCCTCCAAGCGAAAGCCGTCCGGGATTGAATCTTCTGCATGCTGCTCTGCATCGGCCTCGGCAGAACATAAGCCACATTTTTTTTCTTTTCGTCATCTTTGGCGGAGTCTTTTCGGTCCTCAAAGTGAATAAATCTGGCATCTTGCCGCATCTTAAGTCTCTCGAAGCCTATTTGCTCTACACTGAATGAACTGCAAACGACTGATGTCGTGGAAGATAATTACCAACACAAGCCTGCACATGGGTGCAGAACCCAGCATGCGAGCTACCTCCAAGTAAAGGATCACTCCAGGATCACAGCGTTTCCTTAAGGTTGTGTACCGTCTTGAAACGACCCAGTGATATGGATTGAAGTTAAACCGATGTCAACCATTTTAGGTCCTGCATTCAAGAGATATCCTTTTACTTCATAGGTTAATAGAATTAACTTGGACGTTGGCAGATACGGTTCTCGTGATCGGCAAAAGAAATTATCTTGTGACAGCAGCTCCAAAGTGGCGTTAATGGCCCTTCCCGACTCGTATTGTATTGTTGATGGCAGCAGCCAAACGAGAGAAACCAGCTGTTGCAAACGGTCCGTCTCGGAGCCTCCTCGGGAATGGGCATGCACCTAAAGCGACCATGAAATGCGGAGAGAGTAGATCTGGGGAACCCGAACGAACCACCCTCCCATCGCATGTGAATTGAATACAGGCGAAGCCTATCTTGATAGAATTATCACGGAACAAGAAACCCATATTTTGAAAGCTCTCCCCTCTGTGTCACCAGCGGGTCCGAAAGTGTCACCGAAGGAGGTGTTACGGTAAGTATGCATGGATGTTTGGGGATCCAATTAAGATACCTCGACTTTTGATAGACGTTCCCGAGTAAGCAAGAGTCACGGCAGCTGTAGACTTGAGGGTGGTACTTCTGTTCCAGAAACAATTTGCCAGCTGCTACAGAGTTGATAGGCCAGTCAGTATAATGCAAAGAAAGGGATGAAGAGAGACTGGCCTTGCCACATGATGGCGCGTGTCAACGACAGCTCCAATCCAATACCTCGGAGGGCGTGATCATAGGCTCTGATGTGCCGATCCCAAGTATCGTGCCTCCTGAGCTGGTGGGCACAAGTCGCATATCATGTCGAAGTGGTCTCTGGTTTGGCTCGAGGATGGCTATCAACCGAGATAATCGGGCCGTTTGAGTTTGGCTGCAGAGCTGCTATGCAATTGGAGCTGGACCCGGGCGTGGTGTGCTTCCACACGGCGGGGTTGGACATGCAGGTAGGTGTGCATGGCACGGACCCGGGCAGCCTCGTGCTGGGGGGAAGCTTGTGTTGCAGGGGAGCTGTGGGAAGCTCGAGAGGCCATGAGCTGCAGCTGGTTGCACGATTCGTCCGAAGAAGCCAGGCGACACGTACGAGACAAGACTTGGAAAATGCAACGGAGAGAGCAATCCTGGTGACGAGAGCGTGAGGTAATAAAGGCTGCGGTTCTTGAGCTAATTCACTTTGGGGTTCTGGATTGAAAACAGCAGGAAGGGGCGAATATAAAAGTTGCTAGTCCTCCTCGGCTGGCCTTCGCCCTGCCTCGACTTTTTCTTTGTCAACAACTTCTGCGTTTCCCTGAACTCTCGCAATAACATAGCGCAGACTTTGATTTCAATTACTCTACTTTGAACACACAGCAACAGCAACATCGACTTCGATATCATCGCAGTCGTTCTTCTTCTCCCTCTCCCATAAACACATCTTCTTACCCGCTGTAAAGCAAACTCCACAAAATGGCTGGTGGTTTGGCACCCCCGCCCGACGTGTCTCGGATCGAGGCACCGGTGACAATGAAGGCGTACTTGATGTGTGCGTTCGCATCCTTCGGTGGTATCTTCTTTGGTTTTGATTCTGGTTATATTTCTGGAGTCATGGGAATGAAGTGAGTCTGCAAAGAATCCGATCTTGCGAAAGCGAAGCATGCTTCTACAAGACGCAACTTATCCTATCTCAAAATTCCCCCTCTTCCTCCACAGACTAATCTATCTAGGTATTTCATCTCACTCTATCAAGACCTTCCAATCCCTGGTCCTGATGCATCGGCCGCCGAGCTTGCAGCTTTCACCCTCCCAGCATGGAAGAAGTCCCTGATTACATCGATTCTCTCCGCTGGTACTTTCTTTGGTGCGGTGATGGCTGGAGATCTGGCAGATTGGATTGGAAGACGTACTACAATCATTCTTGGTTGCCTCGTCTTCATTATTGGTGTGCGTGAAACTCTCTGTGGTATGAGAAGACAAAAAAGCTGACCTGTATTAGGTTATCCTTCAGACTGCCTCAACTGCTCTTGGCCTACTCGTAGCTGGTCGTCTCATCGCGGGATTTGGCGTAGGCTTCGTTTCTGCCATTATCATTCTATACATGTCCGAGATCGCACCCAAGAAAGTTCGAGGCGCCCTGGTATCCGGGTACCAATTCTGCATCACCATTGGAATCTTGCTCGCATCTTGTGTCGATTATGGTACACAAGAGAGGCTCGATACTGGGTCTTATCGAATTCCCATCTCAATTCAAATCCTCTGGGCTCTCATTCTAGGCATTGGTCTCTTCCTTCTCCCGGAATCACCCCGCTACTTCGTTAGGAAAGGCAATCTCGAGAAGGCAACTGGTGTATTGACAAGACTTCGAGGGCAACCTGAAGGATCTGAGCTTATTCAAGCCGAACTTGCAGAGATTGTCGCAAATAATGAGTATGAGATGTCAGTCATCCCACAAGGCGGTTACCTTAGCACCTGGATGTCATGCTTTACTGGTGGTCTACGCGTTCCGTCCTCTAACTTGCGCCGAACTATTCTCGGCACCTCACTCCAGATGATGCAACAATGGACCGGAGTTAACTTCATCTTCTATTTTGGTACCACATTCTTCCAGGAGCTGGGCACAATCAGCAATCCCTTCTTGATTGGTCTCATTACCACCTTGGTCAATGTATGCTCTACCCCTCTGTCATTCTGGACCATTGAGCGTTTCGGCCGTCGTCCTATTATGATCTGGGGTGCGCTAGGCATGTTGGTCTGCGAGTTCATTACTGTATGTGCATCTATTATCCCTTTGCAGGGTTAATGCTGATCTGAAATTTTCCTAGGCCATCATTGGTGTAACGGTTGCTGATGGTGCAAAACCCGTCAACCATTCCGCTACTTCAGCGCAAATTGCGTTCATTTGTATTTACATCTTCTTCTTCGCTACGACCTGGGGTCCTGGTAAGCATCCCGTTTATGAACTTGTAAATAGCATATACTAACTTCTCTTCGCCAGGTGCCTGGGTTCTTATTGGTGAAATATTCCCTCTTCCCATTCGTTCCCGAGGTGTTGGACTCTCAACTGCCTCTAACTGGCTGTGGAACTGCATCATTGCTGTTATTACACCTTATATGGTCGGCAGCAACAAGGGTGAAGCCAATCTCAAATCTCGTGTAAGTTTCACGGCTGGCCTTCCTTCTCTATTATACCATCATTTGCCTATACATCAGGACAGTAATCTAAAGAACTGATGGCTGACATTGAAATTAGGTGTTCTTCGTATGGGGCTCTCTTTGTACCGCTTGCTTTGTCTACGCCTACCTACTCATCCCTGAAACGAAGGGTCTTTCTCTTGAGCAAGTCGACCGCATGCTCGAGGAGACCACTCCACGAACTTCGTCGAAGTGGGTTCCTCATTCTACTTACGCTGGTGAGCTAGCCCAGAAGGGAGACTTAGCTCCAGAAAATGAGAAGGTTGCGCATGCCGAGGCTGCTGAAGAAGCCGTCTAAATCGTGTCTGGTAGAATCTGATTTGACAAAGCGGTTGGTGATTATCACATCTTATTTGTTTTGTTACTTTCGTTCTACTGCAGATATGCATTGGTACTAGTCTGCTACGGCAACTAGATGCGAATTGGTATGATTATGATTCGGCGAGCTGGCATGAAACCTCGGTACAGACTTGGTGGATTGATAATATGCGGAGAAGATTAAAGTAGCTTAATACGATGGCAACTTCAACTTCCGTAGAAACAAATTTTCGAACATTGCACTGTGCCTATATCTTAGCTTGTCCTGAATTAGTGCGATGGTAAACCATTGGCAGTATAGTTCGATGTTACGAGGGGTCTGTCGAGTTGTCACATGTGCAATTGATACGCTTTAAGTTCACTATCTTCCTTGGCCTTCAATTTAAATTTGGCTTTGCTTGAAATTTCCTGCCGGGTCAGCCAGGGCACATTAGAGAGTGTTGCTAGCTCTCGTTGTGCTCTGCTATTCTTCTCTGCACTTAAGCCGAATTGGATCATCGATGTAGTTATCCGAGGTACATAGTCACTTGGACTTCAATGACACCACAACATTTATCGTGCGCAGCCGGTCTGTATTATGCTTTATTGTGAACTTTTTCAGTCGGACTCTCGGGTAAACAATTGCCTCTTCTCTAGAGCCATCCAAGAATGAAGACACTGTTGGTGGGATGATAGTCTTAAAGTGGTGCCAATACCGAGCGATTTTTGGGATACGTAGAAGTGTAAGTGGAAACACTGAACAGCCTTTATCCAAGAACTCAGCTTTCATGGCTTAGGCACCTCATACTCTCTCAGATCTGCTGAGATCGTACAATTGAAACGTCAGGCAATGAGTGATGAATCCGAGAAGTGCAAGTGTGACATCCTCACGATGCCTCCTTCCTTTCGGAAGGGTCGTAGATAAAGACTATCGAGAAAGGCAGCGACAGACTATCGGAGCTTCCCCTATATGGATTTGCAGCCCAAGTATTTCTTTCTGTTCTCTTCACTCAGTCTATCTCAACCACTGCCAACATAGTTTCACCGAACATCAGTCATTGCATTATCGATTATACATCTCTTCATCAGAGCTAACACCCATTCCAAAACAAACCACCCATCACCAGAAATATGGGCTGTCAACGAGCTTCAATCAATAGAGGTCCTCCACAAGCAAACCACTCCGCTCGGAGACGTCGCTACCGTCAGAGAAGACGAAGCCATCCAGAGAGAAGCAATATTCAAAATCAACTTCCATCCAACAACTCCTCCTCCAATGGTCTACAAGTCAACTCTAGATTTCCGAACCTGCAGCATGCTCAAACGGATTCCTGCGGGCCCACTGTTGTATCCGATAGCTTCTCGACCCAGAACGAAAGCATGGATCGAGGCATAGAGCTTCAAAACATCGGATCGACTAGGGGAGATACCTCTGCAATTAATATCGAGGAGTATTACACAGTCCTTAGCAACATCCAGCCATCTCGAACCTTCGGGCGTTCAAGGAGACAAATTTCAGAAACAGACAATATCGAGAACAGGCTTTCCCTCCCAGATATTGACACGAAAGTTCGAAAGTCTGAAGTAGCTACTGATTTCTACCGGCAAACGCCCGATTCGAGGCATACTTTCTCCCGCCAAGACAGTCCGAACAGAACTAGTCGCTTTCAGCGACATGTTTGGACACACCATTTGGGCATTTGGAGTCCAACCGATAATTTGTTCTCCTACGAAGACCTTCTTGAAGACCTAGTAAAACGCCTCCTACACTCTGAAGACGTTCACAGACGATTCGGCGGACAGAAAAATTGCAGATATTGCAGACAAGGCGCTCCACCTCCCGACACCTTGCCCATGATCTATTACCCTATGAGCGAGGAGGAAAGAGGCGATAAAGCGAGTGCAGATGTTGGTTTGGACTGCAACGCTACTATTGGAATGGGTTTCGATGGCACAGCCGATTCTCCCGCAGATTTACTCCTTGATAATTCAAAGAATCATCAATTTGATGATGATGATGATGAAGACAGTGGCTTGGCGACAGCAGGTAGAATTCCTGACGGGTACCACAATTTAAAACGTGCTAACATCTTGTAGAGATGGAAGCCGCTGAGGCTTACCTGAGCCTGTCGATTGCGCGTCAACTGCAAACGGTTTTGAACAAACCTGACGAGGATGACTCTACCAAATTCGACGCTACTTCAAACCGGATAGCTCTGCGGGACAGCGACATTAGTATTAGCGATGACGAAGAATGCTCCTTCATTGGTGACAGACAGGTTTCCCCGGTCGCGGTAGGTGAGAGAAGTCTGGCTACTCAAAAGAGTCATGAATTTGACCAGAACGACCTTTTCACGCCACCAATGTCTCACAACGGCTCAAAAACCAACAAGAAAAGGTCTAATGTCAATGATCATTACGGTGTCTCGGAGATTCAGACATCACCAATCAACCCCCCTTTCATGTCCGCTTTCGAAGATATGTCTCTTGGCAACAATGACTTCCCTCTGACTCCAGAACGTAGCATGTCATGTTCGCCGCGCTCGCCATGTTCCCCTCCAAAGAGAACTAAAGCCCAGCCAAAGCGACAGGATTAAATGGTCACGTTGGTTTGGTGAAGTGGAAATTCTAGAGCTTTATAAAGTCAGGAGCAGGTGGTTTGAGACGGTGTTAATTCAAATACAGAGGTGCCGAGCATTCAATAGGCACTTATCTGTAGAGTATGGTTCAATGCATTCATATCTAGCAACTTGATTGGCTTGATTTAAAGTGCCAAATTGACTCGTATAACAACAAGAAAAGCCAGCGCACAATCAGGATTCATTGGACGTAGGACTGGCTGTTTTACTCAGAGGTTATTGCGACTTGATCACGTGTAAAATACTCCCATCTCAATGCTCTGCACTGCCATTACAACAACACAATACACTCCGGCTGACTGTGTTGATTATTTGTTTCTACAAAATTTCTTTCCGATTTGCTCCGTGTGTGCAACGGTTGTATTTTTTGACAAACCTCTACATAAGATTCTTATGCTCCAATGAAGATTGAGCGTGAAGATCACGTTTGGGATACGTGAGAAGCAAATAACATATGGTCTCCTTTGATGAGGAAAATAAACAGTCTCCAGATCAAAGGAGGTGGTGGGATGGCAAGAGTAAACAAACTGAGTTCGAATCCAAATCCGAGAACGTTGTGTTGTGTCTTTCCCCTGCCAAGAAATCACCCCTCCAGATGTGCCTCCGGAGATCTCTGCCGCGAGAGACTAGTACTATTATGTGCAATCGACCGGGTCCATATGCTACTTCGAGATCCAATCCGCTGAGATCAACGACCTATGAGACTCTGGAATAAGACCTTCTCCCCGCAAAACACCTCATCCGACGAACGAAGACGGTATCTTGGGAAATGGTAGACCGGCATAGTAAGGAATGGCATGTGCAGATGTAGAGTGCAGAGACTGTCCTGCAGACCATCGTGACAAATGTCACCACGGGGACCGAGGAACACACAGACTGTTTGATACGAACACGCGATATAGTGGGCAAGGCGTCTATGATAGGTCCTCGATCCTACCATCTGTGCGCTCGAGGTCGGCACGGATGAGGAGAGGCCAGTATGTGTGATAGCAGCCCATGCATCTGTGTTTATTTTTACCAACTCAGCCGAGCTGCCCGAGACTTAGAGTGGTCTCGCCTTTTCATGGCGTTGCACATGGCTACAAGACTCTGGGTATGGTTTCTTTTGTTCCAGCAACGTGTTGCAGTAAGGAAGTTAGCAGCGAGTGTTGCATATCCAGAGTCGCATGGTCATCGACGCCTGCCGATAGTTCCGTCTGTTCGACGTTATTTTCGATATCTTCCGCGAGTTTTCTTGACTGCATTAGCTTAAGAAAACCTGTTTTTTTTTTTAAATGAAGATTGGCACTTCACCAGTGCCTAGATGTTTCCATCTCATTCGTTGCTCGCAGATGTCGCCATGCAGGTTCTGCGCATATGCCATGCAAATGATGCTGCCGGAGACACCTCCGTTCGATAATCTCGATCTGCCGATAATTTGTCGGTAAGCCCTCATTGAGATTGAGCTGAATCCCATCTGCCGACATTTGTGATGCAGAAGTTTAATGGTCTGAGCATATTCCATCCAGTAAGTTGCTCAAGAGGTCTCGGGGTTCTGCCTATGAATGGCAAGATATGCCACGAGCTTGCGTATGAGTACGAAGGATGCCGGACATATATCTACGAACGGGAAAACCCTTCGGATAAGTCCCGTTGGTCACATCCTTAGTGTCCGATTGAAACGTTCGGACCCAAAAACGCCACCACTAATGGTGAACTAACGGCCAATCTCTGTGCAAACCCCAGATCTCCAGCCACACAGGGCTCGCAGAATCTAACTAGAAAGGCCCTAGATCAATAGTCTTGAATCAAAATAACGACATGCAAGCAGGCAGCTTCCGATGTATAATAAGAGTCCCCAAGAGGAAGTATATTGCGAATTGGACCCATCACCACCATTACCCCACCTTGTACAGTTCCTTGCTCACCCTAATCAGGAATCATGCCAGGCATACCAAGATCGAAAGGCTGCATTACTTGTAGAGAGAGGAAGGTGAAGGTATGCCCCCTCCGTGCCAACCCGGAGCAGCCCCAGGCGGGGTAACATCACAGGGCTGAGATATATTCAGTGCGATCTGGGCAGACCCACATGTAAGAGATGTGCAGAGTCAAAACGGGCATGCAAAGGCTATCGGAAACAGCCAACCCTCTTCGTCAACTGCTCTTCTGCTCCACCTGCAGACGTCGACAAATCGAATGCTGTCAAACAGCCAAGCGCAGGTCCTGTCCTCGTCGAGCATTTACTGGCACTGTTTTTGCACGATTACCTGCCGACTACTCATAATAAGATCACACATAATCACCAATATGGCCTGTCTTGGGCACAGTACATGCCAAACTTGTGCAATAGGGTTGGTGGTTTTCTTGGTTGACGTTGACAAGCTCCTCCGATCTCTATGAGCTTAGCTGCTGAAACATGAACAAAAAGCACTCGGCTAACGGAGTTGCAGAGTCAAGTCTTGAACCAATCCCTTGCTGCTGTGAGCCTTGCAATCGTAGGCAGGTCACACCAAGATGAAAGGTTATTTGAGCGTAGCTTCGAGGTGTATGGTCTTGCGCTCAATGGATTGCGAGACGCAATTAGGAAGCAGGGCGGCAATCATAGCCAAGATACGCTGGCGAGCATGATGGCCATGACTACATATGAGGTGAGTTTGTTCTGCTAGATAAGACACGTCTTACTTACAAGGTTTAAGTTGTGGCAACCAACCTTCAAGTCTGGGCATGGCTGGATGGCTCACGTGCAAGGTGCATCGAGAATCATGGAATCACTCGGCCCCGTCTCGAATCAATCACCTCTTGATGCATGTCTTTTGTCTCATTTCAGAACTTCATCGGTATGTAAGGAAGTATATATCAAAGCTATATTAGCTAAGTCTGAATAGATTTTTGATGCTCTCGGTCGAAGGAAACCTTACTTATGGGGCCGAGAAAACTGGAAGAAAAGCCGAACAGGTCCACCGAAGCTCAACGAATTACTTCTTGATGTCGCAGCTGACATTCCAGCTCTGTTCGAAGAGACGGATTTACTTCTCGACAACCAAGTACAGGAACCAGAATTCACTCTTCGACGCATTGGCATCATGCAAAAATACACTCTGTTCCACGAACAATTACAGCAATGGTTCGAAAGAGCTCAGGAAGTAACTCCTGGTCCAATCTATTACGAATCAACAGTTGGAGACGGCATTGCTGATGCAGACGACTTCCCGTTTGAGCCGCGGCTCATTCAATTCTTTTCTTTGCCTGTGGCACAGCTGGTGCTTATATACTGGACGTGCAGGTCAATGCTATACGCAGAAATGGGCCGCTTGACTTCATCATACACTCCTTCGAGTATAGGTTCTCCACTTTCGGTCTCGACGCCTGAACAGATGCCAAACACGTTTGACGTATCTGCGATTGCATTTGCCGACTTGGCGCTTCGTGCTGAGCCTTTCTGTACCCACTACTCACACGGCATGTCTGGCGTGCAATCAGTTGCTTTTACCATGTGGGCGCTTCAGCACCATGTCTACTTTGGCCGCAGTTTAGAGAAAGAGGATTATTGCAACCGACGAGCATTAGAGATTGGACGAACGAGAGGAATTTACTTCCTAAGTCAAGTGACGAATTTGAGTTGCGAAGAATACAAGGAGATGGGGAAACGGGGGTTAAAACTCGAAGTTCTGGATGACGAGGAGATTCGGTATTTTGATATGAAGAGTCTGGAGAACTTTGAATATGGAAGCTGCGAGACCACTATGACCTAACCCTTTTATATAAATACACAATGTTATTCTCCAAGTCCTGCTCTGACGAGCAGTTCCAATGTCTTTCGCACGTGACCTACTCCGAGCCTTTTCAACTTGCTGAGTGCAAGCTGACGTCAAGAGCACTTTCAGCCTCAAATGGGCGTTTACAATCACTTTGCTGTTCAACATTTCATTTTCTCTATTGTACAGAGGTCCAAGTCTATTTCAACGCCTTCGGTGTTGACCAATTGCAGGATACCGGAACTCATAGCACTTTCAATCAATGATGAAAGGGCAATGACAGCATTATGCCAAGTAGTAAAGCGGAAGTCAGCTGGAAAGATCTACAAGAGGTGAGCCGTCAATTTGGGGAAATGCCTACCTTGTTTCTGTGTCTCACGCTCATTGGTAACTGGAATTCTTAACTACAGCCACTTGTCTAATTCATTCATCGCTGACCAGCCCAAATAATGTTGATCATTCAATAGCTGTCTTTTATTTTGGAGGAATGCCAAGGCAGGTCTAGGATAGAAACTCGTAATGTCCTCTTTCTGCAGTAGATCTCAGAAGACAAGCTTCTAGGTCCAACCACCTTGACACATCGCCAAGATTTTTTCATCCACTTATAGAGCAGAGGAGAAAATGCTCCAGAGATTGAGTTTCCATTGGCGGGAAGGAATATTTCTTTTTTGACTTTAGATTTAGCATGTGCGTTACACAGCCAGCGCCACTCCAGTTCGAGAGAGTGGCAAGGTAACGATGCCATGGTTCTTGATCACATGGGCATTGACTTCAGCTTCAGCGTAATCACAATATATCCATTATTCTATTCCAATAGCATAGTCTCTTTTTGTGTCATTACTCTTGAGCGACTGCTGTTAAGTTTTATTTGACCAGATTGACATCCGCGAACCCGAACGGTTAAAACTCCGAGTGGCTGAAGGGAAGCCACAAATTGGGCGTCAACTAGAGCTGTCAGCTCACAAACCCCCTCCTGTCAGTCACCCAAAGGCATATGAAGACTGTAGATCATGAAAAGTGTCGAGCCTTCCAGGTAGGCCAAGAGTGCGGGGTGGATGATCCTAGCGGCGATCTACCAATTTGCCAAGAGCCCCATTCACAAGCGAGTCGAGAAAACAACGACATCTCTCCTTTCAGCTCACCTCTGCAGTAGCCCTTCCCGTCTTTGTAGGTGGTGTGAGCCAACGGGGGCAGCGCTATCCCAGCCGTGTATCGATATGGTTGTCATCAAAAAGTTAAGGGCCGAATCTGGTTGACCTCCTTCGTTTCCAAGATGGGCTGGGCAGGCTCTGCGGTAGAGGCGAACTCTCTTTCATCCTAGAGGCCTCTTCGCATCTCACTGACCTCTCACGCCTCTCTGAATATTGCAGATGGAGGGTTGTCGAAGCATCTAAGTGGTGTTGTGATGTAAGGAGGTAAAGCCGTCAACTTGATCTGCGCTTTGATGAAGGTTGATTTTAACCTTATACGACGATGCTCATTCACCTGCTCCTTGGGACGGCACAATGTTCATTAGAATTCTCTGAGTCTTTGTAGTTCTGGTTTTATTAATTCTTTGGGAAACTAGACGCCTATGTTTTATTCAAGACGTCGGTCGGAAGTCCCGCTGCGTTCAAAGAATACTGTTACGTATTTATATACGCACTTTGAACATTGCCTTATTATCCTGTTTGCCTTGTATCCGAGAATCCATCGACCAACCGAGGAGCGCTGGAATCCCTTCGTTTCGTTCGTGTATGCATGCACGAACAACTTAGAGCCCTGGGTACGGGAACTTTCGCAAGAACCTCCGCTAACATAGTATGCATATCCCTTGATTCCAATATTGGGGAAGATTTCCTTATTGTGAAGTCATTCTTGTGTTTATGACACTTCGGTGCTGATTCGATCCGGGGCGCTATCCCCATCAGCCTCATATCCTCAATGCTGATCTTAACAAACAAGACGCTCGCTATACATTCCAATGCAGATCATGGTTAAGCTGGCCAGGTTTATGAAATACGCGGTACTCCGTTTGTGCATTTGCAAACCAAACTCTTGAGCGATCCTTTCTTTGTTGCTGATCGACAACCTGCGCTCTTTTTCTTTTTGGCACGCCATGTACGTCGTCAACATCGCAACTTACGGTCATCTCTATGGATGAATATTGAGTTTTCCACCTCTGCGGAAATCTATATAATGACATCTTCTTTCCCATCGAACTCATTTTTCTTCCTCATCTGCAACAGCAGCATCTTCGAGCCTGTCACAATTATCACCAATCAACCCGATTTACAACGTCAACCACAATCAACATGCAGCTCACCAGCATCCTGGTCACCACCGTCTTAGCTTTGGGCATCTCTGCTGCACCCAGCATTGAAAGTCGTAACTCGATGACATGCTACGGTGGTAAAGTCTACAACCCGAAGCATCAAACATGCGAGTGTCAACCTCAACAATACTACGATACCTCCAAGGGTAAATGCTGTTACCCACCAATGCAGCCTCCAACGTGTGGCAAGGATGAGGACAAGTGGTGCTCAAAGTCTAAAAATGAGTACTGCAAGTATGGTAGGGTATTCCCCATTCATCTTTCACCGAGATATGCTTCTGACATACCGTTCAGATGCAAAGAATGACAAGTGCGAGAACAATGGTTGGGGCGCCGTCTTCTGCTGCAAGGAAGCAGACATGCCTAAGAAGATGAAGGAAATGTACCCCGATAATCAACCAGTCTGCAAGGACAAGCAAAAGTACAATTGCAACAAAAAGACTTGCGAGTGCCCGATTCCAATGTATTTTAAGAACGAGGATCAGAAGTGTCACTGGCCCGTTATGCCAAAGGTACCTCTCTTTTCTGTCCAGATGTTGTGGAATGACATGCTGACATGCTTAGCCTGAGTGCTCATGGCCAAAGAAGCCCTGGTGTGGAAAGGGTAAGGATAAATATTGCGGTTATGGTGAGTTCCCAGAAAGCTTCAGATACAAAATTATCCAGCGCTGACAAAGATTCAGATCCAAAGCAGTGGGCGTGTGAGGACGACGGATCTGGAGATGCTTTTTGTGCCAGTGACTTTGATCTTCTCGGCCTCCTTAGCTCACTCTTCGGATAAGTAAATTCGAGGCATAAACATGGTACGGTGGTTTCATAAGTGCGAAAGTACACAGCAGAGGTACTGATTTCATACTGTTCGAGGTTTTTGAATTTTCCGTGTTTGTAATAGTAGGACACTTCACCTTCGTTCAGCTTAATCTATTTAATGTTATCGCTTCAGTATCGGAATAATGGAAAGGTTATACCAAAATTCCAAGCTCAGGATTAGTTGTACATATAACTGAAGTATTCAAAGTTATAACCCAATTAGCGCATCTAACAACACCAGTTGTTCAATTTATTTCTTTTTCATTGTCTTGAATTGTGATCTGAACACTTATCGATTTCTCCAAGACCCGGATCCAACATATTGAAGAAGTATTAAGACAAAAGACCCCGTGATTTGACAAATTACGAAAAAGACGAGGGTAAATTTTACACGATCTTTTATCATCAGAAGCCAGTGCATAAGTTCTCAATTAGACTAATGTAACTAAGTCAGCTTTAACATAAATGTACCAGATCTAAATCTGCAAAACTCCGAAAATGAAGGATATCACGACGGAATATGGTTCCCGCTCGGTCGTCCCGCTTCCCTCCAGACCAACAAAGCCAAAAAGAGGAATCAGGATTTCTGAAACGGGAGCTTAGAGCAAATGACTTGCCTATTAGCTTCTTGCCGGAAAGTTTTCACTAGTGCTCCATCAAATGCGGGGCAAGTCTCTACGCCAAGAGGCTGGTCCCGACAACCCAAAAGTAGTATGACATCGCCGGATCTTGACTCACGCTTCTGTCCGCTTTCAAACATTTAGTGGTTGGTCCGAACAACTATACTGGTAGTACTGCTAACGATCAAATGGCCACAAGCGTCTGAGGAATGATTCTCAGATAGTCTTAATAAGGTACCATCGTCCCAAGCTCCCGTCTGTCCAAGAGTCTTGGAAGCTCTCGGCGCATCCAAGAAGCTCTTGGTATTCCATTAGAGCAATTCCATCCCATCGAGCTACACAAAGGAATTTATTCTATTAGCACATGGAAACAAATGGTCTAGCAGCCATTTTTGCGTTGACAGCGAGGAGGACTTCAGAGCAAGGAGACAGATATCGAAGAAGCAAAACTTCTAAAGTACTTCACTCTGAATTTCAGCACGGGAATGAATTGCAGGTCATTAGCTCAAGGGACTGGAATGATCTAGTTACTTTCTCAGTCAGATCTCGACCATTCAGACTCAGCTCAAACAAAATCATGTGGCCAAGAAAACCTCAATGGTCAAGTCGAGAGTTTGATGAAGGTTATTCTTAAGCTTATTCGGTTGGTCATTTACATTCCCCAACATCTCTTTCCAGACCGTTAAAGTTTTTGCAATGGCACTCCAACCAATAAGAGCGGCTTGAGAAGCATTAGGCAAGCCCATCAGCCTGGTAAAGAGACCCAAATCTCTGGGCATGAGGGGTCAAACTACCACTTGAGATGCACCTCATCGTAGTTGCTTCTACTACGAAAGACCATTCATACTGTTTGATGCAACCAATGCGATGGCATTCTCGCTGGCTGCAGGAGGTAGCTCCTATGGAGCCTATATTCAGCTTGCCATCTCATCGGGCCCTAGGAAGCATTGCTGTGCGAAGTCGCAGCCGCATTCTTGCACGACCTCTGGCAGAGTAAAAAGTAACACGCAGCAGCATACTTTCGAATCGCGCAGACATTGAATTCAATTTCCTGAAGGACCTGAATTGTTCTTCTTTCTTTTACCTAAGATATACAGGATTACTTAAGTCTCTCCGTGTCTTCTCCTCCATCATGCCGCCACAGAAAGCTTCCTCAACCTGAAAGTCAGTGCAAAGATGCGGGGAACTTAGCAAACAAACCACGGGTATCTACTACGGGAGAATAGAGCTTTCACGACGTCAGTCCTGCAGATAAATTGATAGTTATAAAGCCCGGTGGGCATGGCATTCTGGGCATTGCTTGGAAGTCAGCGCCTTCGAGGCATCTTTCTCCTCGATGGTTCGCTGACCTTTGCAAAAATAAATCAGTTCTAATCCAATTGAGGAGCTCATCCAATCAGCTTAGATAGATTGACGGTCTGAAATCTGCGCCATTGTGTTGAAAAGGCTTCTTTTGAATGCATTTGCAGTTTCCTATGGATCTAGGGATCTCTAATTCGACGCCATAGAAGTCCGCATGCTTATTTTGTAACTCATGACCACAATGATAGAGGACATTATGGGATCTCTACTTGATTAGAAGTCTATATAAACACCCCAAGATTCCTCTCATTGCTCATTTCACCATCTTCAACAAAGAGATCTTTCTATCTCTAGCATTGTCAGAAATTTCTGAACTGTAACCAACTCTCCCCTTCATTAGTCAAAATGCAACTCACCAGCATTTTCACTCTTACTATCCTAGCACTCGGCGTCACAGCTGCGCCCAACCCCTCAGGCTCTGAGCTCGAGAATCGCAACTCCAATGGCTGCAAGAGCGGCGAAATCTACAACGCACACTGGAAGACATGCTCGTGCCCACCCAAGCAAGAGTTCATCAAGTACAAGTGTCGCTATCCACCCATGAAGGAGCCCTGGTGTGGCAAGGACAAATGGGGCAATGACGAGTACAAGTGGTGCTCCAAGACGAAGTACCATTGGACCAAGTACCGTATGTTCCTCCCCTTCTAATCCTTCTCCTCTCTGTCCGGATCGCATATCTGATGGCCAGTACAGATAAGGATCATAGCTACTGCGAGGACAATGGCCAAAACTCGGTCTTCTGTTCGTCGCACAAGGAGGTCAATGACAAGCTGAAGGATATGTATCCTGACAACAAGCCCAACTGCAAGGACAAGCAGGAATACTGCGGCCACAAGAAGTCATGCCAGTGCCCGTGGGGCATGGACTGGAAGAACGATGAGCAGAAGTGCCGCTACCCAGTTATCCCCAAGGTACGTCTACTTCCCCACCCCGTATTTCGATGCAGAGTGTGCTGAAGTGGCTTCCAAAGCCTAAATGTGATTCGCCAAAAGGTCCGTGGTGTGGCAAGTCCAAGAAGAAGTACTGCAAGCATGGTGAGTTGGATACTGGTTCATTAAACATCTGGTTCTGTGTAGTGCTAATAAGGTTTGCAGATGACAAGAAGGATGAGTGCGAGAATGATGGAAGTGCCTATGCTTTCTGCTCCAATGACTGGGATATTTCCAGCGTTGCTGATTCAATGTTCGATGACTGAGTGTGCTCCGAAACTGAAACTCAACTCTGTGGAATGGAGTTGCATGGTATGGAAACATAGGATGGAAGTTGCTGAAATATTGATATCATCGAGTCCGATAATGATCGTTTTGGGTTGCGATTGCCTTACCTTAAAGGCTCTTTGTACATATAGCAACTATCTTCATGTCCTTTGGTGTCTGCCAACCAATGGTGTTCTACCTTTCGTGAAGTAATGGGGAAATCCGCAGAGCCCTATCAAAGTAAAAAGGAACAAAACACCACGGCGGAAGTAAAGTATTAGCGCCGATTATCGCTTCCTTGTTGTCTCCCAATCACTCTTGCCACAATAGGTGGTGTGGCTCGACTACCAATGTATTTACGATGTTTCATCGATAGGTAAAACGAAGACGTCGGATCTGTTCCGCATTTGCGGTGGACAAATTCACAATCGCAGGCTACCGACTTTGTCAGCAAGCAATTACAGATATCCTGGTGGGGTAGCCAGCAGCTTTTCCCTTTTCTCAGATGGCAGATCTGCCCCACAGCTCTGCGGAATGTATTGACTTGACCAGACAGTGAAAATACCGAGGATCACTGGACTGAGAGTGCTTAGTGATTCTTATCCGGGATCTCATATTTGTCAGGCAGGCATTCACACTTCTCACTCCGTAACCGGTGTACAATCCTAAGAGCTCCAGCGGTCGAGGTCTCGCAAAGGCTGCAACATTCATAGCACTTGAGTTGAGGTCTTCGGTTGTGTTGCTGCCCGAGTGCTTTGAGCGCCTGATCGGCAACAAAATCTCACTTCTTGAAAAGAACATGGCGTTTGTAGAACGGGGGACCGTGGATTAGAAGCCATATTGCCAAGTTCAAGCAGGCGTCACTTCTGATTCCCTGTTATTTCCAGAAAAGCAACGCAGGATGCTGGACGACTAGTGCCCCGCTTTCTACGCACCTTGGCACACACTTGACAACCAACTACCGAATTCAATGATTGTGGAAACATTTACTGCAGGTGGTTAGTGCACAACGACGTCGGCCTTGCCGATTGGCGGTCTGCTGCAGCTGCAAGTCTGGGGTTATCAAATATATCCGGAATAATATCTGTTGACAGGGTAGCAATATTCATCTCATTTGAACATAGATGAATCAGTTTCGAAGAATGCTCCGAGATCCGGGCAGAGATTGAAAATGTTTTATTGCTTAGACCGCTAACTTAGGTCTGAGCCGGGTCCAATACTTGAGAGTTTGTGAAACCTAGAAACAACGTTTCCGAGCAGCTAAGAATTTGATATAGCTGTGACAGAGTTGCATATTTGACCGCTTCCATGTTCTCGATATGCATCAATACCAGGGTTGCGTCCCACATATACCTAAAACGTGCTTACAATGCTTTGTAAGTTGTTGGATGGGTGTTCCGTCAGGTTTTGAGAAGCCGCCACAATTCTAAGACATGGAGAAGTTGACTAGGGCAAGTCATCCTCATCTAGTCAGCCTGCAGGATGCCATTTGTTGGAGAACCTATCTTCTTGTGTCAGACCTACCACTCCCGTGGCGGATGGAGGTGGGCAGTTCCGCTCCCTCTAGTGACAGGTCGGCCATAGAGCCGTAGATCAGCACATCCGGGACGACGCCGCGCGCTGGGGTGCATTGGAATCTGGCCCGAGCAACCAAACAGTTGATAGCAAGGCCGACCGCAAGACTGCCATTTGATACACATATGCCGCCTGAAGTAAATCGGGAACCCTGAGTGAATCGAACATCACATGCGCAGAGCAGTCACTGCTTAGGATCTCCAGGGCTGGCTCGATAACTATGTTAGCATTTTGGATATTGACTAGGATAAGATAAACTCATGTGGGAATATTGGGTTTATCAAATCGCATTCTTAACGGAGATGCTCCGGTCTGTTTGTACTTTCCGCAACCAGAGAAAAACAAAGGTTCCGCTCAGTTTTTCAAGATACAAACACCTGGACCTTGATCTCAAATTGAGGGCGAGCACATTAATCTCAAACGCTTGCTGATATTAAGCCGTCACCTCTGGAGTGACTTTTTTCAACATCTCCGGCAACCGGTATCTTGCTCAAGTTTGGGGCCTTCCT
Source organism: Articulospora tetracladia (assembly GCA_003415645.1). Classification (NCBI taxonomy): domain Eukaryota; kingdom Fungi; phylum Ascomycota; class Leotiomycetes; order Helotiales; family Discinellaceae; genus Articulospora; species Articulospora tetracladia. The sequence continues at coordinate 3,608,381 of PYIV01000002.1, read as the reverse complement.
CTATGTGGAGCAAAACCAGGTTACTACGAGGGACGGTCCGAGAGCATAAGATATGTCTCCATCCCAACCGATAACTCTGCGGCAGTAATATCCCGGTGCCCCGGAAGCAATTTACAAAACACGAAGCATGCATCCGATGTAATAACATTATAGTGGTATGTCGGGGCTGCTTGACCGCAGGGCGGGGATGGATGTGGAATGTAGCTTGACACACCAGAACTTGAGGCTCGAAGAGTGCTATATTTAGGGCGCATAAGACCAGATGAACTCCTGCTCTATATCGAGATGTGTCTGAGAGACTTCGGAAACCGGCAGAGACTACTGAAAATAGTAATGCGGACCGTGTGCATGCTGAATATCAGAAACTTGAACTGTAGTAGATGAAATAAGATGTGACATGCAGGCAGATCTTCCGTCAAGTCAAGGGGTGTGGTGATCAATCACGTGAGGATACTTGAATGTGCACCCCACCCTCGGAACCGGTCGAAATGCAGGCCTCAAACTACAAGACCTTGGGCAAACGAAGAGATACGAATTGGCAATTACATGGGTGAAGAGCGAAAGCGCCTGATTCCACATCAATCTAAGATATGCGCATACCTTGCCTTTGAGCCATATAGCAGAAGAGGCATCCCTATACGTGAGGTGGGCCTCGCAATTCTCGCCGAATCTGTGTGGAAGATCGGTCACATTTACGGAAGTGACAAGAAGCAAATACCTGTCCGCGTGGGCAGAAAACATGCATGTATTCGATGCACCTACTAATCCAGGCAAGCTATCAAAACCGGTTAAGGGCAAAAAGGCATGAATGCATCTGGATGCAAAACGGTTCGTTCAACGATGTGTCGATCCTTGGGGATTTGCAGAAGATCACGCGGGGCACGCTCAGGTATTTGAGTTAGAGTTACCCCTCAAGGGGCTGCTGCATTTGCTTCCCCTTGGACGGCTGACAATCTCCTCGAATTCGGCTTTGAATGTTCTGCTCTGGGACCTTGAAGCTACCTAAAGAATAGTTAATGGTTCCCTGCAGAGGCTTTTTCGGGCAATGGTAGCCATGTCGATCGCGGAAGCCGGACGTGAAGATGGAGGATAACCTGCAGGGCGCGCAAGCCGCTGCTGAAGGTATGAAGTATGAACTTAGGCGGCGATGGTGCGGATTTGGAGGTTAGCAGGACGGCCGGGCTGGGTGATGCGCGCTGATTCGACGTTGAAGGCACCACTGACCGGGGGCTGGGAGCACTCGAGGTAGAGCCTGTGCTGGACCGGCTATGGACTGGACTGGAACGCACGCCCGCAGAGAGCAGCTCGACGGCCCGAGTGGATCCGATTCTGACAATCCGGTACTTTTTTGCCATTGGAATTGGCCAGCTCAGGTACGACCATCCAGACCCTTCGTGCAAGGTCGCGGGGGCTCGACTGGCAATCAAACCCCCATGAACCATCTCGTCTGAAGCCGGCCCTGCCCAATCGCAATACAGCCGTCCATGCCGTTGACCGCCACCGCTGGAGGCATCGGACAAGAGGTAAGGTTATCGAATGCTCGCAAGAGCAGCCGCTGCATGAAAGCATATCTATCGCATTGCATATCGAGCCCCTTTCGACCATATCGCAGTCGCAGACGGGGCCGAAACAGATGGCGGACCACGATGCAGTGCAACGGCACACTTGTGCGATGGAGATCCTCGGGCACCACACCAAGGGAAGCTTTCGGGCCTGGGGTCGTTGGACGGGCGATGATGATGGATGATGGATGGCCGAAGGTTGTTTTTCTTTTCTGGCGGCAGAGGCGATTATGCACCCTTAGAGTCGGCAGCGCTGTGAGAGCCGATTAATGGAAGATGGAAGATGGAGACCCATTGACAGTCGATGAGTGGATGAGTGGCCTTCCTGCGAGCCGTCACCGATGCAAGGCCTGCTGGGAGGGAGGTTCCGCGTGGGGATCGGGATCAAAACAGACCAAGACCTCGACCACTACGAGAAAGACGAATGAGACAGTTTGGTTCGCGGGTGCCAGGAAGGGAGGGAGAGGATGCACGACGACGCAAGATCTTGGCATGGAAAGGTTTTGGTATGGGACTTGTATGTATGGTAGAGTAGGTAGGTAGGTACCTATATGGTATGGCAAGGGAGTGGTAAGGCGAGGGAGGTAAAGCGAGGCAAGGCAAGGCAAGGCAAGGCGAGGCAAAGCAAGCCAAAGGCAAAGCCTCGGTCACTAGACGGGACCCTTCATCATACCATACGAGAGGTACCTTACTTTACCTACCCATGCCATACCATATCAGACATCTCAGAAACCGAGAAACTTAGAAACTCAGAACCTCCGATATTGCAGCCCCGTATGGCCCTCTGGTCCTTGCTGCCTTTGACGTACTTGGCCCTCCTCGCTCCCTGCCCTGTTGCAGGCAGCCAAGCACACACCGGTCGAAGCCCTCCGCGTGTTTTGCTCCCCCTCGATGCTGCCCTCTGCCCTCTGGCCCTTCTGCTGCCCCTTATGCTGCCTCTTAATTATGCTCTGCTGAGCGATGGGACCGCCGCCCCACCCCCCCAGCTCGTGCCCATACGGGGATATTTCCGGGACGTCAGGCAGGTCAGGGCGCCGTCCGTCGCCAAAAGTGAATTCCTCCACCAGACCTGACCAGCACTTCCGCTACCGAAACCGAACCTCACTCGACCCCTCGACTCGCCCAGTGGTATCCATTCGTTCTGCTTAAGTACCTCCACTTCCCCCACCATCTACGTCTTCTTTTCTCCTTCCTCATGCTTCCTCGATCTCTCCCACGACGACTTCTCCAACGCACATCTCTATTCACTACTTCCAACCACGCAATCTCTGCCGCACATCGCAGCTTTTCACGCACATCAGCAATCATGGGTGTCACTAAGACCATTCTCGCTGAAGGGAGCGGACCCATCCCAAAGAAGGGAGATACTGTCACTATCGAGTACACTGGGTACCTCAAGGACACTTCCAAGCCAAACAACAAGGGCACGCAGTAAGTTGGGAACCCATCTCCAATTCCGAGAACCTGCAGACGCTGACCTCCCTTCTTTCCAGGTTCGATTCCTCCACTGGTCGAGGTGCCTTCGTTGTGCAAATTGGCGTAGGCCAAGTCATCAAAGGTACAGTGCGCCAAACACATGTCCACGAATAGCACATTGACAAGAATACTACAGGGTGGGATGAGGGTGTCACCACCATGAAGGTTGGGGAGAAGGCTACGCTGGATATTTCTAGGTAATGTCAACCCACGTTCAGGTTCACCAGAACAGCACTGATGTTTAATGTAGTGACTTCGCATATGGAGACCGGTAAGATTCCCCACGACTGGCTTACAATCCCGCCAACAACATAAGCCCCATGGCCCATTTTGCTAGCTAGCTATAACGCGTGCGAGAGGATGAAATACTGACATACATACCCAGTGGATTCCCAGGACACATCCCACCCAACTCTGATCTTCTCTTGTATGTACATCCGATGGCCGGGACTCCATTGCGCAATGACCACTGACACGTTGACAGTGACGTAGAGCTCCAGAAAGTCAAGTAGACAGCTCGACTTGGCACACTCAATCTTCTTTCACAAGTTACGTGTCAATATCAGCTATTTGGTGGCTTGAGGTAGTTAGCGAATCAACCCATATCGGATATTTTTCAAAGCTTGGAAATCTATGAAGCACGGCATTGTACATGAAATTTTTGTGACGCGGAGATTTTCTGCAGCCTTAGTGGCACATGCAATACACCGAGATGATCTCATTATCCCTCCCGCTCCTCCCCGTGCCTCCGCATCTCGCCGTGCCTCGCCGTGCCCGTTTTGCTCAAATCCCGAAAAATTACTTCTAAGCCTCCACATGTACTGTAAGGTAAACAGTCATCCTTCAGCTTGCTGCACATTGGCGGGGTTATAATGCCGAAGAATACCCGCTCTTCTTGGAACCAGCGCGTACTGTAGACATGATCAACACTAGACTTGGATGATTGATATTGCGAGAAGGTATTCCAAGCAATAAGTCGCAACAACATCTGTTAAATTATTCTTGAATCGACACGCCTTTTGTTGAGTTCTGCACAGCATACCTAAGGATCTTGGTACCTTCCTTCATGTTGACTGAAGTATTGATGCCTCAGGCAACAAGGATCGCGCGAGGTTGATTTCAAAGTCCACGCCGGGCTATGTCATGCTAGACGTTTCGGTGTATGTCTGCTGCTCAATCACTGCCTTGTTGACTTCTACCTACACATCAACCGACCTCAAATACCACCGATTTCCCTTCAAACTCTCCTTCGAAAACACCACAAATTCACGAACAGCATCGCTCTCTCAACAACCCCGCCTTTCGACACCAGCGCTAGATCTCAAGTGGGGGATAAGGGTCTGGTGAGATACCTAGGACCCAAACAACAGCTCTCTGGAAACCGGTCAAACGCCACCATTCCCTCAACAGTACTTCCAGAAGGCGAAGGCAAGCTGGGGAAAAGAAAACTCTCTAACGCAGATTCTTCTCAAGCACCAAAGAAGGTGATGGCTGTAAGTAGTTACCCCTCCATACGCGGAGAAGCTAGCATTCGAGCTCAAAGCTCGAGCTCTTCGGTACCAACAAATAAAGAGGGACTCGACTAACAGATTCTTCGCAACAGAGCAAGGACGTCGATATGGAGACGAAAATGCAGGTGGACGAGTCGGTAGCAGGCACTACTGAAATCGACGAGTCACTATACAGCCGGCAGCTCTATGTCTTAGGACATGAGGCTATGAAGCGCATGGGAGCTTCGAACGTTCTTATTGTTGGATTGAAAGGACTCGGTGTAGAGATTGCAAAGAATATTGCTCTTGCTGGCGTGAAGAGCTTGACTCTCTATGATCCTGCTCCTGCAACAATCTCCGATCTTTCATCACAGTTCTTCCTTCACATCCAGGATGTTGGCAAACCTCGCGCAGAGGTTACCGCTCCTCGCGTGGCCGAACTCAACGCATATACACCTGTGACGGTACACGAGTCTACAAGGTAAGCTATTCATGCCCAACTGACCAAACTCTGGCTAATACCATTCAGTTTGACTACAGATTTCTCCCAATTCGACAAATACCAAGTCGTAGTCCTTACAAACACTCCCATCAAGGATCAAATTATAATCGGCGACTACTTACATAAGAAGGGTATTTACCTGGTGGTCGCAGACACATTCGGATTGTTCGGATCTATATTCTGCGACTTTGGTGATAAGTTCACTGTGCTGGACCCAACAGGCGAGAGTCCAGTCAGCGGGATTGTGGCCGCGATCGATGAAGAAGGGCTTGTATCTGCCTTGGAAGATACTAGACACGGGCTTGAGGATGGGGACTTTGTCACATTTACTGAGTTGGAAGGCATGGAAGCACTGAACTCTGCTGAGCCACGAAAAGTCACCGTCAAAGGCCCATATACTTTCTCTATTGGAGACGTTTCTGGCCTTGGCCAATACAAAAAAGGCGGAATGTACACGCAAGTCAAGATGCCCAAGTTTATCGACTTTAAACCCTTGTCTGCTTCTCTCAAGGATCCAGAGTTCCTAGTCTCCGACTGGGCAAAATTCGACCGGCCACAGCAACTTCACGTAGGATTTCAAGCTCTGCACGCTTTCGCAGAGCAACACGGCCGCTTACCAAAGCCAATGAGCAAGGAAGACGCAACAATTGTCATTGGTTCTGCGAAGGCTTTTGCCGCACAGGAGAAGCTAGAAGTGGAGTTTGACGAGAAGCTGCTGCAAGAGCTGAGTTTCCAAGCGGTTGGAGATCTGAGCCCAATGGCTGCATTCTTTGGTGGTCTCGCTGCCCAAGAAGTCCTCAAGGCTGTTTCTGGGAAGTTCCACCCCATTAGCCAATGGCTGTACTTCGACTCTCTAGAATCTATTCCGACCAGCTCAGCTCGGTCCGAAGAGCTATGTGCGCCTGCGAACACTAGGTACGATGGTCAAATTGCCGTCTTTGGACGAGAGTTTCAGGAGAAGCTTGCAAACAAGACACAGTTCTTGGTGGGTGCTGGTGCTATTGGCTGCGAGATGCTCAAGAACTGGGCTATGATTGGACTTGCCACCGGACCCAAGGGTAAAATCTTCGTGACGGACATGGACTCTATCGAGAAGAGCAATCTCAACCGACAGTTTCTTTTCCGCCCCAAAGATGTTGGCCAGCTAAAGAGTGACTGTGCAGCTGCTGCTGCTCAAGCAATGAACCCAGATCTCAAGGGACATATTGTGACGATGCGAGACCGCGTTGGTGCTGATACCGAGGAAATATTCGACGAAAAGTTTTGGGGCGCGTTGGATGGTGTTACAAATGCACTCGACAACGTTGAAGCCCGTACCTACGTTGATAGACGATGTGTACTTTTCAACAAGCCGTTACTCGAAAGTGGAACTCTGGGTACCAAGGGTAACACCCAGGTCATCCTCCCCCGCCTCACGGAATCTTATTCGAGCTCACAAGATCCTCCAGAGGCATCCTTCCCAATGTGCACACTGAAGAGTTTTCCAAACAAGATTGAGCACACCATTGCTTGGGCTCGAGAGCTCTTCGAGTCCTCATTCGTGAAGCCAGCAGAGACCGTCAACCTTTATCTGACCCAGCCAAACTATTTGGAGACTACCCTAAAGCAAGGTGGCAACGAAAAGGGAACTCTCGAGGTTATTCGAGACTACTTGGTCGAGGAAAAGCCATTAGGTGTTGAGGATTGCATCAAGTGGGCCCGTATTTTGTTTGAGAAGCAATACAACAACGCAATTCAGCAATTATTGTACAACTTCCCCAAGGATTCTATCTCATCAAGCGGGCAGCCGTTCTGGTCCGGACCGAAGCGCGCTCCTGAGCCATTGAAATTCAATCCTGAGAATGAGTTTCACTGGACCTTCATTGTGGCCGGTGCCAACCTGCACGCATTCAACTATGGCATCAACACAAAGGGTCTGGACGCCGCCGCTATTCGTAAAGTCCTCGACGACATGATCATCCCTGATTTCTCCCCAAATGCGGCGGTGAAGATCCAGGCTGATGACAGTGAACCAGTACGTTACACGTCTCCCACATTGTCACAATTAATTAACAGATATAGGACCCAAATGCAAACGGATCCACATTCGATGATAACGCTGAGCTCCAAGAGATTACTGACAAGCTTCCGCCACCAAAATCACTTGCAGGCTTGAAGCTAGTTCCTGTTGAGTTCGAGAAGGATGACGATACCAATTACCACATCGACTTCATCACAGCAGCAAGCAATCTCCGCGCCGAGAACTACACCATCGAGCAAGCAGATAGACATAAGACCAAGTTCATCGCTGGAAAGATTATCCCTGCTATCGCTACAACCACTGCCTTGGTTACTGGACTGGTGGTTCTTGAGTTCTACAAGATTGTGGATGGCAAGGATGACATTGAACAGTACAAGAACGGCTTTGTCAATTTGGCATTGCCATTCTTTGGCTTCTCGGAACCTGTCCCTAGCCCGAAGTCAACCTATATGAGCAAGAATGGAGAAGTCAAGATCGATAAGCTTTGGGATCGCTTCGAGATTCCAAACTTGACGTTGAGAGAGCTTCTAGATTTCTTCGAGGAGAAGGGCCTGACAATCACCATGCTTAGCTCAGGAGTTAGTCTTCTGTATGCAAGCTTTTTCCCGGCGGCTAAGTTGAAGGATCGGTATCCTATGAAGTTGAGTGACTTGGCGGCGCACATCTCCAAGAAGCCAGTTCCAGAACATTTAAAGGCTCTTGTATTTGAGGTCTGCGTGGATGACCAAACCGGCGAAGACGTGGAGGTTCCTTTCCTCAATGTGAACTTGGGCAGATAGGAGAAAAGCGCGCATGAAACGGGATGAATTGATGATGGATAGGTGTTTGTGGGAAATGAATGTTTTCATGGTTTATGGAAACTAGACCGAAAGTTTATGGCATTTTCAAAGCATCCAACAGTAGCAGAATAGAAATACATTGCACTCATGGGGTTATTCATTAAAAGTTGGTCTTACATTCAATTCCTAGTCTGATTGGCGAGGTCCATTTACCACTTGGAAGCGTATCGCTTCTCTCAGCACCTCATTCATCTTTGCGTGTCATCGTTCCTTGCGCCTCGTTCCTCTCGGCATACGGCCGGACCCCTGGACGTGACGATTTCACGGAGGGCGGATTCTTTGTCAGGGTTAGTAATCGCCCCACTGCTGTCCGTAACCCAGTCTAGAGGCCTAGTCAGCACGCCTGCAGGGGAGCTTCTCCACTGCCGTCATCATTAGAAAGCGCGAGGCGCGAAATTGTCAATGATCAAAGGATAATGTGTATTCTTTCCCCTCGTGATTTGTCTCGATCCTCTCTGTAATAAGTACTTAATGCTTTCGAGAGTCCATCAAGTTATTGGGCATCTCAGTGTACCATCACACACTTTCAGTCGTCTCTTCTCAGCAAGTTCATCAGCGAAAATGGTATGGAAAGCTACCCCGCGTCGCATACCAAAACTGACATCTATTCGCAGGCAGAAACAAAGATCACTAACTGGGTCGCACCAGGCGACAAAACCGGAGAGTTCAAGAGGGGTCAATCCCAGTTCCGGAATTTCATTCAGAAAGGAGGAGAATTCCCACCAGAGAAGGGAAGATATCATCTCTATGTAAACACGACCCCACCTTTCCCCTGGCTGCAGCTTCTGACATCCTATTCCCAGGTCTCATACGCATGTCCCTGGGCTCACCGCACGCTCATTGTGCGTCAGCTGAAGGGCTTAGAGGATATAATCCCTTTCACTTCGGTGCATTGGCACATGGGTGAAAAGGGCTGGCGATTTGCGACTCCTGACGATAAAGATGCGCCTGGTGCCCAAGTCACACCTGATCCCGTTGAGGGTCACGAGAAATATGCAAACCTGAGGGACATTTACTTTCAGGTTGATCCAGAGTATAAGGGAAGGTTCACGGTGCCAACTTTGTACGATGTGAAGCAGGGCAAGATTGTCAGCAACGAGAGCAGTGAGATTATTCGCATGTTTTATACTGAGGTATGTCAACCGGTCTTCCAGCTGGTGCCGTTCTTCCAATACTGATCTCAATCTTGTAGTTTGACGATATCATCGAGCCTAAATATAAGAATGTAAACCTCTTTCCCGCAGCTCTCCAGAAAGAAATCGAAGCCACCAACGACTGGACATATAACGATATCAACAACGGCGTCTACAAGTCTGGCTTTGCCACCACGCAAGAAGCATACGAGAAAAACGTCAAAATATTGTTCGCCAGCTTGGATAAGGCAGAAGAGCATCTCTCGAAAGTGACAGATGGACCGTTTTATTTTGGGAAGGAAGTCACCGAGGCGGATGTCCGGCTGTATACGACAATTGTGAGGTTTGACGCTGTTTATGTTCAGCATTTCAAGGTATGCTCTTGTTCTTTGTTGCGATTCGACTTTTCAGACAAGACTGACAAGAATGTAGACCAATATCAGAGATATCCGCTCTGGTTACCCGTATTTGCATCGATGGGTTAGATATCTTTACTGGAACATCCCTGCGTTTGGGGAGACGACAGAGTTCACCCACATCAAGGCGCATTATACCAAGAGTCACACTCGTAAGTTTTACCTTCCAACTAGGGGCGCAAGGATTTGCGAATATTCCAGCTGCGAACATGTGCTACTCAGCACTACACTCACATTCATAAATCCTTCTAACCCCTGTTGGCCTTAAACATATGATTCTCAGAGCTAATTTGTTTTAGAAATCAACCCCTTTAGCATCACACCCCTCGGACCGGAGCCCCCGATCTTGCGAGAGGACGAGGAGGTCCCAGCTGTAATGTCTGCGCTGAAGGCTGCTGGCAAGGCATAGCCTTGTCGTGCGGGAACTTATCTGTATCATGGAAGGGGCCAAAATTACGAAGTAATGAACACGTAGAAGGTATCTTTCTGATAAAAAAAAATACACTTTCCAGACACCCTCAAGGTCAATGTTCGAACACTTCAATGTTTCTTGGGATTCGTCTGGCCTAGTGATTGTAACACACTCGTTCGTATCTCGCATTTGATATCGTCTAATCAATCCAATGGTAACCTCATGAACGATCTCGTATCGACTCGTATCGAGTACACAACGAACAGCGCCCTCGACAGTCTGCGTGATTATTAAGCCAACGGGATTTACATTAAGGTTAAATGCGGTTGTGCTGCCGTGCTAAGCAGTGTATATGCAGTTCCACTTCAGCATTTACCAAGTGACAGTATGTATCAGAGCGGACTGTTTGACAGCAAGAATGAGCTCCAGAGAATGGGGAGTTTCCGCTCAATATGTCTACGCCAGAGACTTTTGGGCTTGGAAATTGCCATGTGAGTGGCTGTTGTGGTTTCGTTCCAAATTCAAAATCTCAGAGTACTCTGAATTCTATGTTACATTCCTAAGTTCTGAGATTGGTCTTTCCAAGTACATAGCTTCAATGTTTATATATCTCTTTCTAGGCGCCTGGTTTAGTTTCCAAGTTCTCAAGTTCTCCTCCTCAGTGAATGCGAGAGTGAATCCGGCCCTTCACTCCTGTTCCAGGTGCCCCCCCCACCCCTCACGAGCAAATGATCCACAAAATCACTTCCTCACATCCACTTCCTTCCCTACGGAGTTCCTACCATGTTTTATCCCTGAAGTGAGAGGTATAACAGCCGGCCTTCAATGCACTCAAAACAGTAGCGACTGGATGACAGGCGAGTATGATGAAGAGAGCGATCGGCCAGCGTAACGAATGCAGTTATATTTCTATCTTATTGTTATTGAGATTCGGACCGGGTTTTCTGAGTGGAAGAGCTGATTGGAGGAGTTGGGTTACGCAGCTAGTGACATGTTGCTGTCAATTGTGTTGCGTGATTGAAGCCTTGTTTTCATGTCCATATCTCTCGACCGTTCCGCCACGCGCACCTAATACATGTAGACTCGAAGCTTCAACGCACAAACTTCCTTTCAAGTTCGGCAAAACAACGAAATTCCCCAGGGCCAGCTCTGCTCCAGAAAATAGGGGAACTAGAATTGAGGAGAGAATGGTGATTGGTATTCTAGCTATTCCTAACTACTGGGACCATTCCCTATACATACACTCCAGCATCAACCAGAACCCAGGTCACTCTTTTATCCTCCATCTTCTCACTCAAAGCGTGGGAAGAGGAATGAATACAAGGCATACATCAGATTTACACAGTGAATTCTGCCCCATGCAGAGAGGTTCAAGCATTCACTTCAGCAACAGTTTGAAAGTCAGCTTCTCCCAGTGGGTCTGGCAAAATGCAACTGGTCCGCAGCACAGAGAGTATATATTAACCATGTACTTCCTTTCATGTGAGGTGAGGTAGACTAGCTGCAAAGTGGAGGAGTACCGAATGCGCTGTCGGGACTTGAGTTGAGACGACGTCCTGCTTGCGTGTTTTATACTTGGGTGTGAAAAGGTGGCGAAGTTGTGATGTTCTGCATCGACTGGTACACTGGTACGCGGTGCAGCTCGACAGAACGTCTGCGGTGCATAACAAGGGACAATGAAATGATAGCGAACTTGGCCCAATACCTGTTGACAACGGCACTGCCATCTCAGTTCGTACACACGAAGTTCAAATCCCCGATCTCCAAGTTCGCTGCGAAACCCAGTAGCTACGCATCTCGGCTGCAGACCTCACCTCACATCTCACAACTTACAGCAACAGGGAGCTTTGCATCCTCCCCGTTTTCCCTCTCGACTCTGTTTATGCTGAGTATCAGCCAGAAAGCAGCGCGAGATCACAGCCTCTTATATGCGAGTTCTCACGTCGTCACTTCACTCTTCATTCAATACAGTGAAATTCAGGTGAATATGATGGTAAAGTTGAATTCTCCTCCTCCTTCTCCTTCTCCTTCAACAAGATACCAAATACCAGGTAAACTAAACTTCCAATCAAACAGCAAAATCAGACAATAACCAACGCCCCCATGCAAATGCCTCTCGTCCGTCCCAGTCGCACACAGCACGAGTAAAAGTCACAGATCCATCGCAGATCCATGCATGTCCAATCAGCAGCACCAAGGAAGAGAAATTCCCAAAACACTAAACACAAAACATATTTATCTATCCATATCCATATTCATATCCATTATGTGTCCGATCGAGACACTTTAATTCTGTTAAACCCAGAATGCATTTCCATATCCCAGCTGGCGAGATGGAAGGAAGGCCTTCCTGCTCCGCCTTACATTTACAGGTCTCTTGCTCTTGCTCTTGCGCTCTCTCGCTCGCACAGAACGAGCACGCCCGTCCATGTGGAAAAAAGCATAAACATCAACATCCATAGACCGTCAACTGAACATAAACATGAACGTCAACATGACATAATATACCATAACATAACATAACACCACATTATCATGCCAGCGCCGACCATCCCCATTCCCATCCATCCAGATGTTCATAACCTGTATATTTCCCAGTCAAAATCAAAAATATCCACCAAGCTGGTCGTTTAGTTCTCTCTCTATTTCCCGTACGCCCTTTAGCGCCGAACCGAGTTGCAGTCAGATTCAAAAATCCAGAAGGTAGAAGGTAGAAGCTAGCAAAGAAGAAAGAGCCTAGAGACTAGGAGATGTTGAAAATAATCAAACACTCTTAACTCCGTACGCTGCTTCCAACTTTGCTGACGCTATCCTTCCACTTCTCACTGACCTTCTCGCCCCAGCCACCAGCCCACTTGGGCATCTTGACGCTCATGCGGATGCGACCCTCGACGATAGCCTCGATACCATTGATGATACCAAACGCCGAGCTACCAATGGCTCTGAACAGAGCCAAGGCCGCCACGGCCCACAGGATGAAGCTGAGGTAGAAGTTGTCGCCGACGCCGACCGTGCCGTACGTTTCGCTAACCGCCATGGCCAGCACCGCGTTGGCGACCATCCAGCTGACCACCATGTACGTACGGACGGATTTGTAGTAGTCTTCTTGCTGCTGGGATTCCGAGACTGGCTGTGCGGGTACCTCGAGCCTGTCACGCAGGTTGCGGAGCGCCTCGTCGTACCCGGAGTCGATATCCAGCTGCTCAGAGGGCATTTCTAGCTCAACGGTGCCGCCTTTGCCGTGGCCGGAGGCAGAACCGAGGTCAGTGTGGATGACATTGTCTCCTTTAGTTCCCCAAGAGATATCGTGGGTGTTGCAGAAGGCGTACACTTGGAGCGTGCAAATGTAGGATGGCAGCAGGAGGAAGTATGACCCGGCTGAGGTGAACATGTGCCAGGGATCCAGGTATAGGAAGCTCATGAGGAAGTAGAGACCGATAGTGGAGCATATAGAGACGATGAGGTTGGTGAAGACGTTGTTACCCAGTGTGATGGAGGCGCCACTCTTGAACTGGTGAATTACAATATACACACAGGCAAAGGTGTTGTACGCCATGATGATAGCGTAGATAATCATAGAGCTTAGATACAGCTTTCTTGCACCTTGGGGCCGATTACCCATAGACAGGATAAACTGCGTGCAGATGAGTAGCACAAAGACGTAACGCATCACAGTGAAGATATACAGTCCGAGGTTGTGGCCAAAGGGGTCCAGTTTAGGGTCTGAGAGAGAACCAGCCACGAAGTAGAAGGTGAGGTAGAAGTTGGCCAGCGAGAAGTACGTGAATAGGAGTTGGATGAACTGGTAGACGAATTCGATGTGGAGTAGGATCTTGCGACCAATGGTGTGGTCTGTCTGCCAGATCTGCTTGAAGTGCACAAGGGAGTAGACGGCTGCAAAGAAGGCTCCATTCAACCATCTCCTTCGTTGCGAGACGAATTCAGGTACTTGATCTACTTTCTGTTAGTTAGATTCCTTTGCATACTTTCAGCTCAACTTACCAGGCACATCAGTCTCTCCATAACAGCTCTTCACATACTTCAGCACCCACTTTTCGTCTCTCTTTGCAACCAACTCCCAACACAGAATACGATCTTCAGCCAAGTACATGTTGGCAGTAAAGACATCGGCATTCTGACCATGAAGCGTCTCACCCTTGAAATATTGGCTCAAGGGCCCGTGACCCGTATGATCATTCTGCAACGCATGGTACCGGTATGCACTCAACGCACCGGGCAGCACGGTAATGTAGCCAAACACTGACTCCAACGGTTTGTCTAGAATGTTGGACATCTTGTACTCGAAATTCTGGGATGCGACCAACGGATTCAAAAGTCCGAGTCCGTACTTGCCCTTCATGGCTTTGATCTCACCACAGGCTCCGGCAACGTTGGAATCCGTGTCGAACGCCTTCCACAGGTGATATAGCGAGTTGCCGCCGGGCTTCGTTCCAACATCGAGCAAGATGCAGATATTAGGAGTCAAGGCTCGTCCAAAAGCGTTGAAGAACCAACGATGCGAGTTCAACTTCTTGGCGTTCTTCTCCTTCATACAGAAGATCATCTGGCACGGAACGATGCCCTTCTCTGCACCCTTGAACTTTAGATCCGAGTCGAGCGACACTTGGGTCGTGTACTCGTAGACGTGAGCTTGCACCTCCTTCTGGTTGACCAAGTTCTTCGCAATGCCATCTTGGTACACACCCATCGCCGCCAGGGCATCTAGTGTCCGAGGATGCACTTTCGTTCGCCCATCGGCAACAATGCACACCACGATCTTCTGCCACCCGTTTTCGCCCCAGGTCCTCGACTTAGAGCGTGAGCAGAAGTGTGCCACGTTCTTCATGACGGCGTGCATCGTCCTCGTGAAGTCGATCTCGTTCTCGTTAAACATCGTGATGCAGATAAAAAGCTCGGTCTCTCGCTCTGTGTTTCCGATGTTTTGACGCAGGTTGTATCCCTTGGATACAAAGTCATCCGGATCGCAAGTGACAGCCGTGTACCTCATGTGCGTGAACTCGATCTCATCTCTCCTGGGTAGGAAACTGTAGAGAATCGTTGGAATCTTACACTCGAGGATGAGCTCTCCATTGATCAATTTCACCTCCTTCTTCGCCATCTGAGCCTGCCTTGCTCCTCTCCGCTCCTGCTTCCCGTCCGGTGCAGGGCCATAGTGATTATACTCCTCGTCCTCGTCTTCATTCAGCGTACCCTGGTCATCAGACATGTAAGAGTCCCTCGACCTCGAGGCGTGGCTCACTTCCGACTTCAGCGGGCTGTCAGGCCCAAAGACATCATCGTCGCCATCACCAATGTCGTTCTCAAGCGGGATGTGAATTGTCGCATCATCCACAAACGCCGAGTTGCGATTTGACACGCCACCTGTAGCAGCAAATAACGGTGCAGGAGGTAATGGTCTCCTCGGACTGCCACCATACTTTGAACTGGGGCTCCCAGGTCTTGGTGCACCGTTCAAATCGGCTGGTTCAAACTGTGGTGGTGGAACTCGGCCGTAATCACTGCTCGTTCTCGACGGGCTCCACGACCGCGTCGGCGAGGCACGTCCGCCTCTACTGCTGCCGCTTGTAGTATTGTCGGTCACGTAACTCGACTCTGGCGGTGGGAGATTGGGCGCCGCATCGAATATTGATGGTGCTCGCGAGTGCATGGAGGAGACGGAAGGCTGGTAGGATCGGCGTGGGCTGGTATATGTACTGTTGGACCTAGAGTGTAAGCTTTCTGGATATCTCAAGCGCGTCTCGGGATTCGACAGGGGAGATTGAACAGTAGGGTATCTGAGGGATCTTCTGCGCGAAGGCCCATCAGGTAGCACTGGCAGCAGAGGCGTGGTGCTGTCATTCTCGACATCGGGCCTCTGCTGCTTTTGTGCCTGCTGGCTTGTCTTGCGGCTCGAGATGGCTGCTTCTTCTGCCTTGAGAGATGCGAGATGACTCGGTGTTGAGACCGGAGATCTCGGTCCTGCTGGGGATGAAGCTTTGTTCTTCTTCTGCAGCTTGCGCGTAGACTTCGGCGGCACAAGAGTTGCTCCCAGAGGACGCAGATGCTCCGGTGTTGAGACACCCTCCAGCGCAGTATCAGGACTGCCTCTCGAGAGTCTCGGAGCTATTTCATACTTCTGCTCGCGGTCTCTCCACTTGAGCTTTACTTTAAGAGGCAGCGTAACCGGAATTCCTCCTTGAGTTGCAGAATCCGCCCCTGCAGTAGCAGGAGGATAATAAACAGGCAGTACAATAGCAGAAGAATTAGGAGTAAGAGTAGGATGACTGGAAGACACAAGTGGCTGCGCAAATACATACGGTCTCTCTGCCCGTCCGCTTCCCTGATCGCGGCTCATGTCGCTGCCGCTGAGCATGCTGCCCTCGATGTCATCCACCGACGTCAACAAACGGATGTGCTGCGATCCATTGCCCGTCGGCGTGTGTGAGTTGGAGTCTCCATATGAATTGGCAGACTCGCTGTACATGGGCGGCATCCCAGGCATGTTTGGGGAGCCCATTGTGTGTATGTTGGTTGTGTTGTGTGTATGTGTTGTATGTAGGAACGTATGCGCCGCGGATTCGATGTTGATATTGCGGTCGCGCTCATGCGAGGTGCGATTGTGTCGCCGGGCAGGAAGTGGGATGTTATCCTATGCCTCGTAGGTTTCAAATACAGTCTCAGAGAGATAGAAACGCAAGAACAAAAATTGCTAATGTGTAGTTGCAATTGATGTTCTGAACTGTATTCTTGCGCTGCTGAGGTTCGCCAATGTTTTCCACCAAAGCATCCTTCCGCCTTCCGGTCGTTGCCCGGACAACGAGAGAAACGGTCTCGGAAGGCTGTGCTCGGAAGGCTGTGCCCTTCGGTTTCTGCCAGATCGAAAGACCAGGTGAAACTTGGAAGGTTCAATTGAACGGCAGATTGGACGAAACATGAGAACGGACGACTCGAACTTTGTGTTCATATGTATTCATCAAGATCAAAGTTGAATACCTTACCTAACTTGAGATCAATTGAATGGCGGAGGTCACATGATCTCAATCCCCTTTTTGAGTGACCTCTTTGCCGAGACAAGAACATGAAAATGCATCATCTTACATACAGCAGAGATGTCGAGATAGAACAGCGATAGAGATATGAGAAAATGCCGAGAGCTAGAAGCCCTACTTTCTTTTCTTAAAGTTTTCATACAAAATACCTCGCTACGATTTCACTGCTTTGGCTGACGCAAGGTGGGGATTTGGTACCTTAATTTACCTACTTACCTCTGTGTCTTGAGCCGGTACCTCACTGATCACCCACCACAGACTTCCAATCTATCTCTTCCTCCCCAAACTATATCCAACTTCTCGATCTCTTTCTACTCTGCAACAAGCATCAAACGCAAAGCATCTCATCCATCCCCTTTCGTACCTGCCCTAATACCTTACATTACTCAGATGCCTCTCTATTCCAATTGCCTACTCCTCCTGCTGCTGCCCAACTAGAGCTCAAGTCTATCCTTCCTTCATCTCTCCCCTCAGTCTGCCTCTCCTCTCCTATATACATCCGTCCAGATCCCCTCTCTTTCTCCCGTAAAAGTAAGAACTTCACTTACCTGAACTAACCCAACCCAACTATCACCAAACCACACCTCTCCTCATCTCTCTCCCTACTCAAATTCCATATCGCTCTTAGTCCTTATAAAACCAAAACCAAAACCACAATCACAACCACACTTCCTCCAGCTCAATCTCTATATCTATCCCCGCCCTGCCACCAAACATACAACGCAACGCAACCTATCTCAAACCCCCCCCTCTCTCCCTTCCCCTCTCCGATGTAGACTTCCCGATTTTCTTTCTCTCAGTCCTCCCAGCGAAACTGACCCTCACTCTGACCCTCACCCTCATCCACCCGTCACAAAGCCCTTTTCTCTCCTCTCCTCTCCTCTCCGCTCCCTTGCTTTCGTTTCGTTTCCCTCGGCCATCCCTTCCTTACATGACATGCCAAGCAAACCCACCCCAACCCCACCCCACAACCGCCAAGTAAACATTACCCTCCTATAAACAACGCACCATCCATATACCAATACTAAAACCTCGTTCTAGCGTGCTTCAGATTAAACACAGACACCTTAAATTCTTTCCTGCCCTAACCTACCCTGCATATCCCATATCCCGATCCTTCCGCTCCCCAACTAACTCCTATAACCCAAGAGGAAGGATCCCTCATCCTTCATCCCTACCGTACAGTACCGCACATACCTAACCTTGCAAGGCCCCCCTCCCTCACTTCCCCTCCCCTCCCCTCGTCCAACCGGCAACACCAGGATATGGAATGGAGATGAAGGCAATGCAGCCGAAGAAACAAGTACGGTACAATACTGTGCTCTCGAAATTTTTCCAAATTTCAATTTCATAAGATGGGATGGAATGTGGGTAGGTATTGTCAGTGCACACACGCATGATGAAACAAATTACGGCTTCCCCGGATAGGCAGGTCTGTCTGGAGGTAGGAAGGATTGTACAGTCACATCTTCACCTCACCTCAACTCTCCATTCACGACACATAGCAATCTCTCAGTGTAAATCGTTTAGGTGGAAATCCGTCTTTGTTGGATATCATTCGTAAATATACACATGTAGCCTCCAATGTACTTTGCCTCCCCTCCCCCTCGTTGGTCCACTTTAGCAAAGTCCCTGATGTGCCCTAACCACTTATCAAACCACAACACTTCACCACTTCCCATCACAACCCTCCTCTCAAGGACACCGCAAAAATCTTTGCAAAATAAAAAATAAAAAAGCCTCTGTTCAGATCACCGCCGAAAAAAATGGCCGGTCAAAGAGATCTCAAATGATACAGTAGGGGGTATGATGACGTTTTTCCGACGCCCAAGATGAATTTGATGACAAGAAAATATTTGTGTTCGCGTTGAGCGACAAGCTCTGCCTGATATATTGGTTTGTATTGTACAACAAGGTGCGATAGGGCGCGATGACGGCTGAGAATTGCGAGTGGTCAGGGAAATAGGGACTAGTACATTATGTGTATTTCTCAGTTCCAGCCGAGGGAGTTCTCTGCCATCATCGGTGCCGAGATCTGGGCGGTTCGTGCGGAGTTTCCAGTACGACCACTACCTCTGCTGTCTCTCTCATGACCTGGAGATGTTCGGCCACCAGCCATGTAGGTACCACCCATGAGAGCAGGGCTACCAGATTGTCTCATCTCATTGTGAGTGAGCGAGCTGGATCGGCGGTGGTTTTGCTTGCGCTTCTTGTACCTGCGGGCAATCAAGAACATGGCAACACCGTAAGCTGCGGATCCTCCGATGGCTGCCATTGCAATACCAGCGGTGGTGCCGGAGACCTTTCCACCGGTGGTTGAATCACCACTGTTACCGAATACACCAGATTGGCCTGAAGCTGCGCTGGAAGAAGCGGCGGCGGTGTTGCCGGTGGCAGTCGCGCCATTGTCCAAGGTAGATCCTGGAGTGAGAGGAATGGCAGGGTTAATGTAGCTCATGAGTGTGAAAACGCTTGAATCTGGGTTGTTGTAGATATCGGATGTTGGGATGTGCAAGTCAAGCGACAGTGTGCTGACCATGTTGCTTGGAATCCAAGCAAGCGCGAGGGTGGTGATGAAGTTCATCTGTGCTGAAGTATCGAGAGGAAGAAGACTCTTCATGGTGACCTGATCGGCCCGAATACCAAGTCCAGACGCAATACCAACTGGGAGGTACTTGAAGATTTGAGCCGACGATAATGGGGTTGCTACGACGAATGGATAGTTCAATGGGTAAAGGAAACCGATCTGGATTTCAGTAGATCCCTCAGGCACTGCGTCAGTTCCGTTAGGGTTCGAGATCACCTTTGGCAAGGTAGTTGGAACACCAGTGGGCTGCGAAGTTTGGGTCACGCCAGATGGAAGCGTAGACGATGACTGAGCAATGATGGTCGTTGGGAGCCACATCTGGGTCGCACTGTCAGTGCCAGTTGGGGTGACGCTGATAGGGGCAGATTCTGTAGACGTCGGGGTCGAGTCATCAGTTGAGGTGGGGACCTCTGACGAACCCGCACTGGAGACGCCGCTGCCAGTAGCTGTGGCTGCACTGCTGGTGACCGTGGCTGACCCAACTCCAGAAGTAGCTGTATCAGAGGAGTTTCCAGTCGCAATATCAGTGGGTGAGGAAGTTAAGCTGGTGGTAATATCAGTTCCATTGGTAACCCCGCTGGTTGGGGTAATCGTGGGTGTGACGACGTCCGAGGTGATTGTAGCAGTTCCTGAGACGGTGCCTGAATCCGTTGCTCCAGTGCTGGTTGGACCAACCGACACTGTTACAGAGTCTGTTGGTGTTGGTGTTGGAGTTGGCGGAATCAGAGAGTCGGTACCTCCGGAAGTGCTGGTTGGGGCAACCGTCTCGGTGACGCTAGTTGAGATTCCAGTATCGCTCGTGGCGGTTGGAATGGAAGTATCACTTGTAAAGGTGGGAAGAATACTAGTTTCGGTTGGAGTTGGAATAGCGGATATAATCTCACTCGTCGCCGTTCCCACAATGTTCGTCAGGCTTGCAACATCACTGCTGAAAGTTGACAGGAGAGATAGATCGGTGGACAGAGTTGGGGTAGGCTCAGCAGTGCTTGTTCCAAGAATGCTCGAGATGATACTAGCCAAGTCCGTTGTAGGAGTCGCCGTAGCTGTTCCTGAGACCTCAGAAGTGGGTTGGGTGAAAACGATATCTGACGAGGCCCGGTCGATGAAGGAAGAATGGCCGACAGCAAACTGGAAATAACATTGGAATCGCTGGAAGTGCTAGATGGTGCAACTGCTGATGCACTGCTCGAAGGTGCTTCCGTGGTAGTTGGTACAATGAGGCTAGAGATATCTGTAAGGATGGAACTGATCGCTGTTCCAAGAGGAGCGGTACTGGATGCATCAGTAGGTGCGGGAGCAGATGAACCTGAAGCACTGCCAGTGAAGGAGATTCCAGAAGAGACAGCTGCAGTGGTTGTTGGCTCGTCGGATGTGGTGCTCGACGAGGTCACAACTCCACCAGGGCCGAATGTAATGGCACTTCCCGAACTCGATGCGGACGTCTCCACTGCATCACTGGTTGAAGTGGTTGTTGGCTGAACGACTGACTCTGGAATGGATCCGGTGGAGGCTACGGACGACTCTGGGGCAGTCGGCGAGACCACTACTGCTGGAGCTGATCCGGTTGAGGCAACAGAAGACTCCGAGGTTGGGGTTGGGTCGGCTCCAACAATCGTCGTCTGGTGAATCACCACGGTCGTGACGGTGTCATCGGAGCTTGAGCTTGCTGTTGGCTGAATCGCTTTCGATAGACTCTCTCCCAGACTGGTTGTTCCCACTGATCCTGCGCTTGTATCGGATCCGGTGCCGGTAATTGATTCCAGAAAGTCAGAGAGCGATCGCCTCGCGGATGCAGACCTAGAGGTCAAAACTTCTTGCGATGTCGTCGAATCCTTGGAGGTCTCTTGAGGAGCCGAGGTGGTCATGGTCGAGTTGGTAAATATCGGACGCTTAATCTGCCTGGGAAAGTAAAACTTTGGCCGATCAGGCTCGGCGGCGACCAGCGTAGAAAGGACGGCCACAGAGGCCACGAGTAGCGAAGGGGTATGCATCCTGGCAATTGTTATATTTTCGTATGCGGGAAAAACTTGGTGGAAGAGGTCGCAAAAGTTGGGATGAAGTAGTAAGGTTTAATATCTATTCGTACGCAGCATCAGTGACGCTGTTGACGATGGGCTGGCCGAGCAGTGAAGGGGCAACTGACTGACAGGACAAATTGTAATTAACGAGTGTACTTGACAAAAATGTCAACGAGTGTCCTAGAGAAGGCGATTGAAGTCAGCAGCCGTCATCGTGAATTGCGGTGGTGAGTGAGGTTCGCATGAATGATCCACGCCGATCGCGCCAAGTCTTCACGACCAGCAAAATCCAACCTGACTCCCCTTTCCCGCGCTGGGTGATCGGAATTGCGTGCGTGGATTGCGAACGAAGATTGAGAGGAACTCACTTGGTGAGATTAAACTATCGGTTGTAAACTTCAAATCGCTGTCTCAAAGGAGTGTCGTGACGAAATCGTCGAAGGAGTTGGGGGTCGGCTTGACAATCAGTTCGTTCGCTGCGCTCATGAACTAGCAACCATTATCCAACAGCCTCCGGAGGCCTTTTTTGTCTCTTTTTTTATTCAATTCGTGGTCGGAGATGTGCACTCGTGGAAGACATGCAGACGAACAGCACGACTTGTGGAAGGCCAGAGTCCTGCGAGGGGAGGTTGAGAGGTCGAGGGAGGCGGTGGAGAGGGAAGGAGAGGGAGAGGGACGACGGGGGAGGATGAGGGTAAAGTGAGATTTCAGGACAGCCAGTAGCGGGTTGGGGGGGGGGTGCAGTGGATGTGGATACGGGTGTGGGAGTGGGACTGGGCTGGGCGGTCGACGGTTCGGTACAGGACAGGACGGTGCAGCGCTGCGCAGCGTCGTGGTGAGATGGGATGGGGCTCGAGCACGGGGCGCTGGTGCTGGTGTTGGTGTTGGTGCTGGAGAGCAGCGACCGACAGCGAGGGAGAGAGACAGGCCGGGCTCAGGCTTGGGCTTGGGGCTAGGCAGGGCAGGGCAGGATAGAGTTGACTGGGGCATGCAAGATAAACGCAGGGCAGAGCAAGGGTAGCCAAAAATGGTACGGGACGGGGATGGATTGAGAGTTACTTAGCGAGAGCACGCGAAGGAACGCAGGACGAGGCAGTCGACGAGTGAGAACACGCCCATAGCTCAGAGTGGGTCCCAGACGGGGGCAGCGAAGAAATTACCACTAGGCGCAGCGTGGAGAACGATCATCAACAAGACGTGGTGGGCAGCGGAAGCTGAAATGACTTTAAAATTGGAGGTCGAGACCGTCCAACCGCTGACGAGGACGAGCTGGAGACACCAGATGGGTATCAACACGGTGACTGAGCCGTTGTGCGCAAAGCGTGAACGATCTGTTGTGTGTTGTGTGATGTGGTGGTGGTGGTGGTGTGGTGGTGGTGCACAACGTGAGGTACCTTACGGTGCAGTGCAGTGCGGTGCGGTGCGGTGCGGTGCTGCAATACGGTGCGCTCCCTCCTTCAGCAAGTCCTCCACCATCCGGGCCCTTGTTCCTGAATTGGCGAGTGGGGCACAAGGCACCGGACATCGACATCGATTTCGAACCATCATTTGGGGGATCAGCTCTGCAACGAACGAGTCCTGTCCCATGCAATGCAGATTGGTCTCTGAAATGATATGCAAACAATGATACCGTGCAGTAGGATCCCAAATCCATCTCTCTTCTACGCATGATTTCGTTTCGATCACCTCCCTCTGGTAAGTCGGTCTTGCAGGTCGTCAATACTCCACTCTGCCCTGAACAAGGCACACCCCCTGGTCCGTGGTCCTCAGCAGCTGCAGCGCCCTGTCGCGTTGTGCAGGGAGTGGCATGAAGGTGGCTTTTCCACGCCGGCCAGGATGCTGTCGGATGCTGTCAGATGCTGCTCGCCGCTCCACTTGGGGCTGGTGCCGATGCTCAATCTTCCCCGCTGGATCCACCCAGTCCCTGCAGCGGCCCACTCGGCTTGCATGCATCCAATGGTGCTGCCTGCTGGCCGTCCATCGCGGGTGTTTTGGACTGTCTTCGCGCTCCCTTAATCTCCGGCTCCCTGTCCTCCCTGTCCCCCCTGTCCCCCCCGTTCAACGCTTAAAATTACGGAGGAGGAGCAACCAGAGAGAGGGAGGAACAGGAGCGCCCAGAGAGCCACCGAGGGAGATGGCAGGATGAATAAGGACAAGCCTGCCGCCCCAACACCAGCGACCTGAGATACGACCTCCTATGTTTTGGCGGCAGTTGCACTCTGGCGCAGGACACTGATGACGATGGTGAAGATGTCTCTCGCGCTGTCTCTGGTCTCTGGTCTCGGCGACGGACAAGAGACTCGTGTCGTGAACACCAGGCACGCAAGGCACTGGCCCTCGCATGAGATAGACATTGGACGATCGCAGCCTGGAAATGGAAGGCAGGGCAGGGCAGCATGTCGCATCTGCACACGGCATCCAGCGTGAGGTGAGGCGGAACGACGCGCAACCACACCAAGCAGCACTCGACCAATCCCTCGTGCTGAAGCCCGTTGTGCAGCCAGATATTGTGCGCCGTGCATAAATATTGCCCTCAGGGTCTGGGGGAGGTGCTGGAGGTCCTGTATACAGTACTAAACTTGCCTGACATCCAGCGCAAAACACCCGTACACTGTACTGTTTGTTGGGTACTCGCCCTCTCCCTCTCCCTCTCCCTCTCCCTCTCCCTCTCCCTCTCCCTCTCCCAAAGCCCCAAAGCCTCAGATCAATCCACGTCCATACTGGATGTTGCACCTGCCGCCCACCTGAAATCTGACGGATCTGATCTCCCGTATCCATCTCCAATCTGACCTCGTGTCGCGGCTGCCATGCGAAAGAAAGAAATCCTGCAAGACATCTTGCAACAAACCAAACCCGCCTTCTGCACCATGAAAAAAAAACGTGAAAATTTAAAAAAATCCTCACGAGAAAGCCATGAGCCGTTCCTGAGCCAGAGGGCAGAGAAGACCCGCGATCGTCGTTTAGCCTGAAGCCCGCCGCCCCCCGCCAGCAAGCACGTAACCGCTTCCGGTCGGGCGTCTCTGGACTTGCCAACTTGTTCTTGAACTTGGCGCACTCACTGACCCTCAAGCCAGCCACCACACTACCACAGACACACCATGATTCTAAATATATGTTTGTAAATCATTCGTGCTGCAGCTTAATTTCGAGCTCAAGCTGACCTGACTGAGTTGGCCGAACTGACTTGCTTGGCTTGGGCCTGACCGTGCGTGTCCTTCGTACCGGCCGGACCTTACTCGTGGAGATGAGATGAGGATGGAACAGAGACAACACGAAGTCCAAGAACACCACCTGCCCACCTGGCTTCCTTCTCGACGCATTCCATCTTCCATGGCACGAACCCGACCAGGTTTCGGTCGCGTACCTCCTCGTTTCTGGCAGGTCAGTTGTCAGTCGCTCAAAGCGAGGAGGAAACACGGCGATCTCTGGTGCTCCGCCACCGCCAAGTTGGTTCCGCTCGCACCAATGAGACGCCCCATGGCTCCACGTATTGAAGATGCACCAACACCTTCAGGCCGGACGGATGACGGAGGTCGTGTCTCCGAGCAGCAACAGCAGTTGCAGAAGGATGATTCTGCCGGTTGTTCATTGAGCAGTGGACTCAGGTGAGCAGCATAGAGCAGAGCAGCCGAAGTCGTTCAGTGGTGAAAGAGAAAGAACAAATGGGGAGGGGGAAAAAGGGTAAGGAAGAAAGGGTCATGTAAAGTCGTGTTCATTCTTACAGCCCCAACCCAAAATAATCGCCCGATTGGGATCTCGGCCACTCTCCAATGGTTTGGTACCTGAGCGAGCGAACCAGACCCGCGAGAGGGAGGTCCAGATGTTGCGACCGACAAAACAGCGCTACCAGAAATTTGACGATGATCATACTAGCAAATCACTCGCGCGGCTCCCTCTCACTCTTCTCTGGACTCATTTCCTCGACTGATGAGATGATTTCCCGGTTCGACGGGTCATTCCATGCTGGCCAACTGCCGCCCGGTGGTTTGTCTGAGAATTCTCCGAGGGTAAATTTAGGTGCGTTACTGGACATATCATTCATCTTTGTTATGATGTGAGGGGGTCAGTCAGCATTTGTGTGCACCACGGATAATCAGCCTCGAAAGCATCAACAACGCGAGTGAAGTGGAAAGCGAGGAAGCAACACGCAGGTCTCCTTGAGCTCGAACCCTCTCACCTCTCATGTCTCTCCGTACTCGATCCGCTCCCTCCCTCCACACGAGACGAAGATCCCTTCACAAGCATGATCCCTCCTTACCTCCTCGAACTCTCTCTCACCCTCCTCCCCACTTGCACCTGTGACAAAGTCCTGTCGTCACCCGTCTTGCCCGTGTGCCGTACTCCGTGTACTGCGTGTACTCCTTATGCTCCCGCACACATAACACTCGCACCATCTCTATTCTGTCCCAACCTACCTGCCGTGCAGTTTCAGAAGCCCTTCCATGCCGTTTGAGCACCTGCATCTGTACTGTACCCCAACCAACGGGATGAACGGGACGAACGTCACGCAAATCTTCTAGAATCGAGAAATGCTTGGTGTTGCTCCCATTCTCCTCGTACCTGCGTACCTACGTACTTACACGACGCTTCGACGGATTCGATATCATGGATGCAATGTGCCGGAGGGATGTAACACTACAGACTGTATCACTCACTACCTCACTAACTGACATGCCGTACCAACCTCGCCTTACCACTTTTCCAGACCCCAAATCCCAATCGAAAGCAAGTCCAAACTGCCAATCAGCCAGCCAGTCAGTCATCGATCAGCTGTCATGCTGCTGCTCCCTCCTCCTCGTTCTCCTCACTTACTGCCATGTTCCATGCACGCATCACGCATCACCCATTAACCATCCACCATCATCCATCACCATCCATCTCAACAAGCTCCAACCCAGCACGCACATCCATCCTTCCATGCAAACTCCCATCCACACATCCACACACCACACACACACACCACGCAGCCAAACACCCCGCGGCTGAATTTGCAGCAGGCAGGCAGGCAGGCTGGCTGACAGACAGCGCAGCGCAGCGCATCGCGTCACCATACAAGCCTTTTGACACGTTTCAGAGGTACTGGCTTGATCGCTCCATTCGTTCGTTGGGAGCTGGGTGCTGCAAGGTGCTGCAAGGTGCTGGGGGAGACAGATGAACTTGCTTGGTTGGTTGGTGGAAATGCTCCTGCAGCGTACAGTTACCTAGTAAAAGAAAAGGATTCTGGAGTGAGTGAGGGAGGGATCGGCAGGAGAGAGAGAGGAGAGGAGAAGTTTGGCTGTGCCTTGCCTTGCTTGCTTTGCTGCTTTGCTGCTTTGCTGCTTCACATCCCAACATCTATCCGACCGACTTGTTGGATCCAACATCTAACATCCAACAACCTTCTTACTACTCTTAAGGTAGGTAAGGTAGGTAAGGTAAGGTAAGGTTAATACTGATTAATTCACTGACTAACCGACCGCCCGACTGACCGACCGACCGACTAACTAACTAACTAGCACGCTGGAGAGATAGATGCAAGCCCCTCAAACTCGGACACACTACCCGCAGCCTCCCCCTCCCTCCTCTCCTGGAATGTAAAGTGTAAAGCTAGCTAGATAGAACTGTTGCAACGCTGCCCACCCTACCCAAGACCACTGCAGCTATTGAATTCTACCCTACTGTAGCGGCGGTGGAACCTACCTGCCGGAGAACCCATTGCAGCATACCTAGGTAGCTAGCTACTTCGTCTCACGTGTGCTGGCTTGAACTAGACGGACCACTTCCGTGATTTGATTTTTTTGGCTTTCATCTCCACGGTTCTGTTCTGCAGCTCGGATGAATCAATAGCTTCGTCGCTACCTTCCCTTCATTAGCTACCTTAGCTACCGTACCTAACTTCGCGAGGTACTAGTCCATCACGCTCCAAGACACCTCACCTCCCTCGTATCCATAACACATGATAATCATCTCTGCCATCCTATCTTCTGCTCCTGTCTCTCTCCTCTATTGTTTTCCCCATCTAGTCTAGTACTAGTACGGTAGGTACTACCTCATGCAAGGTACCTCTGCTTGGCTCGCAAAAAGAAAACTGCCCATTTCAATTCCAATTCCAATCCCAAAGGCTAGGCCGGCAGCCATCCCCATCATCTCACCTCACTCACCAATATTCCTGCACATGAATTTCCAGCGCACGAGA
Source organism: Articulospora tetracladia (assembly GCA_003415645.1). Lineage (NCBI taxonomy): Eukaryota > Fungi > Ascomycota > Leotiomycetes > Helotiales > Discinellaceae > Articulospora > Articulospora tetracladia. The sequence goes on along the minus strand of PYIV01000002.1, from coordinate 3,580,702 downwards.
CATTAGTGCATTTGTTAAGAACGAAAACTCTTTTACCGTATTTATGCATGATGCATATTCATTCGCTGGTACGGTACTGTAGAACTGTATAGGTAGGTATATGTAGGGAGGTATATGTTGCACGTCCGTCCGTCCATCCATCCATCTGCCGCGAAGAAAGTGGTCACTCGGCCTAGACCCGACGATAGTAAAGGGGAGGCTGAGAAATGACTCTCCTTGCCTCTCTCACGCTCTCCTTTCCCCTGTCATCCTCTCATCCTCTGCGTCACAGTCCCCTGAACCTACCTTACTCTCCCCCTCACTTTTCCCTTTTCCTCCCCTCCCCTCCCCTCCCCTCGCTTCGCCGCCGTCCACCTTTGCTTTTTGGAGGCTGTGTACTGGATGCGGTTTCGTCTCGTTTCTCGCTTGGACGGGAGGGAGGCCGATCGTCGTCATCACGGCGCGTCTTTTTCTGTCTAAGGTGCCTACTTGCTTTTGCATGTTGGCGCGTCTTGGGTCTTTGCAAGCTGGACGCGCTGAGCTGGGCGAGTCCAGTGAGGTGCTGCGCGGCGCGTGACTGCAGCATTGAATTGGCATCATGGTTGGAGAATCGGATGTTGGGGCTTCCGCTGTGTCAGATCGATAGGAGAGGAAGGAGAGGGCAGGAGCTGAGCGGAATAGGAATCTGAAGATGTTGTTGGTTACGAGATGGTCTGGCCTACAACCTTTCGTAAGTTGGAGGTGCCTTATGAAGCAAGGAGTAAGTCTTGAAGCGAGTGACTGACAAACAAACACGAGATGCCTTGCATTCCCTTATACCTCCTCACATTCCCATCCTCTCCCACTCTCAGCTCGCTTATAACAAGCAAGGAAATAAGTACATATTACCTAAGATATCATTCCATCCACTCTCTACTATGCAGATCCATTTCCACTACCTAGGTGCTACTTCCAATAGTAAACAGAATGGATGAAGCACTGTAAATAGTCTAACATTGCTGCTCAAACGCAAAGCAAATACGGCTTCGATTGGTGATATCTTTAGTGCGCATCTTAAATCATACCAGCGTATTTCGAGGAATATATACCACTGCGAGGCATCGGGTGCATGGACAGCGAGGTATAGATACGTGGATGTATGCAAGCTGATTGTTTCCGTGGCAGTGGGGAACATACTTTCCTGATATTCCCTTACATGTACCTGCGTCTAATGTGCATTCTGTAATTCACGTAATTTTTTCGAACAGGAAACTTCAACTCAAATTGAATTCTGTGTATCCTCTAAACCATCCAGCCAAGTCTCAAATCCTACAGGTTCAAAGCCATATCAGAGCAACAGTCAAGGCTATGGCTCTGTTCTGCAAGTAGTTACTCACGATTCATTAAATGGGAAGTGGGTGGTTTGAAATTTAGTTTGTACCTAGTATATAATATTGCACAACGTCACGATATTGTACTGAATTCGAACATCAAAATCTATGAACCAGGTCAATAATCTTTGGTGAATCAAAGCACGTAAATGATTCACATAATTACCACTCCATGCTACTTTCCATTAATTCCGCTCAAGCCCACCTTGCATCGTGGAGTTTGGTAAATTACACCTGAAATGTGACGATATAAAACACGTTTTTCGTTCGCCACTCCACCATTCTCGTCGAGGAAAAAGTTGTAGGAGGACTGCAAGTTGTAAGGACTGCTAATGATGAAGAGAAGCAAGAAGACGCCGGAAAGAGTGGTCTTTGCACTTTATCAAATCGTATATTTTTCTGCTGCAGTGGTCTCTGGTGGGCTTGCTGGAAATAGAACATTGAAGGATGAGGAATGAGGAATGAGAAAATAGGAATTAAAGGAGAGCGACGGAGAAAGGAGGGAGTTAACAGCAGAAGCAGAGGTCTGGTAATGACAGCAGTTGGCAGACATCGACTTTCTGTTGCCCGTGTTGAATAGTAACTAAAACTGCTCGAGGAGAAGAAAAACAGCCGCCGTGAGAATATCTTCAAGTAACTCCTCCTAATAATACATAAAACAGCTGCACCCCACGATTGACCCGCTCGCCATAGTGTGTGATGGACGAATGAGGTTTTGGAGGAACAAGGGGAGAAATGAAGCAATTCTTGGGGCTTTATACGGTTTTGAGTCACACCTACTCTTTATTTACTATTCACCTTTTGACCGTCTTACTTTCACACCCAAAATCACAAACAAATACATTCATAAATCCGCTGTGTTTACGTGCAGGAGAGCAAGGAGCAAATCCAACTTCCGATTGCTGCTTCCTGATGGGAGGCCAGTTGGAATGGGTGGAGGGATGACAGTGCGAAGGTTTCATGTTTTCTATCACAACGAGATATCCAAATGACCAATGACAGAACGAAACCCGGTATGCTCAGGAGAAACTGGTGACGAGGAGAATCGAACAAAATACATTATGCTCATAACACCTTGAAATGCATCCAAGAATAAGTTCAACATAAAGAACAAAATCGTCAAGTTCCCATTTCCATCCTGACACCATATAACATCCCATAATTACCTGGCGCATATCTCTCATCTCGGCCATGTCTAAAGCATAAGAAGATCTCCGTTCTGCCCTCTACCTGTCGTAGGCTGATAGATTTGCTCTGGCGCATTTTGATTCACAACGTACTGCATCTCACCTCTGCCTACAGTAGGGCTGCTTCCAAAACCGTCTTCATTACCGTTGATGTGCATGGCAGCCATCTGCTGGTTTCCCACGCCGGCAAAAAACTCATCTGCTGCGTCGACCGCAGCAGCTAAATCTCCGTTCTGAGGCGGACGGACAGCAGGCTGGTTACCCATACCAAAAGCCGAAAGTGACTTTTGCGAATCCAACCCATTTGAGTACATGTTCTGCCTTTGAAGAGCAGGGCTGTCCAGCAACTTTCGAGGACGAGCTGACCGGAAAACCTGTTGCACGGGCTTTAAGTACACCGTTGCAAGTGTGCCGACGTTGAGACACATCTCCTCCAATGTTGCCGGATCCAGCTTTTCGGACTCGGCGGTGATAGGTGGCTTTTCACCCATGACGATCAGTTTTGCCGTTGCCATGTCAGATGAGAGAAGGCGCCAGTACATGTACCCTCTGTCTCTTAGATCTGGATTATCGGTGTCTTCTGTCGCCCACTTCAGAACCTTCGGAACAAGCTCTTGTCCCTTAGTTGGTCGCTGGATGAAAAGCTTTACGGTTGCTGTCAATAGAGCTAACTGAACCTCAACAGGTTCGTCTGCGAAAGAGTACAGGAAATCCTCAAGAAGTACGTCTGAGTTCTCAATTCGAGAGGCGTATTGCCCAATAACCCAGATCATCGCGGCTTTAGCTTCTGGCTCATCCAATGAATCCAAATTCTCGCAGAGAGTAGAGATGATGGACTCATACTCGTTGGGGTATTTCCGGAAGATATTCCGAATGACCACTGTGGCTTCTTGCACGATATATGTCACCTTTGTGGCAACAAGTTCGAGGAGAGTATTAATGCACCTCTTCGCTGCTGGCTCAATCTTGATAGCCAACTTTCCAATCGCCCGTACAGATTTGCGCACAAAATGTACGTCAATCTCTGTCGCATATTCTCGCAGCTCAGTCAGGACTTCCTCGATGTTCTTCTCCGTAGCCAACATGAAGATCAACTCTAGCTTGGTGACCTTGACATATATTGGGTCGTTATATTTGCAGAAAAACACTCTAATGTCATTTCTGAGAACTTCAGGTCGCCTCTGTAGGATCAACAATGCGTTTCGCAGGGCAAGATATTGTACTTCTGGTCCTTTCGCGAGCAACGTCACCAAAGGAGGTGACAATTTTCTGCATAGCGCCGAGATTTGTTTTTGGTCCGCAATGTAGTTCATGAGGTAAAGAATAACTCTGATGCATGTGAGCACTACTGCGGAGTTCGAATGCGATAGTCGTGGAGATATCCGTTCCGCAAGGAGTAAGGCCTCGGAACATTCTTGGGGGACGTAAGACATTAATGCTTCTAGGATATACGTTTGACCCCATCTAGATTCTTGTCAATAAAAGCTCAGGTTTTGGTAAATTTCTCAACCTACTCTGAGCAATCCGGCAAAATCTGGACCATCTTTGAAGCATTCCCATAGTCGATCGTGAGCTTGATGGCATCACTCCTTTCCCAGATATCCATCAAACTTGCAAGTGCACTAGCAACAACTGTCGGATTGTCATCCCTCAACATGGAATTCAGCCTGTCGATAAGATCCGAACTTTCCACCAGATTCCTGTCATGATCATAGAGTTTGGCAACACAAAATGCTGCGGTTTTCCGCACGTATGGATCTGAGTCTTTCAGCAACTGTTTTGTAGGCGGTACAGTAGCCTCGACAAATTCTCTGACGTGTATGTATGACATGGTTCGTAAAGCAAGAGCTCTGACTAGTGGATTTGAATCGTTCATGTCGGCTTGTAGGGTAGGTAAAGCTTTCAGAGCAACCTCGGGCTTCATTCGAGCGTAGTTCACGAGGAAAAGGAAGCACCTAGAGTTTATCAGCATCACTCGCGATTTGTCTCTTTTTAAGAACTAACATCTTCTTGATCTCCAAGCTAGGTATCTCCATACAACCAACGATATCCGGGAAGAGCGCAACCATGTCATTGTTGCTCATCGTCATGTTGGCCACAATCTTCTTGAGCGCAATCTTCTTGGCCGCATGATTCTTGTCCTTCTTTCCCCACTGTTTAATTCTAATCGAAGTTCCGCGACTTTGCCCTGTGGAGTACGCCAATATGGTGAGCCCAATGTCCCTCCATAACCTGGGGCGGGGGGAGATATGATGGCATAAACATCCCAGCGATAGAGTGCTCAAAAGAGAGCCCAGAACTGTGGCGTATGCTATTGCACAGACAAGCAGTTGCCAAGGGATATATCTGTTGGATATATCGCAATCATCCGCGGCGGGGAGCTGTTGTAGCACTTGACTACTCCGCAAGCGCTTGTGTCGCAGAGAGGATGGAAAAGAATATAAGAAGTTACATACTCTTGCGAAAAGCTTCGCATCTCCCCCGCCTGAGCTCATGGTGGGCAGATCTGGGCCTCACTTAATCGGGCACCCCTTTGTGTATAACCCCTCCTCTGCTGCAATCTTTGACCAACGAGAGTCGATTCTTGGAAGGCCGGGAAGGCGCAGAAGCTGTCACACGACACTCTCACCTCCAGTTTGGGGATTCGTCGCCGGGCAAGTAGATGTCCATGAATTCGCGTTCTTAAGATATTTCGTCGGGCTCTTTGGGGAATTTTTGAGACGTCGTGGGAGCTCCCTGGGTCCAATAGGAGTTGTACTGGGAAAGGCCGGGATCTGCTTACTTGAGACCCGTACAAGGGCGTCGCGCGCTCGCCTACCCGCGAGACTAGACAAACGTCTTCCCATGTGCCAGCAGCAACCTTATCAACGCAATCCATACCAGACTGTCGCATAGCTCAGACTCTGCAGACAACAGACTTGACATGGCAGACCCTTTACCTCCGCCACCCCAATGGGTGCTTGACCTAACCTCGCCACCAGTCGCAAAGAAGACAGCTGGTATCCCCGACCCACCGGGATTCACAGCAACAGCAGTAACCGGCAAGGTAGGCCAAGGACATTTCAATGTTGGAACGCCAGCTAACCTATGTCTAGAAGCAACAAGCCTCCTCCAAAGTCGCTGTTCGAGCTCCTCCTACCAATGAAGAAATGGACGTTTTGAAGCTCAAGAAAGCGTGGGAAGTTGCCTTGGCGCCAGTCAAACAGCTCCCTATGACCGCGATCATGATGTACATGTCCGGAAATTCTCTGCAAATATTCAGTATTATGATGGTGGTCATGGCATTCAAGAACCCGGTCATGGGGCTGATGGCGACAAACTCAGCGTTTGAAAGGTTCGAGACAGAAGGCACGAAAGCGAATTTGTTGATGGTGAAGGCTCTGTATGTGGCAATGCAGGTTCTAGCTCTGGGTCTGGGTGTATGGAAAGTGAATGGGATGGGACTGTTACCGTATGTGCAGATGCTCCAACCTGGGAAGAGAATTGTGCTAATATTGATGCAGGACAACGAGGTCGGATTGGCTGGCTTGGGAAGCGGCGCGAGTTCCTCTGGAGACAGCGATACCAGCGTTTTGATGCTTGGCATAATGAAAAATAAATCGGCGTTATCGCTTTACTGTCTTGGATGAAGATCATCGTACCAGTCTTTTAGCTGTCTTCCAAATGTGCTCTACGGTGCATGAGACCAAAGACTGCATGCTCAAACTTCCCAGAAGATTTTTTGATGCATAGTTTGAGGCCAGATGTTGTACCTGGCTGTATCAAAGGATCTCTGGTCCTACAGCCAAAGAGGGTAGCTACTGAAGAGCCCATAGCTTTCCAACCACTCCTCGAGTTGAAGACAGCTAGAGTTCATAATTCTAGAGAGCTACGAGTCAGAGGTTATCATCACACCGCCCATATTCTTCTTCCTCTTGCATTTGTCACCGCTACGTGTAGTTTTTTCATTTGGATTTCTTTACATCTATTCTTCATTAACTTTAGAATGATTTCATTTCTGGCCAAAGGCTTAACACTACCACAGACATATGCTTCAAAGCAATCGGGTGAAGTAACAATCCAACTGACATGAACGGTGTGAGATCGAATCCAAGGTTTGAGAGAGCCTGGTATCTGATTGAACAAGGTCCGACAAGTCGACTTCGTCACTCTGTAACCCTCATCGCTTTGAGCGACCGTCCTAGTCGTAGATGCCTTGATTCATGTTGCCTCTGTCAGAAGCTTCTCAAAAGTTCTTACGAAGAGGTGCTATGTGAGCATATTTTACGGTGATGATGACAAGCCAGTTGCAGGGGTTACCCCGCTGTTTTGGGCGGATCATGAACAGGCAACTACAGCCTTATGTTTTGCCTTTTACATAGTATTCTCAATCACTCCAACTTCGTACAAGCTTTCAAAACTCGTCAAGATCACTGAAGCTCTCTCAATCTACTTCTTTTAGCTGTTTTGGATCTTAACGAAACATTAAGTTCTCATTCCCAGCCGTCAGATACTCCCCAACTCCCGTGTATCATGTCTGCCACCACACTCAGCAGTCTTGACTTTCCCTCTCCTGACCCAACGCATTTTGTACACATTCTCTCTAATCTTCTTTCCGAACAAGAATGCGCTGATATTATCAAATCACACACGAATCTGAGACCGTCAAATCTCACACTCGGTACGATTCGTACTCGTGAGCAATTCGACGACAGGGCTCTTGCAGCCTTATTGTGGTCACGTATGAAGCAGTTCTATGCTGGAAACAGAATTAAAGACGAGGCCGGGTACTGGTGGAGAGCGGTAGGACTTAATCCTAATCTAAGGCTTTCGAAATACGAGAAAAGTATCCCAGCCATTACTGAGATATCAATATTTTGAAATGCTAACTTAAGCCAGGAGGCAAGTTCACAGCCCATTTCGACTACCGACGCAATATAAGTCTCAACGAACAGACATTCTTGTCTGTCAACATCTATCTCAACACCGTTCTCCCAGAAAACAAAGGTTGCACCCGCGTTCTTGAACACATCCCTGGTCAAGGTGACTATTGGAATGGTGTTGATGAATTAAAAGCAATTGCGAAGATCCACCCGGTGATGGGCACAGCCTCTGTATTTAGAGATACGCTGTGGCATGATGGAGAGGAGTTGTTGGGTGGGATTAAGTATTTGTTGAGGACTGACGTAGTATTTGAGAGAGAGGGGCCATTTATTTTTGCCTAGTGAAGGGGGTAGAGAAGGGAATCTTAAGTCGGGGAGTATGAATTCATGACGTGACTGTTACCGGAGAGGAGAATGCGCATGAGGGTCAGGATATTGAGAAATCCTTGTATTGTGGAGGACGCTGGATCGCTGTGTTTAGAATACAAGAAGTTGAATCTGAAAGACATAGCTGCGTCCAGTGCATTCTCGATTTGTTGGCACTCAGCGAAATAACTGCATTGCCATCAAGGCATATCTATGGAAAACTGACGAGAAATGCTTGCTTAAATTGCTTCGCTGGTGTGTACAGGAAAAAAGACACCTGACAAGGTACGGGGTCCGCTCTTCCTGAGAAGACAATACTCAATACTCACGACAGTGCCCTCCTACGTCGCATTAAGACTTACATGCCAGCGCTTCCATAATCGCAATATCTAACGGGATTAGCATCCGACATCAGTAATAGCTGAGGTGGTGAATCTGCAACTACTGAATCCTTCATGGCAACATCAGCTTCTCACTTTGGAAGAAGATTGAAGAGTTGGCTCGAGGAGCTACTGAATACAGGTATTTTGTCACTTCTCACTGATAGGTGCTCATGTTCATAAATAGTGTAAAGGATCACGAATCCATAAAGTGACTCCCGCTGTGTGAGGCTGACGCCTCGGGAAGTCGATTGCTGTGCCGCTGGCCCCCAAAGCACAGCCGCCTGGATACAGATATAGATTTGTGACGATGAGCCAATTGAATTTCAACAGGGGCACTGTTAACCCAGGAAAATTCCAGAGTTTCAGCGACTGTAATCCGAAACTGGAGCGAATGTCAGCATCTCGAATTTTACGACCGCTACCTTGAAGGGTAAGACACGACAACAGAGTCTGGGTCGCATTCTTTGAAGAATAGAATACATAGAAATCATATTCATATGGCGTCAAGAGATGTAGGTATACCTCAAGCGGTAACGTCCTCCACATACTAAACTCAACCGCCAGAAATATCATGATGCCCCTGAGGCGTTGCCGCCTCACGATCCTGAGATCATCAATACCAAGAGCCCATTCCTCTTCAAAGTAGCTCCGAGCGAAGCTCAAGCTCACGTCATGGACTACGAAAAAGTCCCCCGCCGGCTTGGGGACATGAAAGCATCAAAATTCTGGCTTATCCTAGCTTTGGTGTGTGCTCTTGTTGTCGCCGTTACAGTTGGAGGCGCCGTAGGAGGCTCAATAGCATCAAGAAAAAGTGATGCTGCAGTGAATTCCGCCCAGAACTCAACTACAAGGTATTGACACTTGAAATTTAACATCCGTGCTTTTAAATGTTGACCCGCTGCAGTGCTACAAGCTCTACCACCAGCTCCTCATCAAGCGGAACAAGCGTATCAAAAACCTCCGCCTCTTTCTCCTCTAAAGCCACCGCATCCCTCACGCCCTCCAGTGATTGTAAGAACAACACGAGCTATTCGTCTCTCTTCGCTTCTGGGGCAGAAGGCAATGTGCCCTCTGGTGCTGGACTGACCTTCACCAAACTCTGCGCAACTGACGACAAGGGGGTCGTCGTCGCTTCTGCATTTTTCTTCACTTTTGAAGACTGTATTGACCTATGTGCTGGCCTTAACTTTTGGAGTGGGGATCGTCGCTGTCGCGGTGTCACTTTCTTGGCGTCAGGCTCTAGGCCAACTAATTGCTGGGCACATAACACGACCTCTTTGAGTTCTAACTCGATTGTTGACTCGGCGATTTTGGCTTGAACCTTGGTATAGGGAATGTTGGTTGATTCTTTTTAGACGAGCTGTAATATGAAGCATGTTCTTGAGTTATCTCTTTTGTGCTACATTTGTTCATCTGTAGATGCAATGACCTCTAATAATATCACCAAGAAATGTCGAGCTGATTGCTCGCCCGGGGTATACGCAAAGAAAACAAGCTCCACGCGACAACACAGCTATCTTTTGTAGACATCTTCCAAAGCGACAAAATCACCGCCTAATACTCTTCTCCCTTTCCATCGTCATCTCCCTGCTTCCTTCACCCTTACCCTTGCGACCCAACCAATCGGAGCCCCCTCCCCTCCTTGCCTCCAACTTTTCCTGCGATTCCCGTTGTTTCTTATCCCACAAACTCCTAACCTTCGCATTACTCGCGCCCCCATTCCACACTCGTTCGCTGTAAATTCCCGCCTTCCTGCCCCCAGGATAGCGACCTTTTCGTACTTTGCGTTTGCGCGAGAAGTAGGTGCATGTGAGGTAGAAGCCGTGGATATGCCCGGGAAGAACGCCAGCGATGAAGAAGAATGTGTTTATCAGGCAGTCAGTGCTGGGTCCTGCGATCTGGGATGGAGGCATTAGCTATAGGGGAGGATATATAGGAAGAGGCGTGAATAGAGAAAAATTATGGGTTGGGAAGGAGATTTGAGAATGGGGCTGGGAGAGAGCAAAGGGCATAACTCACCACCATTACCGCGAGTGGTGGGCCTGGACGTGTCTATTAGTACTTGAGGAGAGTAAGAAGGGTAGGGTGCGGCTCACAGAATATGTTGATCAGAAAGATCATAATACGCTCAGGTAACTCGTTCAGCATCTTGGAACCTTTTACAATCGCGATTCTTCAGGTAACTATTTTCTTTCTCTTTCTGGTCTTCAGTTGAATGAATTAAATTAACCTGGAACTGAGAATTGATGTGATGTTTTGTGATGCAGAAGTAAATTAAGGTTCGAACGGGATGTCACTGAAGGAAATCATACTTATCTTATCACCATTTCGCATCAGATCAATTTCTTGAATCGTATGTTCTGCAACTGGGTCGTCGGGTTGGTGGCGATGACGCTGTTGATGCATGCCGGGAATGGTAGAGCGAAAGCAGGATTGCGATAGACAGGGGGCTGAAGCGAGTTCATGTGCGGCAGTCTTCGCTTGGCGGAGGATCAATGTGGTAAGCATTTGTACCCAGGTACTTCAATCTGTCCATTCCATTTTATTGAAGGGATTCATCACAATATGCTGCAATCTTGAAATCCTTTGAGGCTGGGAACAGTATAGCTCCTGCTGAAGCAATTGTTGGCTGTTCAGCTATCGATTACCTGAATGTGGTCTCGAGGCTCTGGGATTTGAATGCATCCATCCTCGTTTAAAATGTGGCATCGAGGCTGAAAAGGAGGCTGAGGGATCAAGACGCCTGTAAGATGGAGATGTATTTTGCGCGAGAGTAATACCATGAAAGTGAGCAAGGCAGAATTACGGTTCCTTTAGTTTGTGTACCAATGATACATGAAACATCATGGGGCTCAAGATTCTCGCGCAGATGTCAGGGAAGACCTTAGAGAGACCAGAGAACTGTTTAATTTAATGATATAACTGGAAATTGTGCCGGGAAAATGACGGTAAGCAACTCTGACGACAAAGTTTCAACTCTGGTATAACGTAAGCTGCGCACCTTCTGAGAATTCACATGATCCTGGTTCAGTACAAAGGTATGGAGCCTGCGACGAAGCCTCCATCTGACATAGAGTCGATTGTCGTTATGGATATCTCAGCAATAGACACGAGAGAAGTAGAGAATCAGCCAAAAAGAACTCGGAGACGTGTGAAGCGCTCAAGAGGAGGTTGTAAAACATGCAAGTAAGTCAAGTACTACCTTTAATATTTCAGCTCAGAGGTCTAACATCTACTTCAGAACAAGACGTGTCAAATGTGGTGAAGAATATCCTATCTGCAGTGTCTGCAAGAAATTCGGCATTGTGTGCGATGGGTATCTTCAACTGGTCAAAAAGCACAACATTGTATTGGGTGCTGAGCATCGTCCTAAGCTCCTTCCCAAGCCCCAAATCGTGGAGCCATCTCCCCAGCATCCATTCCACGATGAGACAGATGATAAATACTTTTCTTTGTTCCAAAGCAAAGCTAAAAGCGTCTATCCATATTCAGAATTCGAAACCTGGCGGTTACTAGTACTGCAGTCATGCCATATACCAGCTATCCGACACGGGATAATTGCGGTTGGGGCTTTGGAAAAAGCTTCGATGTCAGCCGGGATTTTGCAGTCTCGATACTTGACCTACAATGAGAGTGCAGCAGTACACCACCGAGCTGCCCTGATATCCTACGGCAAAGCAATAAGAAGCATAAATGATGCCCTAGCAAATGGAGATCAAGATCTGCGAACTATTTTGCTCACAAGTCTTGTCATTTCTTGCTTCGAAGCATTTAACGGACAGTACTTTTTGGCAAATTCGCAAATCCTCACAGCATTGCGACTGCTCTATGAATGGAAGACCACATGCTCCACTGATCTGCCACTTGGATATGCATCTCCAAGACCTCATGAGATAGAAAATGATCTCGTTCAGGCCATTGGTCGATTGGAGATACAAACAATTGGGTCAACAAATACACACACGTTGGAGGAGCACTCATCCTTAAGAATGGAGAGTGACAGAATAGCTCGCGATACGCCGTTCATGTTTGAATCAATTCGAGCTGCCCAGGTGTATCTAGAACTTCTGATGCGTCGTGTAGAGCATTTGGGGTATGTGTTCGGCGGCATTCTCACTCGACAGCCTGAGCGGCCACATTATGGATCTGCAGAGAGCCATCTTGGAGGACTTGGTTTGCCGAACCGCTCAGATCTTATGGGTCATACATACCCTGGAAATTTCGAGGGAGGCAGGAAAGATTCCAGAGCCAATGCTGTGAAGATGAAAGCATCACAGCTAGCGGAGTTGCAGAGATGGCAGACGGCTTTCAATTTGATGCTGGCTGCTAAATTCAATATGCAAGAGCCTGTAGAGTGCAAGCTGCTGAGGATACATTCGATGATCTCCATCGTGATGACCAAAGGCCTCTACCGAGACTTCGCGGCTTTGGATGAGCTCACTAGCTATATGCAGGATATCATGGATCTCGCACGTAGTCTCCTCGAATACTGGGACAGCAATGGGGCCCCAAAATTTTCACTGGACTCTGGTGTTGTCCTACCGCTCTATATGATTGGATTGAAATGCCAACATGGATCTGTTCGGAGCGAGATAGTTGCCCTTCTTTTCAAATTTCCGCGCAGGGAGGGAGTTTGGGACAGTGTATTGGTTGGGAGAGCGATTGAATTCGTTCGATCAGTTGAAGAGGAGTACATGAAGGACGACACAATCCCCGAATGGTGTCGCGTGTCTGATTTAAGAGTTCAAGTGGTCCCGAAGAACAGAAAGCACACATCATATGTAGACAGAAAAGAAGCCCCGAAGATGTAACTACAAGAGAAAGACGGAAGGTGGTGAGCTGTCGCCTATGCCTCTCAGCTCGTGACGATAATTCGTATAGTGTGCAGTAATAAAGCATTGAAAGAATGATGCGGCATTTCTTAGATACGACTATTTGTATATATATTCGTTCGAGTAGGTAGTCCCATATATACTACAGGCAGTATCTGCCTTATTGGTCAAGAATAAAGAGATAATGCGGACAGCTCATTAAACCTTTGAGAATGATCAATGGAAACAGCAGGAAGAGAAAGAGGACGAGAAAGGACGAAAAGGGGAAATAGGATGCACAAACCCCTTAATTGCCTTCCGTCGCCAATCATGTGACACATGGCATGTGACGTCAGGTCCAAGCTCGCGTTTGGAGTCGCTCTGAGCACAACAACGCGACTCTGAGAGGAGATCTACGAAAGAAAACATCAAAAGAGACGACATTAAACAGTCTGCTGTTGGACGAAAGAAGACGGAGTGTTAAAATGTCTCGCAAGCGTGCTGCGGAATTTATTGATTTAACCGGAGGCGATGAGAATCGGCAGCATAAGCAAGCGCGCGTCAACTCAAGTCAATCATCTCAGCCGAGCTCCAGCCAGTCACTGAACCCACGAGACGCCTGGGGCGGGGCTGAGCCAGATGAAGGTGAAGAAGTCATTGACTTGAGTCAGGATAATGAAGAGTCTTCGGGCTGGCTTTGTGTCGGCGCGGTCGATGCCAAAATTGTTGGTCTTCGATACTATAGCGGCTTTGCGACTATAGGGGAAGTTGTGATGGTCCGTCGCGAACCTAGCAATCCTTATGACTCCAACGCTATACGTATAAATAATGTCCAAGGTACTCAGATCGGTCATGTACCGAGAAATCTAGCGTCAAAACTGGCACCGTACATGGTATGTTTCATCGAACCCTTTCAGCACGTCTCTTAACAATTGCTAGGACTCTAGGTCTATTGTTGTAGAAGGTGTTCTTGCCGGGGAATCCAATGGCTATGACTGCCCGTTGAACTTGAAGATATTTGGTCCCAGTGAATCTGAAGCTCGTGCACAATTAGAGGCCAAGCTCAAATCAGACCGAGTGCCAATCAGAAAGCAAGGCATTGCAGCGCCGAAGCAGACCAAGCAAGCGGTAGCTCCCCCTCCTAGGAGTCAATTGGGGTATCACAGCTCTCAGAGCTCGCAGCCATCCAGCAGCCAGCCAGAAATCCCCGAGCTTGGGATAGAGCATTTTGTCCAGAATAGCGAACGTTTCAATCCTCGTGATGCCGAGAAGCTTGTGGAGGCTTGGGGAGCGGGCGAAGAGGCACTTTCTAAGATGCCAAAAGCCGGTCAGCCTGAGAAACTGAAGTCAACACTCCTTCCATATCAGCTTCAAGGACTCCAGTGGATGCTGGAGAAAGAAAATCCAGTCTTGCCAGCTGCTGGATCTGCAGATATTGTCCAGCTATGGAAGCGTGCCCAGGGAAGGAACAATGCATTTCAAAATATCGCAACCCAATTTCAAACCACAACTCCTCCGAATCTTGCCAGGGGTGGTATTCTTGCAGATGATATGGGTCTGGGCAAGACGCTTCAAGTCATTAGTGTCATACTTCAAGGTGGACCTGGCACAACTTTGATCCTTGCGCCTGTCAGTGTGCTCTCAAACTGGGCTCAGCAGATTGAAAGACATGTTAAGAAGAAGTTCATGTTGAAGGTTCTTACATATCACGGTAGTAGTCGGAAACGATTAAACCATCGCGATTTTGAAGAATATGATGTTGTCATTACATCCTATGGCACTCTAAGTGCTGAGTACTTGCCGAGAGGGATAAAGATTCCAGAAAAACTACCACGAAAGGATGGGCTTTTTTCCATGAATTGGAGCCGAGTCGTGCTTGACGAGGGGCACATCATCAGAAACCATGCCACAAAGTCTGCCGTCGCAGGTGAGTAGCATATTCTCGCCAAGAAATTTCGGAAATCAACCGTTATATCCTCCAATATTACTGAAGAGATAAACTAATGTTGATATTTTCCCGCAGCTACGGCACTTTTAGCAAAGGCACGATGGGTTTTATCGGGAACTCCTATTGTGTAAGTATAATGTGTGAATCGAGTTCCTGCCCGCTAGAGGCTAGCACCCAGAAAGTTGAGGATATTGGACCATAACGAGGCCGAGCCAGCGGATTCTGTGTTGATATCTCTTGATCCATCGGCTATCAGTGCTAGGAGATTGTAAAGATGGTATTTTATGATCTTGTGCTAACATAAATTCTATAGAAACACGATCAAGGATCTTTATTCAATGCTGAAATTTTTGGGTATCACAGGCGGTCTCGAGCGACTCGAATTATTCAATGCCGTGCTCACTCGCCCACTTAATTTTGGCGACCGAAATGCGGAAATTATCCTTCAATCAATCATGAGAACTATGTGTCTCCGAAGAAAGAAGGACATGAAATTTGTTGATCTGAAGCTACCCGAGTTGTCAGAATACGTCCACAGAATCCCCTTCCGTAGAGACGAGCGTGAGAAGTATGATGCATTACAGTAAGCTTGCCTATTATTCATACACAGCAGTACCTAACAATGTTCAGATCTGAAGCCAAAGGAATGGTCAAGCGATTCCAATCGGGCGAAAAGGCCAAAAACGGTCTGGACATGTATCGCCACGTCCTTGAAATCTTGTTGAGAATCCGACAGGTTTGCTGCCACTGGAAGCTCTGTGGTGCTCGTGTCACAGATCTCATTTCTCTTCTCGAGAAAGACGAAGTTGTGGCCCTAACGAAAGAAAACGTGGCAGCCCTGCAAGCCCTACTCCAAATCAATATTGAGAACTCTGAAGAGTGCGCAATTTGTTTGGAAGTATTGCATAATCCAGTCATCACAGCCTGCAAACATGTCTTTGGACAAGAATGTATCGAGCGAACGATTGAGCTTCAAAAGAAGTGCCCTATGTGTAGAGCCGAACTGGTTGACAAAGAGGTCCTTGTTCACGCGAAATCCGAGGCCAGCGACGATGAGGCGATTGACACCGATAGCAAATCCTCGAAGACGGAAGCCCTAATGAGCATCCTAGCTGCGAGTCGCAAAGACCCATTATCAAAGGTAGTCATCTTCTCGCAGTGGACCTCCTTTCTCAACATTATCCAAGCCCAAGTAGAAGAAGCTGGCATGAAATTCGCACGTATCGACGGATCCATGTCGGCCCAAAAACGCGATGTCGGTATGACTGCTCTTGAAACAGATCCTGACTGCCGAATCCTTCTCGCTTCGCTGGCTGTATGCAGCGTCGGACTCAATCTCGTCGCAGCCGACACCGTTATTCTAGCGGACTCCTGGTGGGCACCTGCAATCGAAGACCAGGCTGTGGATCGTGTGCATAGACTAGGTCAGACGCGGCCATGTACTGTATGGAGACTGGTCATGGAGGATAGCATCGAGGAGCGTGTGTTGAGTATCCAGAGTGAAAAGCGAAAATTGGTCGGCAAAGCGTTCCAGGAGAAGGAGAAGGGAGGAAAGGAGAAAACCACGAGAATGGGGGATATTCTCAAATTGCTTGCTTGATTTGGTACTGATGGGAAATGATCGACAGTTCAAGACTCTGGCGCTTCTCGGTTTTATCTGAAATGGGAGGTGCGATCTGGTTGTAAAGTTTGCATTCAAGGTTTTGCGAAAAAAGTTGGAGTTGGATAAATATCTCTCGATGTCCTTGTAAGATGCTACAAAGTATAAACTAAGGTGTTGTAAAGTCTTAAGGGGCCACCTTAGTTTTCTTCTCCTCAGAAGATGTACAAACAACCGTTCACCAGCTCCAGAAAGGCCGTAGGTGTATATTTTGAACTTTTGTGCAGCTTTGCTAGACCCTGATGCACCTAGCATATACTTCGTATAGCGCCGAGGCTCTCCTTCTCGAAGCACTCACGGAACGCTATCTTTAGAGTCATAGTGATATTATTTAAGTTCTAACACCTACCAGACGCTTCTACAGCCTAACCCTGACAACTCCCTTCCTTTTTGCCCAATCTAATCCCATGACCGACACCTGATTCTAACAGCATTCTTCCTATCGGGTGACAAAGTACCACTGGGAAATCTGCTCATGCTCGCTTTCGTCTTTGCGGCACCATCCAAATCCAAAATCTCAATCTCAAAAGCCCAAAGCATCATGGCAACCACGAGCAGCATCTCATTTTTCGCATAATGCCTACCAGGACACATGTTCGTACCGCCTCCAAAGGGAATATATACACCCTTTAAGCCTTCAACACTATACTTTGCTTCTTTGTCGTCAAGGACAATTGGATTGGTGAGGGGGATGTCCTCGCAATTTTTCCTGAGTGGTCCAGACATAGAGTCTGTTGGGTAGATTAAGAAACGTTCCGCCCAGAAAGTGTCGAGCGGGTGTTCTTTCTTGCCATCGGGAAGAGTCCGGCCTTCATTCCAAATTGTAGCATCTCGGTGGGAAAAGTAGATGCTTGCTAAGATGATCTTGCCCTTTTCGACCATCCATTTGCCAAATTTCATGTTTGGTATGACAGAAGTCTGAAGTGAAGTTAGAATTCGGGTATAGTCTCTCTGGAGTGAAGGCGAATGACTTACCCGGTTTATGAACATAGCAATGCGGAGTCTCAATACTTCCGAAACTACAGAGTTCAAGAGGGGGCAAGCATGAAGCTTCAAGAAATCGACAGAATCTGGCGACTTAGAGGAGAAGCAGTGCGCGATCTCATCTCGGATCCTCACAGTTAGAGACTTTTCTGCAAGCACATGCAGCAATGACCAGCCTGCGGCAGGGATGACATTCGCATTTGCACTATGAACTGTCAGAGAAGTTTTCCAGATTAGCAAAGTGAATGAGACTTACCCCCAGATCATGCCCAGGTCAATTGCTGCATGACCCGTGGCTGAAAATTCCGGAACTGCGGCATAGATCGCTGCCCGGCCTCTGATCACAGCAGCACCCCAAACAGGCTCCCAAAGCACATTTTCCAAGTGATCACTTCTAGGATCAAGCTGATCTCTTGCCCAAGCGTGCCAACGTGCGATGCTTTCATGTGCTTTAATTCTCACAGCGTAAGCTCTCGGGGCTAGCCATCTTGGTGTACGCTTCAACAATGTAAGGAGGCACGAATCAAAGGCCCAGAAATCTTCGATAAATGTAGGATTTAGTCGTAGAAAATGCTCTCCGCACAAAGCCGTCGTCGTTGCAATGAATGTTTCTGTCTGTACATACTCGAAGATATCAGGGAGTTCAACCCATTTGTCTCCAATTTCATCACTCTTCTTGTCAATGCGCAGTTGCAAGTTTCTCACAAATTGGCGAGATAGCTCTGCCAAACCAGCGCCAGTAAGCCAAGTACCGAAGCCATGATGGGTAAGATGGAAAAGCCTCCGCTCAGGAGAAATATTGGAGCCGGGATCAGGCTTGACGTAAATGCCAGAGTTGTCCTCTTCAAAGATTTTGGCATCATCAGAATTCATTCCAAAAGCAGTTACTAAGGAGAGAAGAGTAAGAGCCTTAGTAGAAACATCCTTTGATTTGTTGAAAATTGATTGAATACTCTGTGCCCCAGATACAATGTAGATTTTCTCCGAACCAAGGGTGAGCCGAACAGGAATGTTCCGGTAATTTGAACTGTTACATCTGTCAGTTTTGACACTCAGAAAAGATATCGGAATACGAACGTAAGGTGGCTGATTAGTTGCAGCGGATTGATCGCGAATTGGAGTGTGTTGCCTATGTATGGAAAACTGTATGGTATAATCGGTGCTTCGATGTTTGCGGTCGAAGACTTGCTGTTGAGACTTTGGAACGAAAGTAGGGAAGTCGCCAGAAAAGTCAAGAGGAAAGGCGATGTAAACAGAAGGACAAATAGCAGGATATTCCTATATTCTTCGGATATTGGTAGCACAAAACTAGCCATTACTTCATTGATGGGCAACATTTCGAAGACTCCACATCCACAGAGACGTGGAAACATGAGGCGATTCAAGCCTCCACTTATATAGGTCGGGCTTAAGTTTTCCTATCGGTGCCGAGTCTCTAGTAACACAAGCCTGTGGGATCGAAAGTTCTAGGTGCATCTTTGACACGAAGCAAGGACCATTGTCATGTGGTGCAAGCCACAAGCAAAAACCAACAAGTCGGAAATCACAATACCCATCCTCTGTTTGGGACCAGTGGCATCTTATTTTTCGTATTCCACCAATCCTTTTGTGGTTCATTTACCCATTGGTCAGGCGATGCGAGAGATGATAGGCGGCAAGGTTGATGGGCTACAGATCCCTTGCAGATCTATCTCGCGCATGGTTGAAGGAAGAGAGAGAGAGTTACACAACCAGACGCAAGGGTGGTTGGGCTCATCTCTGTTCTATATTATTGCACCCAAATATTGAAAATGTTTACCTGTATCTTGCCCGTCTGCTTCAAAATGTTCTAGAACGGCCATGAATTTACATTGAGCCAAGTTTCGAGTCAGATATACCTGTTTTCTGAAATGGGGATTAACCTAGCTCAAGTAAAATACGAAGAGCTCAAAAGACACCTCAAATTCATTTGTAAAAAGACTGATGCTGCAAAGGATCTTATCTATAGTCTCAAACCCTCGGCAATGCAATTTTATCTATACATCTTTCACTCCAGCATGTGCCAGTGATTTCTCTGGTGTTCAGCTTCGTCAACGACACAAGAGATTCCTTGAATAGCTGCATGGGATCCATATACCACCGAATATTGACCGCTCAATTCCAGGGCTTGAACGTCATCACTTTGAACGGTTTACCTATTGAAGTTCTATTTCGATTACGTCCGTATTCCGTCCTCGAGCCGGGAATAATGTCTTTCAAGTTGCTTTGGAACTAACAGGATCACATGCTCTCCCTTGTTCAACAGAAAGCCACAGCCCCACTTGAGATTCAAAATACCACAACTGCTATTCTTGTAAGCATTTCCGAACGCCTCGTCATCATCGAGGAGCTAGGATATGAAAATGCCATCTCAAGTACACATATTCCAGCAATGCGAGACGGTCGGTTATTGATGCAACATTAGATTCGGCGGAAAGAAATTTGACCGTGCATTGTTGTCAGCAGCAGCTCGATGGGGAAGCAATTGTTGTTAAAAACGAGCTAGTGAAATACTGGAGCTGGCAGCAACGAAAGTACTCCAATTCTTTTCCGGAAGGGAATAAACATCCTCTGGTACTAGCAAGCTTTCTCGATAACAGGCCATTCATAGACAACAGCCACAGGTAGTATATAAACATGTGATTTATCTTCGCAATCTAGTTTCCATACCTAAGCCGTGGAACATTGAATACTCCAGCGGCCTGAGAGCGGCTTGTAGACAAGTTTTCCGCATCTGGGAAGAAAGTAAGGCAACAAGGAGCAAGCTGTAGACAAAGTTCGTTCAAAGCGAACGACGGGCGACATTTGACCAGTGTATGTAATAGAACTAGTAAAGGGACTATGAGAAAAGGTTGACTCGAGAATTTGAGAGCTTGTTTCAACTGCTTACTAAAGTACAGGGCATACAGGAAAGTTGGCTCAATCGGTTAGTGTGAGAACTCATGGAATTGAGTACCTATCGTCCATATGAATTCCTGTGGACGCTTCTGTGCATCTAGCTACATGTCCACTTCTTCGTGGGTATTGGGTATTGTTGCCATGTCCATTCATCCGTATTCGCCAAATATTGTAAACCGTATGAAATCCTGTCTAGGAAGAACTCCAAATACAAACCGTTGACAATCCATACCTGCAAGCCAAACTCCGCAGAAGCACTAAAAAGGACCACAAAGGCAACGCCATATCCGTTACACCATACTCCGTGCAAAAAAAAAAAAAAAAAATCTTTTTGGTCATTAGGCTTGAATTCGTACAGTCGCCGTTCGAGCATCATGAACATGCTGCTAGTTTCAGGTATCTGAAACTCGCAGAACACTTGCATAACATAACGTAAGTCGAGCAGCCTCGGAACTAAGAGATCATCTTCTTTTTCTTGCGACCATCGTAGGTGTCTGCATCGAATCCGTAGATCGGTCTGCCTTCACGACGTAACGCGAAAATGACCTGTTTCTTATTAGACAGTTGCAAATACAGCTCAAGAAAAATGACACTCACGTCACTGACAGTCACAGTCTTTCTTTTGCTATGGTCCGTGACTGCGACACAGGTACGGAGGATCTATTGCAGATTGTCAGCCTTCGAAACAAACTTCCGAAATATAGGACTTGTGTAACGTACACGCTCGAGATATGCCTTCAATGCCTGTCGTGTATCTTCATAGACTAGGCCAGAAATCCGCTTCACACCTCCACGGCGGGCGAGACGTCTGGATTATGTGTCAGCCTCCCTTCACTTATGGATTCTGAGGACGGTTGATACCTGATATCAGACTTGGCTGCAGAAGTATGATTAGCATATGGATGAATGTTAGGTCGAGCTAATGACTTACTAATGCCTGAAATATTATCACGAAGAATCTTCCTATCGACATACTTCGTCAGCCTCTGTTCATTCCAAGTCTGGGGATTTGGCAAGAAGAGATAGGCACACCAACCTATGTCTCTTAGCGCCGCTAGCTCCTAGACCTTTCGCACCTCTGCCCTTCCCCTTCCCTCCGTATGATGTAGCACTGGCAAAACCCTTGCCAGCAATGCTCGGCCGACCGTCACTCCTCGAACTTGACGCCACGGCCTGAGAAGCTCGATGGCGAGCCCATGGGCTCGAGTGCTGCTGTTGGCGTTGACGAAGCATTGACTCGGTGGTTGTGAATCGATCTGTGAATTTGAACCGAGGTCGAGGATAGGAACAAGATGTAGATCTTCGAGATCTTTGCTTGTTGACTGAGGGGTTGTTGGTAGTAAACACAGATTGAACGACCCGAGACTCGGTGCAGGTACAGAGCAGGCTGCAGTGACGCGATCGAGCCGAGCCGAGAGTCGTGTTTTAGCGTGTTGCGGGGCAGATTCACTTTCAGTTTGCACTTGAAATTATTCACAGCTTTGTGAATAACATAGAAGCAATACAAAGGTGAGAATTTGACTTCGAAGAAGATAGATCAGAGACAGAAAGAACGAAAATTCAAAGCAGAATCTAGGTCATGTCTACTGTATTGAGACTATTATTAAGTTCGCGCATTATGCACTACGGGTACCCAACGAGCGTGTTGCCTCCTCTACCTTTGTTAAACACCCTTTACAATTGACGCAACCAAGCCCATGCGTTACAATCATGCCGAAATAAAAGTAGCTTCTGTGAAGAGCCTGCCTGGCTCTACGGTCTCCTCGTCGCCAATCTTCAGCTTCAGGGAGATCTCATTAGGGGAATACTGCAGCTATGTTAGCTTTATAGATCAGAGATGATAGAAAAACAAACCTGATAGATGTAGGGTTTTGTTCCGGCAGCTCCGGCCACAATCTGCTTGATGAATCCTGGCACTTCAGCCATGACATCCACTCTGTCAAGTCTCTCGTCGAGCGGGCCTTCCAAAATGGCGTCGACGTCCTTGCCATCCTTTGTCTTCCCTTTCCACTCGAACTTTACAGCTTCTGGCTCTGGCCAGTCATTTTCTGGGTCACCCTTGATCTTGCTGTGAGCGGCAGAGTTTGACGATCCAGCGCAAACAATCTCGCCGTCTCTGGCGATAGCACCAACATTGACGACAGTAGAACCATATGATGGCGGAGTTGTGAATTCCATCATAACAGCGGAGTGTTTTGGGCCTTGGAAGTCGACAAAGTTCCATTTGGCTGCGGCATGATGTGGCTTCATACCCTGCAGAGCCATAATGAAGATAGCCTGTCCAGAGAAGTCAATGGGACCATCTTTGGTCACAATAGTCCCCTTCGCTGTATTTCTGGGCCAGAATGCATGTCTCATGGCACCCCATGGATTCTTTAAATCCGTACCATAGTATGTTTTCCCGTCCTTTCCAACCTGGAAGCCTGGCGCATCCCGAGTGATCGTGAGATCAACAATAGAGTTTTCATTTGACATTGACTTAATCGTGTAAGTGGTATTATCGTCTGATAGCTCGACTGCCACGTTGTCGGCATAGAAACTGGTCTTGTCCTCGTTGAAATCGATATTTGAAAGTTGATCCGACGACCAGAGATTCGGCTTCTTCTCGCTCTTGGGATAGAATATTTTCGTATTGAATTGGACAGTTGTACGAATACCGCTGGAAGAATTTAGTAGTTGTTTAGTGAGAAGGATCCCGTCGAGTCTTACGCAACATTGCTGTAGATGATCTGCGCCAATCCGATGTGCCCGGCTGGTGTGAATATGTAGAATACCTGTGTTTCCACGGATGTCGAGTCAAGGACAGCCCAGGTCATATCCTTTTTCGTGAGCTCAGTGTAAGGCGTAGTTGCGGTTTGTGTTGCAACAGAACTGATCGCTGTTGGGCCGTATATTGGCTCAGGAGTGCCGGCGACATTTGCCAGCCTATCAAGCCGACAGATGTTAGCAATAAAGATACCCTGCATGCGGGGAAACTGCGTACGCTTTTTTCGCCCAGTTCATCATCTTGAAAGAGTTTGCAGAATTTCTGTTGTAGGTTTGGTGGTGTGAGGTGGTGGGAAGTGGTGTTGTTGACTTCAATGAGATTTTGTATGTTGCGGCCCCTCCACCGCCTTCGCCTTTTGCCCTCGCCGCCGCTTCCTGTCTCCCTCCCTACGTCAGCAAGGCTTGTTCACCCCGGTATCGTCATGTGCATGAAGTGCCGAAATGCGGATGTGCCACGAATGATGCAAATAAACATGCTCCCATCAATCTCGACTAACTTTATATTTAAAACGATGTCATTTTCATGCCCTGAGCTTGAGTCCTGGAAAGCCTCATAAAGTTTCCAGACGTTGCAGGGTTGAGCCGGATTTCACAGCATCGTCCCATCTCCATTCCACCACCAAGCAAGCAAACAAGTCCACTCCCAATATTAGGACCAAGCATCTAGAGTTCTGGATACACATCTGTTCTTCTCTTCAGGGGCACTTCGGTCCGAAGCCTCCGCACCACAGATAGATCAATTGACGCAGTCGCAATCTGAGGACCTTCAAAATCACCTCCTAACTCCGCAAGAATCTCCCCCCAGGGACTGATAACCAAAGAGTGTCCATAAGTTACTCGGAGAGAGTTATGATAGCCTGCTTGAGCAGCAGCGATCACATATGATTGGGTCTCAATAGCCCGAGCACGCAAAAGTATTTCCCAGTGGGCCTTGCCAGTCGGAACAGTGAACGCAGACGGGTAGGCAATGATTTCTGCACCAAGACGTTTAAGAGATAGAGGAACTTCTGGAAACCGAAGCTGTCGACTTAATTAGCACATAGTAATTTCCAACGGGTGGAAATACTTGCATCGAAGCAAATCATCATTCCCACAAGACCAACACATGTTTTCACAGGTGGAACTATCTCCATACCCTCTTCGAAAGTGCTGCATCTTTCATCAGCTCTTAGTTCAGAGAGATTGAATTAAAGTCACCCACTCGCTTTCTCTTGCCTTTGGACCATTACTGAGATTCATATCAAAGAGATGTAGCTTTTGATATCGCTCCACGATTTCGCCATTCTCATCTATCCAGATCGAGGTGTTCTTGATCTTACCAGAGTCTCCATCTCCGGGCTCATGGATGCCAGCAGTGATAGCTATCTGATTATCCTTGGCAGATTTCTTCAGCCCCTTGACATAAGGACTATCGCTGACTGACAGAACAAGTGTCTTGGTTTCTTCTGCCGAGTGACTGATATAATCGGAAGCCTCGGGAAGAAACAATGCCTGGATATCTCCCGTCAGAATATTTCCAAAGAGATTATTCTCTAGGATGGGAAAGCTCCTGACCTTAGCTCCAGCTGCAACAGCCTTTTGAACTAGAATTTGAACTTGTGCAAGATTATGTCTCATACAAGAAGTAGAGCACATTTGGCCAACAGCCTACTCTTTATTGTTAGGACTTCGACCAAAAGCCGAATAACTAAACATGACAATGTGTACGCGTACGATAATGTTTTCCCCTCCCATCTTGAGAGATGTATTTCCTGAGTCGGAGGGTCCTTATCAGTAAGACTTCGAGGCTCGACTTGCCGGCTCCGCAAAGGTGTTAACCGGCCCAGTCTGAAGTTGAGACTTAAACTATATTCTTGCAGCCTCTAGATTTGCCAAACTTTTTTCTCTCTTGTATTTTATCTCCGTTTTCTTTAAATTTTGGACAAGCAGCAAGAATATTATAGATGGCGAAGCCATACACCCAATACAAAATATGATTGGAAATCCGCCACCCCGTGAAAGGTGGGGTTGATTTCTGGGGGCGGATTTGGCCTCAAAGATCTATGTAGTAACATCAACCATAATATCTCTCACCCATGCAATTACAGTTGAGTGCGCCTGGAGATATTGGTCTTCAACGTTTCTTATCTCCTCGAGATTCACACGCTAAGTTTCTAAGCTTCACTTCCTCGCAATCTGAGGTGAAGATCACCACATATCACACCATGGGCATGGTGTGAAGATGCCAAGAGAAGGGCAAGCTGCACAACAACGATATATCCCCTCTTTTCTTATCTATGTCAGTTACTTCAAAACCGGATGCGGCAATATACCTTGATGTTATTTGTTGTACTGCTCTCCCACTTATGCTCACATACTCTGCTGAAGGAACGTCGCATGCAATCACAAATCCCATCGCTCCAACGCATATCAGATCCGAGAAAGCATGGCAGTATCCGCCTTGTAGTCGTGAATGAGACTCAGATAGACGTCAAGCTGACTTAATGGGGAAGGGCCCCCGAAAGTGGAGATGTTGTAGAAAATATGTTAGAAATACAAATAATGAACACCCGCTCTTCCATACTTAGTTTTCACCCTCCTTGTCTGCATATCCTGAGAACGTACTACGAGATTGTCTACAGTATGGCTGAAATTCACCCGAAAAAAACTGTGAGGGCTATAAACTTATGCCTTCTGACAATTACTGATCGACGACACAGTTTCGCTCCTTCATTTGGGACAATGACACTCATCTCAAAACTAGGGAAGAGCGAAAGCTTCTTCGAAAGCTTGATTTCTCAATCTTGACTATTGCCTGTTTGGGATTCTTCGTAAGTTCATTCTACGATGCAACTGTACTGCGACGGACTAAATTAGACAAACAGCTCAAATATCTGGATCAAGGGAATATGGCAAACGCATATGTCAGGTACGGTCGCCGCAATTTGACATGCTTTATATTGTTGACATTTAGGCAGCGGTATGCAAGAGGATCTGAAGATGTTTGGTAACCAATATACCTACGCTGTGAGTTCAACTCATTTAAATGTCCGGATCAATGCTAAGCGATGTCAGGGAACCGCATACACCTGCGCGTATGCAATCATGCAGGTTCCTTCCACCATGATCATTCAAAAGATTCGTCCAAGCTACTGGCTCGCTTTCATGGAGATTGGCTGGGGTGTTTTCACTTTTGCTCAAGCCGGGATGCATAGCGTCAATGAACTATATGCTTTCCGGTTTCTTGTTGGATTTTTTGAAAGCTCATTCTTCCCTTGCTTGCTGTTTGTGCTTGGTTCTTGGTCGGTATTCCCCAGAGAGGGTAGCATATTATAGCTGACGACTATTAGGTATACCAAGACAGAGCTTGGTATGCTGGTCCTTCCGGCTCAGACTTGGAAATATTACTGATGACTTTTGTAGCCAAACGAGTCGCCATCTTTCATATGACGGCACCGTTAGGATCTGCCTTTAGTGGCTATCTTGTACGTAGAAACTTCAGTTTTCGGAACCGACTCTGACAAACGCAATAGCAAGCAGCAGTGTACAAGTCGCTTGATGGACACCTAGGCCTGGCAGGTTGGAGATGGCTTTACATCGTTTGCGGTGTAAGGTTTCACCCTAACACCTTGATCATTTCTGACAAGTCTTACAGTGCATGACCGTACCCGTCGGTTTCTCAACGTTTTTCTTCTTCCCCGATACCCCGCACACAACTCGAGCATGGTTTCTGACAAAGGATGAATGCAACATGGCCCTAGAACGAGTAGAGAAAGCTGGGAAGGCACCACCAGTGGAGATCACAGCCAGTACATTCAGACGGATTTTCTCTAGATGGAGTAAGCCTTTCGTTAATTGAAGCGTTCGTAGTCGCGAGATACTGATGTTGCGATAGGATGGTATGCTTTCGTTCTTGGCTATGTGGTAAGTAATCTAGCTACTCCCCTCCCATCGACTAGACCTAACGAGACAACGTAGCTATACGGCTCCAGCTGCCAGGCCAGTGGATATTTCGCAATTTATCTGAAATCAGAGCATTTTTCTGTTGTGGACCGAAACATCATCCCAACTGGGACGAACTTAATCTCGGCATTCTGCATCGTATTGGTATTCCTCCCTTGGCCCGCACTAGCAGATCACAGCATTAACAATCTACAGTGGGGCTTTGGATCAGATTTCACAGGAAGCAGGATTGCATTTATTCTCGGGCCACTGGTAGCCTCTACCCCTCTTCCTATGCCTCCTAAATAATTTGCTTTATCATTCGAACTGACCGATTTAGGCATATGGGCTCATCCCCAACGGCATCCTAGCAATTTGGCCAGCCAGCGTGAAGCTTAAAGAATTTGCGTTTCTGACTGATGGCGTGCAGCTTATGACTGCTATTTTGTGAGCTTACGATCCACCATGATGAACTTAGAATGGAGGCTGACAACCGATACAGCTACACATGGGCGAACGAGATCTGCGCTGGAGACAATGAGGAAAGAGCTCTGGTCATCAGTAGCATGAACGGAATGCAGTATGCTGTGCGTCCTATGTCTCCTTATGTCATCTAACTCGAGCAAAAAGCGTGATAGCTAATGATATTTAGGTTGCGGCATGGCTTCCAATTGTTATCTTCCCACAAACCATGTCTCCTTCCTTCCGTAAGTCTTGTTCGCCCGTCAATTTCACACTCTATCTTCTACGTCCCTTGCACCATAGGTCGCATTCTACTATATCCAAAGTACTAACGTGAACAAGGACGAGGCTTCCCCGCAACGTTCGGCTTTGTGATTGCTGCACTCATAGTTATCTGTGGCATTCAATTCCTAGCAGTGAGAGAGCGGCGTAAGCGAGTTCAGGTCCTGGAAGATGGGAAGACTTCTGTTGGAGAAGGAGGGCGTGGCGAAGGAGAAAACGTAAAAGAGACTCATGTGACAATTTCTGTTGGCGGGGATGGGGGCTTTGATGGTAGTGTCGAAGAAAGAAAAAAGTAGAACTTGTCTCCTGCACAGATCTTCACAGTGGGACGACGGTCTAGGTGAGGATCTTAACGAAACGTGGCATGAGACGTTGTCTATTTCGCATGTTCCATATTATTGGCGAGTATCAAGGACGGTAGATCAGCAATGTCTTGAATTTGAATTATCTAAAAATATACAAATGAAGCCGAAGTTGTTGTAAATGTGCCCAGCATTCTATCCCCATCCTCACATGAAGATGCCACAATCTTACTCTAAAAGCTCTCTATACATCTTAACAGACATTAGGACCCCTCTCGAGATCTCGTACGACATGCGCAGCGAGCAAATTATGTGGTGGGTAAGTTGGATGCAGAGGATTGAGCCAGAAATACTCGTTGACTGGAACTCCACATTCAGGATCAAAATAATCCGGTGTCGGTGTACCACTGTTACCGTATTATCACATTAGCCTTGTGTACCTTTCCAATCAACCTCGAGATAGATCCTGCTGTAAGTGGAGCGGTTGCACCAAGTAACGAGCTCATTTGGGAGCAATATATTTAGGGTATAAAGGGAGACGACGTACTCTGCGTAGGCCAAGCAAAAATGAGTGGTGTTCGAAACATGAGCCAGCTCTTTGAAGTTTGCTGGATTTTCCATCGCACGCCCGAAAAGCTCATTCGTGTCGAACAGCCACACATTTGCCTCTTCAAACGAACCCTTTAGTCGTTCTGCCGCACTCTTAACATGTTCGTTATAAGACTTTACATCAATCTTATACTTATCCCTCGTTTCCTGTCCAACCCACGGTGGCTGTAAATGGGAGCCCCTGTGTTAGCTTTCTCCTTGCTCTAGTTTTGAGTGTAGAGTTCAGGACACAGAGACGTGAGGATATCTCTCTAGGAAAATTGAAATACCAGATGTAGGTTTCTATCTGAATAATGTACATACCTGCCATAAACGCTCTAGCGGGGGTACATTCAACAGCAAGAAGTTCCTGGCGCCAGCTGCGTAGAGCGATGAAAGTAGCTTCAAGTGCATGGCTTCAAGTTTGCGGTCGAGAGTTACAAAAGCGGGCCCGGTGGTCGCTTGGAGCTTGATAACATCATTAATGCCGATAAAGAGAATAAAAAGAGTCGAGGAGGAGAGCCATGGCGGCCGTAAGGCTTCAGCGTAGGCAGGCATAAAACGTTGGTAGATGGATTCGGTCACCGAGTAGGGGAAGGCGCTTAATCTATGAATTGTTAGTTGTGTGAGGTTTGAGCGGTAGTGAGTGCGGTTTCGGTGGTTTTGTGACATCGAGTTAAGTCTGGAAGGAAGCCAGATCGCACTTCGGAAACAGGGAGACATACAGTGTATTGTCCAGAGTTGTACCGCCAACAGCAAGATTATAGGTCAATATGGTAGACTTATTGTAGGTGGTTGTGAGGTAACCGATCCAATTCGTACTGTTGGAAGAAGTGATGCCTGGGAAGGGGGGGTTGCCCAGTGGCTCTGCGGGAGTGGGCTGGAGGGATGAAGGATCGAATGATGTACTGGACCAGGAGTCGCCGCTGGGGGGGTCAGCCATTTGCTTTTAATTTGACGCTGGGGGCAGGAAATAGAATCTTACAAGACGAAGCTGTGAGATATTGAGGACCACCCATTCCAATACGACGTTGCTTCGCAGTCACCAGAGTTGCGTAGACTGGCAGTTTTGGTCCGTAACAATGGGCCCGATGTGGGATATAGAAGAGGACGTACAGTACACCCTAGGATAAAGGCGGTTATCGACAGCGTCAATATCATCGAGAAGCGGTAGGTCTTCGATGGTAGGGCTCTGAAGAAAATCCTGACGTGCCGGTGAAGTGGCTGCGACCGCAGCTTTGGCTCTATCGAAGATTCAAACTCCATCTGCCGATAGTCCTCACGTTCGAATCCCGAAGAGATCCTGGTCGGTCTTTTGAGCTCTTGTGTGAATGATCGGGAGTCAGGAGCCGGATCCTCTTCGTCTTTAAACACCTTCCCATTGGTAAGGGGCTCGTGCGAAGAGAAGTGAGCGTTCTCGACTTGGGTTCTCTCTGGTTTAGAGTCTGGTGTATCATGAAATTCCTCACGCTTGAGAGGTTTATACTCGCGTCTGGACATTGAATTAGGATGTGATTCACTCTCACACCACTTAAAGATCTTCACTTCCAGAAAAGCTCAAGGAAAAAGCAGAGGACTTTGCATTATTATAATTATACCGCATCTTTATACGGTAGTTGCTTATACACATGCAGTTGAACTTGAAAACAGTGAGGAGCTGAAAGCCTAGAAGACTGGTTTGCTTTTTGTGGAAAGAGCTAATGACTAGCTATGAGATGTATCACAAAACACATCGAGAAGGGAATAGGCAGGAAGCTTGGTCGACTACGGCCCAGTAATTTGATACGAATCCTCATGGAATTGATTCAAAGATCAGCTTGGGTGGCCGCCCGAAAGGTCTTATTCTGTCCAGTCATTGATCAAGTTTCGGTGCAGCCGTGTTCCTCGATACCAACTTCGGCTTCAGAGTTTCCGGCCGCGTATCATAAGACGTACTGTTCCCGAAAATCATGTCAAGGTGGATTAAGAACACCCCTGACATATTGCCTTTTGCCCAATGATCGTCTCTCATCGATTGCGATCTCGGGTTGCGGAGACCGTTCGATATGCGTATCGACTGGACCTGCGTTAAGCTAAGCTGCCTTCCGTAAGGCAAGGGACTACAGCTCACAGTCTAGATGCAGTCACGTGTCAAGATGCTCGCCGACCAGGATATTCAACTCTGCTCCACTAAAATTCCGAACCTCGATGTCCAAATCGCGCCTGCTACAACAAACCTTCCTCAGTTCTACAGTCCCACCATCACGATGTCTCGAGCAAAAGCAGCAACTGACCAGATCGTCAAGCTCATCGTGGGCGCTGGCCAGGCCAGTCCCAGTCCGCCTGTCGGTCCTGCCTTGGGTAGTAAAGGAGTGAAGTCTATGGATTTCTGCAAGGTGGGCTCCCTTCCTCTCAACCCTCCTCTTCCTCTCAATCAATCTAGCACGGGCTCACTATGCTTCAATATAGGAATTCAATGCCCGCACCGCACACATGACACCCGGCATCCCCATCCCCGCGCGCGTCACCGTCCGCCCAGACCGATCCTTTCATTTCGAGCTTCGCACACCTACAACCTCCTATCTCCTACTGAAGGCTGCAGGCGTAGCAGAGAAGAAGGGCAAGCTGAAGGGGAAGAGTGGGAGTGAGATTGTGGGAACCATCAGTTTGAAGCATGTGTTCGAGATTGCGAAAATCAAGCAGAGTGAGCTGAGATTGAGCGGACTCAGTTTGGAGGGGCTGTGTAGGAGTGTGATTGCGCAGGCGAAGTCAGTAGGAGTTGAGGTCAAACCTTAGGGTTTTTGTGATGGAAAATGAGAGAGGGAATGGAGGCTGGAGGAGTATGCGTGATGAAATGTCCGACGCATCCCAAAGGCCCGACGGAGATGAACAGAATCTATCCGTGGATGGCTCATATCATGCATTCCTACAATTACACTATGCCAAGAGTTGAATATCGACAAGGAGACATGAGAAAGAGAGTGTTGGCGGGGGGTTCAAAATTTGGGTACAATTATCATCAACATTGCGACGGCGTTTGGAGACGGGTGTATATCAAGACCATCTGACCGGTGGTCGACACTGTAAAATACCAGAAAGGAGAAGACTGTTATAGTCAATGTATGATGGATCACAACTCAGTACGAATCGCACTGTTTCGGTGCCAATTGCAGGCGAAACTCACAGTGTTGACTTTGACATACTGTTCTTGTGCATAAAACCACTCATTTTATTCCTGCAATCCGTAATATCTATGGTACAGAATTTTCTGTCCTTCCTCTTAGCCCACCATTCTTAGTTGAAACCCAACTTTCTCCAAGCTACCACTACCAAAACCCTCACGCTATCTGTATCTACATTCTACATGATACACAACCATTTCCACAATTGAAGTCTTGTACCCCATCGTTCAGGATCCATTGTGACAAAGGACAAGGGAGGACTCTCTCTTGGACTGCTGGCGTGAAGCTGGTCCGCTGCTCGCAGTGCATTGAGTGTGAAGGGGCTGCTACTGGAGGCGTATCGAATACCGAGGGTACGGAAGAGGAAGAGGTAGCTGCTTACTTGCATCCATAGAAGATGTACGAAGAGTGAAAGTGCCATTCGAATGGTGCTAACCGCCTTCATTATCACTCCCTGGCTTCGTGGAAGTGAGTGAGTGAGTGAGTGAGTGAGTGAGTGAGTAGGGCGAGGTTTAAGCAACACTATCTACCGCACCTATATAGAAAGCTCTGTTGCGAATTGTAGTGTAAGAAGTCTTTTGCTTAAGATTTAGCTGGTAGCTGAGAGAGTGAATTCTTGCTCGAAATATACAAGAGAGCCTTGTGCCTAAGCTTTGGTAAGTCTTTGTGTAGCACATCGTGGCTTAAGAAGTCGTTGTTTCAAGGCTGAGTCGCCGGGCGAAGAAGGTGACTTCGCAGGTAGTCCTTGACATGGCCATGTGACACTGCCTATGTGATAGCGTACGGTTGTTGTTTGTAGCTGTATTGTGTTAAGGATAATGTTGTTAACGAGGAAAAAAATGTGCTTAGATTTCTGGGTATCAAAATCTTGAGGTCGGAAATATCAAGACTATAGTTTGAACTTTTATAAGTTGTAGAATTGTTTCTAAGACTGTCGCTATTCCTCACCAGTCTTCGTAGTCTTCCCTGGGTACGCAAATTCCACCCACTGAATTTCGCCATGCTTTTAAGATATTATATGGAGAACAAGTGTATGTAGGCCGGCAGAACATACAGTTTCATTGCTGATCTTAAAATCTACTACAAAGTGGTCATCTTTAAATCACACATAGCGCAATAAGAAATACCACGAAACACCCAAAGACCCAATACACAAGGCCTGCCCAAAGATAAAGATCAGCACTGCTAGGTTGTGCAGAGAGCCAGAGCGCTTTGCACCTGAGCACCATGTACCACCCCAATCGGCTCGGGCGTCTGGCGAGCAACTTAATCTCATTCGAAGCAGTGAGCTCGTCCTTTTTTATGGTGGCCTGGCGCTCAAAGGCTTCTCGGATAGTGCCCATGACATGAGGTACATATTCACCTCGTCTTTCAAGGCATGGATCGATGACAGAGAGCCATCTGGGGTCTTTCCAAGTAAGGCCAGCGCCGAGGTTGAACCAGCATGTGATGAGGACCGCAAAGCCTCTAGCACCGAAGTCCTTGCCGCTGAAGACAAAGTCGACATGGCTGTAGGGCAGTGTTTGTGGCAAGCTGTCACATGGGCTTCCAGTCCGAAGGCCTCTGAGCACTGCTTTGATACCTGTGTGGATGATCCTCTCAGGCCAGTACAGGCGGTAGAGACAGGAAATGGGATAGAGGTTTTGGGACAAGACCTCTCCTTGCCGCGAGTGTGGGAGGAGGACCCATTGCTGAGTGCGGATGAGGAGTTCATTGTCCGCAATGCAGGCGTCGAAGGAGTGCAGTGACAGCGTTTCCTCCTCATCGTCTTGCGATACTTCGATATGTGTGAAAGCTTCTATTGGGAGACCGTGCGGAGAGCCGTATTGGTGATTCTTAAGGGCTAATTGGACATGTGGAAATCTGATGAGGTACTTGGATCGAGGGATGGTGGGGAAAGTGTGCCACGACCACAGACATTTTGGGACGGAGCGGGACCATATAGTGGCACCAAGGGCGTTGCAAGAGGGCCATCTGATTCTCGAGCTTTGCTGGAGGCGAGCACAAAGATGGCAAACGTGATGTGTGGGAATGTCTCTTGCTAATGTTGAGAAAAGCTCGACTTTGGTCTCGAAATAGCTGTTTTGAATCGTGTGACTAAGTTGAGAAGCATATATGCCGTAAAGTCGATGGTTACAGAGCGCAAGACAGACTAGAGAATTACTAGGCAGAAGATCCCCGATTGTTAAGATCAATTCAGTTGGTAGATAGCTTAGCTGTGCTTGCTTTGCGAAGCTTTTGTGAGTGTCGCCTCGTCGTAGCCAAGCCATCTTTGGAAAGTAGCAACAATGCACAACGTGGTAAAATCGAAGACAGGCTGGGAGATATTTTGATACCTCTCATCTTTCAATGAACATCTTTCAAACGGATTACAATTTCATGATTCCAAATGGCTGCAGTAGGACACTTGCATCCTTGCAGTAGGACACGTGGTTGCCATTCAGTCAGGCAGCATCGCTGCCTGCAGTGAGGTGGTACATCCAGAAGCTCTACCACGTAGAAAAGATTTGCCAGAAATCGATATTGCTCGTTCAACTGATCCCTCTTATTGTTTAAAACGTTGCGCAAAGTGGGTGTTCTCGACCAGAAACAACTCCTCTTGTCAGTAACAGCTATTGCGCCCTGCAATTGTGTTTGCGCATGGCCACTCGGCCTTGGAGTCTCTCCTGCTCAACGAACAGCAACGTTGAGAAGACTTGCTCCCTAAGTAACCTTACTATATTTTCCCACCATTCCCCTCGCCTTCTTTCCACCAATTGGCTTCTCGCCAGACCGGGAGTTCATTTGCAGGCTTTCTTTCCTTCATCGTGGTATTCAAAAGTTCTCTGTTGTTTTCTCCACAAGTCATTGTTCGCTTTCCGACTAGAGCTCAAAAGTCGCCTGCGACATGGCCGTCTCTTTCTTTAAATCCCCCACGGCTACCTCAAGTAGGTCAGGTACAACAGTCAGGGATACAGTCATAACTTTCTTGCGACAAACGGCTGAACCACGGCCTCCTTCATTTGCCACCGCCGCTGCCTCCTGTGAAACCTTCATCGCATAAGAATAGGATGGCAACCAAGAGTTTCTGCTACACTTACACCAATACGATTCATGGAAAGCCCACATATCACGTGCCCGGATGTTAAATGTTGCATCATCCCGTCCTTCGCCCTTCCTGTCGTTCGCATTCGGGTCCTCGCGGCTATGTCGCTATGTCTCACCGGAATCGGATGGCTCTATTTCCATGATGCAGCACCGCAGGATGCAGGTCATGGCATGTGGGACACAAGCTTCTTCTAGAAGGCTAAAAGGCCGAAAAGCCATGCTCCCATTCTCCCGTTCGCTCCGGGGTAATTGCTGTCAGCTTACATGGGAAGTCAAATATAATGGAAGTACTGTCCAGGCGACATGTCCGTCGACGGCGGAGGACCAAACGGAAAGCCAAGCCAAGCCAAGGCAGTGTTTGGAGATTGAAAATTCTTGGGACCAGGAAGACTCTTTGATGGCACCGCAGCGCAAGGGCGCGGCCATGATTTTTTCGGCATGGGCGGAAAGGGGAGGTCTGGGAAGATTCAAAATTTCAGAACTGTTGGTCCCAATCATGACTCTGAATGGGTCTGGATGACTCTTTTCGGCCAGCCGGGTCAGAAAAATCGAGTGCGAAGGAGAAGGCGAACCGTCATCATCGGGCGTTTGTTGGTGCAGGACAATTGGCCGAGTCGCCGATGATTTTCAGCGAGGGTGTTGGTGAGGGTCCATCCCGCTCCAGAAAAGACCAGGGCAGGGCAGGGAACCCCACTTCGGTGGCAGACACGTGAACGTGACTGCGAATAGTGTTGATTCATTCTTCTGGATCCAGTCGGGAGATGTCTTATGGCGGAGGATCAATAGATGAGAGAGACGAGATAGGGGGGGAAGAGGGAGCATCTGAGTACGTAAGATCTTAGCTAAAATAAGGGAGGTAAACAAGGTCAGGTTAAGGTAGACAAGGTGAGGTACCTAGAAAAACAAAAGCAGAAAGGGCACATACAATACCTTTGACCTTTAGTCGTTCATCATCGCAACGCCCTTCCACTGGTTGAATAAGCCGCCCCTCCTCTCTCCGCCTCCGTCCCATCATCAGCATCTTTCGCTACAGCAGCACCGCACCGCACCGCACCGCACATCATCCATCACCCAGCTCCGCTTCTCTAGCAACCATAGCTTGCTCTCGCCTCGCTCGGGCAGTGAAGCTTGTTGCCAGATAGCGACGAGTCAAGTATCCGTCTATCCATCTCTCCATCCATACACGCTTCCAGCATCTTCTCACCTCTTCATCCTGCTGCCTCGCTGTCGATTCGCAGCCTCCATTTCCTTGCGAACGCGCTCTGGCCGGCCGGCCCTTTATCGTAGATTCTCTTAGCCCATCCCCATCAATCCCCCTCAAACGCCCCACCATCGACGACTTGCAAAAGAATTTTGCACCAACTCCAGATCCACGCTCGTCCACCATCGAACCCACCCTCCCCCAAGGCGTCTTGCTTGGCCCACGGCTTTCTCAAACCACCGTTTACTCATCTCGTGTATCTCCTCCGACCATGGCGGACAAGCAGGAGAATCGGCCTCAGCCCGGCCCAATCGGTACGTCAATGCTTACCATTTGGAACTCTTGGGTGCAATGCTTTCAATTACGCCATGTTACAGAGTTCAGATGCATTCATAAGCCCATGGCAATCTCTGACAAACCCGTTTATAGTTCCCGATCACCTACCTACATCCAATCTCGATACCTCGAAAGCCGCCGAAGGCTCGCCCACTGTCCGCTTCGCATCTGTTAATGAAGAGATTGCTCCGCAGAATCTCGACTCGACACACGCGGCAGAAGGAGAATTAGTGAATGACGACGAGAGACTCAGAGAGCTATCACAATCGCTTCAAGGATCGCATCTGCAAGGTCGCCGAATGAGCCATTTCGCATTTGAGCCTGTATCGTTACCGGCCTCGAGGGTATGTCAGCGTCATTTTATATTCATTGTCGTTTAATTACTGTGCGGGGAAGTGGGAGCGGGCATCAAGAGCCAATTCTCGATTCATGCACACCTACCTTACATGAGCTTTCGCTATTCTGGAGAAATCCTACATGTACCGGCGTCATCTTCTTGGGCGCATTGAAGCAGACATCCCAGATCCACCCCCACGCAAACTAATGGGAAAGCCATCCGGGCTGCCCCACCTTGTTGCATTTTTCCATATATTACTTTTGATCTCCCCTCATCACCATGACCATTTGGCCTTGTGACTGATCCGAAGAAAACAGGTCCATTCCCGCGAAGATAGCTCGCGTGAAGCCAGTCGTCATAATACAAACAACGAATCCGGTAGACCGTCCCCTCAACCGAGTCCTCGACCTTCGATGCACTCACCACCAATAACTCCTGCGGCGACGCGATCCAGGGACGCAGTGGAGGCCACGGCCAAGGGAATGCCTCTCCGGAAGGAGGGGGATGTAGATGCAATCACACCACAGATCTCCCCACCAGGCGCATCACCGTCTACTACAACCCTCAACGATTCGCGGCCGGCTTCATCCGGAGCAAACACTCGGCCGACCAGCATATCTGGGGATTCTATAGCAGCTCCAAAGCATCATGGCAACTTTTCAATTGGCCCCACCCACGACTCTTCCGTGCCAGTATCTCGGGAACAAAGTCCGTCACGTTCCGCTGCGCCAGTGTATAGCAGGCCGTTCACACCAGCTGGAGAGGTGAATGATCCATATGCAGCGCACAAGCGACCACCACAATCAAAGAACCTGGATGCCGTAGATCAGCGATTCAAGTTCGCTGCGCTGAACTCGAAACACCGAGCCTCGCCGAGCTCGTCTTCTACAAACCTCCCTCGGTCATCGAGGAGTACGGTCGAAGCTGGGCTGGGGGAAAAGAGACACTCCAATATCTTTGGGCACAAGGATCACCTCTCTCACCTGCACGATGAGAGCACGTCGACTATTCACAGCAAGCATGGATCCATGTCAGAGCTCAAGAGATTCTTGAAGATTGGAGGCAAAGCAAAGCGGGCTGCATCACCTACCCCATCTGCTAAATCCGGAACGAAGACCCCTCCTCATCATAAAACGCCACAACAACTTCCTTTTGGCGATGACCACGGCTTGCAATCCAAATACGGAAAATTTGGAAAGGTTCTTGGAGCTGGTGCCGGGGGTCTGTACGTCTGATGAAGAGAAGCAGTGATGGGACGACATTCGCAGTTAAAGAGTTCAGAGCCAGGCATTCATACGAAACAGAAAAGGAGTATGCGAAAAAAGTGACGGCGGAATTTTGCGTCGGCTCAACTTTACACCATGGCAATATTATCGAGACCCTAGACATCGTGCACGAGAAGGGAAAGTGGTACGAAGTGATGGAATATGCTCCGTTCGACCTTTTCGCCATCGTCATGACTGGTAAGATGTCGAGGGAAGAAATCAGCTGCGCCTTTTTGCAGATACTCAGTGGAGTAACATACCTGCACAGCATGGGATTAGCACATCGGGATCTGAAACTCGACAACGTCGTTGTAAATGAGCAGGGCATCATGAAAATTATCGACTTTGGAAGCGCTAGCGTTTTCAAGTACCCATTTGAGAACGGGATTACACTAGCAAGTGGTATGTATTGAACTCTAATATCAACATGACATCAACTAATATATTTAGGCATCGTTGGATCGGACCCTTACCTCGCCCCCGAAGTATACGACGAGAAGAAGTATGATCCGCAACCAGCCGATATCTGGTCGCTAGCCATTATCTTCTGCTGTATGTCTCTCCGTCGATTTCCGTGGAAAATGCCCCGGATGACGGATAATTCGTATAAATTGTTCGCATCGCCACCTTCACCTGGTCACGACGGGAAAAGGCTTTCCACGGATCATGCTGCTTCGAAATCAACGAACGACGCAGACACTCCAGCGAAAGACGCTGTTGCGCAATCTGCAGCAGCGGCAGTTCCTGCTGCTGAAGCCGAGCCAGCGCCAGTGCCTATCAAGCGAGTTCCCACGGATCTTCGTACTGCACCAGAGGATAAGCGACCAGAGGTCATCAAAGGTCCTTGGCGTTTGCTGCGTCTGTTACCTAGAGAAAGCAGGCATATCATTGGACGGATGCTTGAACTGGATCCAAAGAAACGTGCCACGATGGCCGAGGTGCTGGACGACCCGTGGGTCTCTGGTACTCCGATTTGCAGGGAAGAGGAGGGAGGCAGAGTCATCAGAGCTGAAGGGCACGGGCATACCTTAGAGCCACCGGCAGCTCAACCTTCGAAGTGATCTTATAACGACATTTGAAACGAGCCTGGAATTCGCGATTGCATTGGGAGGGAGGATGGGCGGTGTTTAGGGCTATGGTTATTTTAGAATCCGTGTCGAGATTGTTCATACGCTGTTTAACACTCGATGCAGTTTATAGAAACTCTGCGAGGGGGTTATAGAAGATACTGTAGATTGTATATCCAGGGGATCACAGAAACTCTGAATTTTCTGTGCAGCGATAGGAAGAGTTGAGTTGGCTTTAAAGTCTTTATGAATTATGCCTATAATGCATTATATATTTCGATTCCACACATTAAATACTGGATAAATGCATGTGAGGTTGCGCTGAAGGGTTTACCTGGTAGTGACTTGAAGTTCTTGGTTGAATGCCAACATCGCCAGCCAAAAAGAGCCAAATGACCCCATAAGGACAATAAAGTCATCTCGGCACATCCAGCGCGCCAGTTCAAAGACCTTGGTATATCCCTGCTAGGATAGACCAATCAAATCCGAAAGTGAGGTGAGAAAGGGGGCTAATCACGTGTATACCCAGCGGGTGTCTCCATCAAAACCAGGGGTGAAGCTCGGCAAGGAAAAAAGTCTCCAGAACATCTTCGAAGCTTTGGATGCCGATCAGAAAACCACTTTCACTACAATCCACCAACTCGACTTCTCTTGTAAACCATCCAATCGCTTTCTCTTGACCTTGTTCTTGATACCAAATCTCCAAAACATCAAAATGGTACGTCTATACACCCTCCTTGGTTGTGCTGGAGCTTCAAACGGAGTTATGATCAGCTGTCAACATCAACATCAACATCTCTATTGCACAGCTGCTCTCCTCCATCTCTGCCTACCTGCCTTCCCAGATCGCAATATTTCCCGGCTCTTCATCTCTCGTCCAAGACGCAGTGCCTCTTCTTCCGCAACTGGTAACCACAAGCTGACCAATCCTTTCTCCGTTACAGACTACCGCACTCAAGTCGATCAAGTCCCTTGCGCCCCTCCTCGACCGCGTTCTGGTCCAGCGCATCAAGGCTGAGACCAAGACTGCCAGCGGTATCTTCCTCCCGGAGAGCAGCGTTAAGGAGCTCAACGAGGCGCGCGTGTTGGCTGTTGGCCCCGGAGGACTGGACAAGGATGGCAAGAGAGTCTCGTGCCAGGTCAAGGCTGGAGACAAGGTTTTGATTCCTCAGGTGAGTGTCTGTGTTTGTTGCTGAGAGGATGGAGCTGGGATGGGACAGATATCAGGAGCTTAAGAGCTGGGGATGTTGTGCTGCTCTGCGCGGGTTCATCGGCCTCGAGCTATTGGTGTTAAGACAGTCTCGGTGGAACTTAGACAGGGCAGCATGAGGAAGAAGACGGAAACTAGAAAGATCCTGGCAAGCTTTTTGAAACGTTTTGGTTCTGGATGAGCTACGGAAGGAAAGCACTCTTACTAACCATTTCTACAGTATGGTGGATCACCAGTCAAGGTCGGAGAGGAGGAGTACTCCCTCTTCCGGGATCACGAGTAAGTTTTCCCTAATTCCCACCTCTTTGATCCCCATTTCAGACCAAATGACAAGTCCTAACCCCCTTCCTCCGTAGCATTCTGGCCAAGATCAACGAGTAAACAGCCCAAGATTGGAAGTTCGACGGGGAAAAGGGAAAGAGGATGAATGTAACACCATACCACGATGTACAAAAAGCAAGCATAGCGCAAACAATGACTTGAAGGAAAGGGAAATGGATGGGGAGTTGAGATTTTGTGAAGATAGATGAGATCGGTGGCTCGCGTAATTGTTGGCTACCGTGATGGGTGATGGTGGGTGGAATTAAATGACAAACTCCTCTCTGCCAATCCGATACGATCTTTTGTGTCTCTTTGATGTTGTGACCCCTCTGGCTCTGGTGCGTGTCATATGAACCCTGCAAGATTGATACATGTTCAGAGCAAGCCTCCCCCCTTCCTGTCACTTTGATAGGTAGGTGATGCTGTGTGGAATAAAGTGAGGTTCGTTGATCTGTGGAGTGGGTGCTGGGTAGGTCTCAATGGCCATGGTGAAAGTTCAAAGGCCTTCGCTCGTCCAAGTGATGAGAAGACCTTTCTCTAGCACGTCCAATAATATAACAATTACAGAGAGCATGCGAAGATCGAAGAGTTTTGCTATTACATATTAAACGAACCATCTTCTGAGAAAGTCATCTAGATCAGAAATGTTTATCTTGACTCATTTGAGTTACATTGACGTGCCAACAAAGCATGTTTGTCTTGGTTTTCCTTACACAAAGCACATTGTGTAATCATATTTGTTCTTGGTCTTTTGCCCGTTTCGGGTTGTCTTGAACAATAAGATACCTTAAGTACCTACCTTCCCTACCTTAGGCATTGTTTTCCTGTCCCCTATTTCAACCTCCGTACCATGGATCGTTATGATTATGCTTCTACAACAGTCGTCTTATTCACCCGTACGCTCCCAAGAAGCCCTCAAATTTTCTACTGGAGAACCAGTTTGAAATAGTGAATGGGCTCAGACAGTAGGTAAGTCCTCAAGTCAAAGGCGTGAATGACGGCATAAATTGGCCTCGTCGTTTGAATCGCAAAATAACCGAAGCAGATAGGTATTTGGTTCGAAATCTTCGGATTATTCGAACAACACATTCAGAGCCCCATCCTCCTCAGATTCACTTCACGACTGCCATCGTACCTCTTGACATATAAGAACGCTTGTGTAACGTTCCCAAAAGCGAATTTTTCTTGATCCTTGACACTGCGGCAACTCTCGAAGAAAACAGATGACCACGATGAAGCTTCACACACTTATCACTCTGCTTGCTGCTCTCCAGCAGGTCTGCGGACATACGCTTTTTACAACACTGTTCGTAAATGATGTCGATCAGGGAGATGGCACCTGTGTTCGAATGCCAATGACGCCTGGCAATGCTACCTTTCCCATTAATGACTTAAGCAGTAGCGACATGGCATGTGGTAAGTTCCTCCTGAAGAAGAGGTATAGACTCATGAAGACGCTAACTTGTACTATAGGCCGAGATGGGATGACTGGCGTAGCTAGAGTATGCCCTGTGGGTCCAGGAGCGAAGCTGAGCTTTCTCTTCCGTGAACATGCAAATGGCGCAGCAACCGGTTCGATCGACATCTCACATAAAGGACCCTGCGCCGTTTATGTGAAGCAAACGATTTCAGCAATAAATTCGACAGGTATTGGTGATGGGTGGATTAAAATTATGCACGAAGGCTACGATGAAGAATCCGGCCTGTGGTGCACTGATCAACTTATAAAGAACGATGGTTTTCTGTCAGTCAACTTGCCTATGGAAATGGCAGGAGGTGCATACCTAGTCCGAGTCGAAATCCTGGCCCTGCATCAGGCTGAAAAGAGCCCTCCAAACCCTCAATTTTACATCGGTTGTGCTCAGATATTTCTCCAATCTGGCGTCGTCAATAACGTCACCGAAACTGTCCGTATTCCTGGCCACACTGACATCAGTGATCCTTCTGTTCTCTTCAACATTTACAAGCCTAGGTTCCCTTATACCCCACCTGGGCCGCCTGTACTTCCTGCTGAGAAGTACAATGTTTTGTCAGAGACGGAGGAGATACCAATGCAAAATGAAGGTTACTTGCCTTCAGGTGCAGTGCTGGTGAATGCCAATTGGTGGGGTATGGAGCTCGAATCGTATATGGATGAAGCTGGATGCAACAAAGTAAGTCTCCCTCTCCTTCTTACAGCATATTTCACTGTATAATTAGTAACGTACCAAACAGGCTGCAAGAGATTGCTTAAACCAAAGTAAGATATGTTATAGCTCAGCTCCTCCTACAGGATCTACTGGTTGTGTCATCTGGGACGAAAAGTGTATAGTCATTCAAGAAAATTGTGACGCAGGTATTTGGACTGGTCCACCTAATCAAGGAAGAGATTTGACTCCAACACCCGCGTTCACTTACTTCGACATCCCACTGGCTGTGAACGGAGATCCAAACTCGATACCCATCGATCCCAATTCTGCGATCTTGGTATACGCCACAACAAGAACTACGTTTGCTACCATCGTGGATTATTATACTTCGGCCATGATAGCACCTACCAAGGAATCTCGCACCACATACTCAACGGCTTCAACGGCTTTGATGTCTTCGGTTGCTTCAAGGAGCACCCGATCTCGATCTGCAACTGCAACTTCTTCGACAGAGCTAGAAACAGAGTACAGTATCATCACAGAATTTGCACCAGCAGTCACTATCAGAAGTACCGTCACGATCACAGCAGCAGCCGATACTTTTGTGACGATGTCCGTAGCCTCAAACAAGGCAAGAGCCGATTCTTGAGTTGACACAATATTGGACTCGCTGGAGGACTTGACGGAACTGCTTTTCACGTCGGCATTTGAATTCTGGGACCTCTCATCTTCCATGGAAACTCTCGGCACTGGCACAGGATCGGCTGCAGCTTCTACCAACTCGCTACTTTCACCCAAACTATCTATGACCGCCCTTCATCTTACCTTTTGCGCGGTCTTAACTTCCTTGGAATTGATG
Organism: Articulospora tetracladia; assembly: GCA_003415645.1. Lineage (NCBI taxonomy): Eukaryota > Fungi > Ascomycota > Leotiomycetes > Helotiales > Discinellaceae > Articulospora > Articulospora tetracladia. Next base: position 3,536,942 of record PYIV01000002.1, on the reverse strand, counting down.
GCTTCTTCGAGCCCTGGGTCTAGCAGGCTGACTTCACCAGCTGCCATCAGTTCATAAGCGACTTTTCCTTCAGTGTCACTGTTCCAAGTCTCCAAGGGACTAGGTAGCTCTTCGATGGTTTCTGCGAGAGAAGCACTAGGGACTGTTATATTGAGATACCACTTCCCATCATCCTTTGAAATAGTAGCCACTGCTTCATCTGAGTCCTGATTCTTTCCGCGCCCACCGAGCACAGGTTGAATTCTTTGCCCGTTTCAGTTCTCTCTTCTGCAGCCCAAGACGTCATCGTTGCCGCCGACATTGATCGCAGGCTGTGTGACGTACTGTAGAGCTGTGCGCTGTGCGATGCGATGCGAATCGCATGCGGGACGAGCAGAAGCTGCATATTCTAGAAGCAGACATGATACAAGACGAATTAGGTTATGGTAAGATTTCGGAAGATAGAGCGATATTCATTTTGGGCTGGGAAAATGAATGAGGTAGAGAGGAGTCGTTGTCCTTGGCTAGGATATGCACGAATACCGTTGCTAGTGATGCATGGCTCTTCATGGCCGTAGGACCTCTCTTTCATATATGCATCTGATTCAATAGACATCAAATAATAAATCTCTGGCGTGTTGACCCCAATTGTGTTCGTTCAAGGCTCATTCAAGGCTCGAGCTTCTTTTGCCATGTCTGAATGTGAGGCTAGCAAGCGGCGGACGAATTTAGTCGCACTCTTTCTTCTGGCATTCTACTTTTAGCACTTTATGTGAGCCGGCAAGATCGGTAGGTGGTAGTTATATGTAATTCCTTGAATCTGCTCTTGTTAGCTGCACGTTGATCTACTTGGGTTGTGATTGGAGTTTAATCATTGGTGAGTTGGTTGATTTTAGCAAGGGTGAAGAAAGGGGTTAAGCGAGAATTCAAGAGTGCAGCATCACACATCGGTGGTCAGGAGGTATCTTATTCGCAGATTGGAATCCGAGATTCTTGACTTTTGTCAATGCAATGTGGATTTATAGTTTGATCCGTTTGAACCTTCTCAGATCTCTATGAGGCCGCCTTGACTTGCAGTTAGAGGAACTTTATTCTTCCCCTTTCGATGCACTCTCTCATCCCTCGGATCGAAGCCGCCTTGTCCCCACGTCGCCCATTCCGGCGTCTCGGGACCCATATAGTCTTCCGGTGTGAAGTCCTCCCCACTCTCTAAACACTTGAAGAATCTCTCATAATCGATCCGAGTATGCCACTTGTCTTCGACCTTGAACCTCTCGCTCGCAATTAGGATACAGCAACTGTGTGCGTGTTCAGCTGCAATGCCATATTTTAGACCCCTCTTTTCCAGAGCAGCATTTAGGGCTTCAACGAATGCGCAAACTTCTTCATAGAAGGGTACATTTTGCATTGTTAGTCCTGCACCGGCAGATGAAGAGGTCCCACAGTATGTGACACCCTTGACTTCGACGAAGCAAGGAAGACCTTTCTCAACGAGGTCGGCGTAGCCTTCTGCCTCATCTTCAATGTTGAAGCCTTTGACCAGCGTCAAACGGAACACTGTTCGCTGTTGAAAGCGTTTCTCCTTGAGAATATCTAGACAACGATTGAAGCGTTCCCAAAAATCTCTATGAAGAGGGCGGTCAATCTTTTTTAGTGACTCGCGATTTGAGGCATCAATCGAGACGTAAAGTTGTGTGACTGGCTTGAGAGTCGCCAATTGGTCTGGATGTTGCGCATTGCAAACCAAGAAAGAGGAGATGTGCTCTTTATGCAACATCGCTGTAAATTCATTGATATGAGGATAAAATATCGGCTCGCCAACCAGCGAAAGCGCACAATGTCGAATTCGCATTGCCTCTGCAAATCTCTCAGCTCGAACGCCTGGAACTCCGCGCATCATCTTAATCTTTTGATAATGTCCAGCCTTGACACCGTCGAAGATCATCTCTGGAGGATCAACAACCCAACGCCATGTAGTGCCAACAGGATTTGTGCCATGTCTCCAACAGAAGACACACTTGTTAGAGCATGATAAAGAAGGCGTCGTCTCCATGCACTGGTGGGATGCGATGCCGTAGAAAGAATATTTGTAACAAGATCCTCGGCCACGGAGTGCAGACTTTGTCCATCGGCATATCTTAACACCAGAATGTGATCCAACGATCGAGTATCCTTGCTTCGTCAGAGCAGTATACGTTGGAGAGTTCTTGGGAACCATTTCCTTAGTTACTGTGGCCGGGGCTGTCCGAGCCTTCTTACTGTAGGTAGTAAAGTCTACCTCCAGAGATCCAGATGGCTCAACCTCAGACTTTGCCAATGTGCTTCCAATATCCTCCAAGTCATTCAGAACATCTTTTTTGAGGCTTTTCGTTTTTCTTTGAGCGATAGTTTGCTCGTCAAATAGTACCTCGTCATCGTCGTCAACTTCCTCGACATCACTCTCGACGGCATCGCCACTTCCTACGACACCCTCACCTAGGCCCCCCGTACGAGCAATATTACCGAGAACATCCTCAATGCCCTCCCTCCACTCAGTCAGGCGTTCTGTAGCATCGATCTTTTTATCTCCCATGCCTAGAGGAAATGCTCGCTTCCTCCCAGTCAACTTTGCCATCCACTTGTCGGCCTCGGTAGCCTGCGAACAAAATCCATCTGCCTCAGTTGGCCATCCTTCACGATCACCAAATCCAAAAACTGAATATCCCAGCAACCCCGATAAGGGCGCAGTGTCTATCCTGAAGTCGTTGTGCGTTTCTTGTAAATGTTCGATGAAGTTGTCCATCACAGTATCAATATCGTAGCTCGGCAAGAGGAGCAGGTAAAAGTAGCTTATCTCCGCATCCCCCTTCGGAGGGTTGATGAAATATTCATCATAGTCTAATTCCGAAAGATCAAGGAGTTGCGACTCCAGGAAAGTAGTAGAAGTTGATTCTGCAATCGCTTTTGTACTCTCGGCTAGGGTTTGTGCAAACTCTCGAGCGGTCTTCTCAGTCGTTCCAGTGGGCGAAAAGTAAAACACCAGTACTTGTATCTTATTCTCGCTTGTCTTTAACTCGGCCTCCGTGGATTTCTTCTTCTTCAATCCTCCCACTATCCTTCTTGGAACCTTCTCAGCAGGTATGCTTTTGTCAATTTCCAGGAGCTTTTCTTTTTCGGCAGGCAGAGACGGGGAAATAGGGGGTGTATCGGAGATCTTCGCCCTTGACACCCGAATATGCAAGATAGTTCGGAATATAATGAGGGCAGTGAACGTGGTGAGAATTATTGGAACACGGTAGGAATGCCACAGCGCTACGATATCTGAATCTGTTAGCAGGCTGGTCTTCCTAAGCAAACAGTTTAATATCTTACCGGCAAACTCCCAAGTCCAAAGTGGTCGAGCCATCATGTTGTCGTGCGCCATTGTAATTTTGAGACTCGAACAAGATTGGTCTGCGATGGAGGGGAACTTTTTGGTTGTGGGGTTTGGTATCGGAGTATAGTTGTTGCGGAAGCCGTGAGATACTTAGTCAGCCATTAACTTTAATTCGATGCCATGCAAATTCCATGCCCACCTTGCGAGGCGGCTCTTGGGGTCAAATGAAGAGCAACAACTGATGACAATTTTTTCGATTCTATTGCAAGAGAATTTGTCTTTATTGCACAGGCTGTACGGATTGTAGATCCATTGATTACGACTTTCACAAAACGAAGTCTCAAGTACAAAATACGAATCATGGTGACCACTTTTCTGCCCTAACTGCTTCACCTTACTAGATCGACACCCGAGTAACAGTCCTGCATCTTACGTTTTTACTGTTAAATGCTTACGATCTACCCAATCCAGTCTCAACAACGGAAACTAACTTGCTTCGAGTCGGAGTCTCTGAAATTGGCTAGCCATCGCGCTCCACCATGTCAGTGTTGGGGTATGTCGCAGGTGAGCTGACGTGAGGACGCGAGTCTACATATAGCAGGTTAACGATCATGATCCAAGTTGAAAGTTGTCTTTCCAAAATAGTGGCTTTTCTCTAGGATGAGTACCCCAAAATGTCCTCAGCGAGAATCATTTGCTTCATGTACCAACACGCCAAACATTGTATCATCTCCAGAGAAACCCCAGCCACACCATCCGAAGGTTCATTTCCCACGTTTTCTCGACTCCCAACTGAGCTCCGTCTAAAAATCTGGGGAGAAGTCGCCGATCAACCTCGAACCGTCGAAATTACCTGTACGCCAACATCGTCGAATCTCCCAGAAGGTCGCTGGTTCTCTCACACGACACCTCCGCACATGTTTCGCGTCTGCTCGGAGTCACGACAGGTTGCAATCGCTAAGTACTCGATGCTGAACATCTCTCCGGAGCAAACTGGTCTTCCGTTCACAGTAGCACTGTATTTCAACTTCTCGGTCGACACTCTGTGGCTATGTGGGGACCTATCAGCACCGTGGGCACGAGATCTACTTGAGAAGAATGACCAATTGAAAGAGAGGCTTAGGTTTGTTGCCGTAAGTGAGAGTACGTGGAAACAAATCAATGAAGTTGAATATACTCCTGCTTGGACAGGGTTCGCAGGTTCATGGGAACCGCTTCCAGCTCCTGCTAGGTGTGGGATGAAGGCTTTGGACAACGTAAAGTTCCATAGCTGAAAAGGTTTTAGAATGAACTGGCAATTTCAGGCCTTATTTTAGTGGAATCCATTGTAGGAAGCAGACAATACGGTCAAGTATACTTGCTATCAAAGCGTTTTGAATATGGACGAGGACGAGATCTGGCCTAGAGAAGTTTTTGAGCAGAAGCGCAGCTGGGCAGGTTACGAAGCATACGTTTGATTGAATCGGACGGACGAGGCTTAATTGGCTAGAAATATCAGAAAGATGAACACATATAAGCATCTGTACCTGCCAACAATGTTGATTTGTCCAAAAACGCCTCTCGCACTCCGCTCTGCTCTCATTTGAAGTTACGTGAACTCATATTCGGTAATATGAAGCCAACACGAATTGTGTTCACGTAAATTCATTTTCAAAAGACAGACAAACAATCGGTGATCTAAGACCCCTTCTCCCCTGCCTGTGTAAGTAAATAAACAAACTTCCTCGTTCCTACTCGGCTCAAAACCAAAAGCCGGCAGAAAGGCCAAATTCACCATAACCTAGATATATATACTCAAAAAATGCCATTGACTTCAACCAGCAGGCGTCAAGAACGAGTTCTCTTGATCAGGTCAAACTGGCCGAGGTGGAAAGGGTGTCGACAACAAATTACGCCCAACGCGAACTAACGACTGATCGATCAATTAAAATACGCGAATCCGCGACTTGAAAAAACCCAGCCAGGTTTTTCTAAGGTACTTCGGTACTAGAGTTTTTGATATTTGTTCTTTTGGCATAATTAACTTGTTTTTTTAAAATGAGGGAGATCCATTTACGATTCTTTTGCACTGTTTTGTTGTTTTCATACTGAGTGTATGCTATGTGGAAGTGATATCGTTTTTCTTGCGGCATATTAAAGTCATAAATAGAACAGATTCATAAACTCGTGTCTACTGCGTACTTGGAAACGCTTTAGCTGCACAAACAAATATACGATAGTCGTAAAGTTAGCTCCTCATTTTGAGACCTTTGTCAACCGATACAACCTAAGCTTTGACTCCACTTTTGAATCCACTTGTCATCACACAAGAACTTCAAACAGATACAGCACTTCCACTCAAAAGACTAATCTCCTTGGTCAAAGCTGGCGCTTCGTTGTTAACCCGCTTCTCCGCCATCCCCTTTCTCATCAAAAACAGAGCAGCAGCTAAAATCAATACAAGACCAAGTGTGACCATAGCACCAATTACTCCAGCTACGACGTTTGAGATGCCAGATCCGTTATTCTGAGCAGCTGTTGTCGCTGAACTACTGGTAGCTGAGGTAGCGGCTGGCACCGGAGCTGCTGAAGTGGAAGCTGCAACTGCGTATGGGACGCAGAACGCTGCTGCACTCCCACACTTGGCGCACCATTGCGCAGGACTGGTGATAGCAACCTTGAGCACTTCAGTTGAGAAGTCTTTCCAGCTCATACCGACGGTCGGTCTTCCAAAAAATGGAAATGGAAGTAAAGGGGCAGCAGCATCCGAGCCATTTCTGAACATAGCCCTAACCATTAAGTCATCCACGCTAGGGAAAGTTGTCACATTACTTTCACTGTACAGCTCAAACGTGAGCGTAGAAGCGTAGGGTGGTAGACCGAAGAAATCTGGATTTGCGGCTGTGAGCTTCGTGAGGCCAAAGACAGAGAGAATATTGTTGTAACTCGGAGTGAAAAGTGAGACTTTGAGCTTTCCCTGCGATGAGACGGTTGTGTTGAGCTGCGCGAAGATTTGGCCTAAAAGAGCGGCACCACCAATCATGCGGAGTGGCTGAGAGGCGTTGTAATTGGTGTTGAACTCAGCACTATCGGCCAGAGTACGGAGCTGAAACATCTGCTCAACAGTAACATTTGCTGTGATAGACTTGTTGTGAATACTTGCTACATAGATGAGATCGAAGATATCGTATGCCTTAGCATATGTGAGACTGGCAGGCGTGTAGTCATAAACATTCTGTAATACACTCCAGAAACCCGCGTAGAAAGACTTGGTACGGTTCAAGTTATCGAGATACTGAGGACTTTGCTTAAACGTGACCGAGGCGTTCGTAAAAGCGGGGCATTGCTCATCGCCTTTAATCCAGATGGTGTCTGGAGAATTATTCTCGCGAGAGTGAAGGAAGGCGTATTGATATCCATTGAGAGGAGGGAGGTAAGAAGTGCCATTGTTTAAAGTTTCTACGGCGACTGATTGCGCGTTGATCTCAGTAAGAGGTGGGTAAAGACCTTGGAGGAAACCCGTAGTGGTTTTCATCAAGATCTGAGTAGTATTAGCTTCAATCTTGAACTTATGAGGAATATACATGCAAGTTGATCTGGAGCAGCAGCATACACCTGGGCAGAGGAGTAGACTGCGGGATTAACACCGAGGATTTTGCGTGGAGCACCATCTACGATATAGTTTTTCCTGTAGAACTCTCCAACATTGAAGGCCTGGTTGTAGCCGAGAGTTGTCAATCCATAGTCGGGGTAGTGCTTTGACGTACCTACAAGGCTTTGTGAGTGATTGTAAATTAGATGATGGGATAACTTACGATCTCCATGACGACTGACCACTGTAATGCCGTGAATTGTCTCGGCAGTAGCTGCAGCCAACGACCCGACAAGTACAACTAAAGATGATGAGAGCATGATGGATTTGGTGAAAAGGCTTGAGATTCTGAGGCTTGAGCTGGCGGGGTCCGAGAACTGCAGTCAGAGGCAGGGAATGAGCTGTATATGTGTGCTTAACTAAGAGCAATTCGAACAAGTAGCTGGCTGGCATGAGAGGAGTCACTCCCAATTAAGATTCAAGACATACAGAACTGTCTGACGGTTTCTCTTATCAATTGGCGTCTCTAGGCGCAGCTACATTCCCGAGGCATTCCATTCGATCTCTTTGCCAAGCTGATTTCATGCGGGCGTTTTCGCCACGGAACCAGAAATGATGCCCGTCCCTACGACCACAGTGAAGTGGTTCACAACCTTAGCGAACGCTTGACACCATGCGGGCGCTCTTCCCCGCTTTCTTATCTCTGCTCCCTGAACCAGAAGATGGGCCAAAGGGTGGGAGCATGGTGTGCAGCACACAAGACATCACCCGAGACAGTCCAATGGCGAGTATATTCTTTTTGATATAAGGACGCAATGTGTTTGTAACACATGAATTTCAACTGGCTTTGCTTGTAGTCTGGCATCAATTGCACCGGACCAAGCTCGGGAGGGTTGCGCTATTTTTTCGGTGAGAGTCTTTGCTTTTGCAGAAGGAAGCCAATGAGACATTACTCATGGCGTCGCCAAGTCCAGCCCAGAGCCAGAGATCACCAACCTCGTGAACAGGAACAAAATATTACGTCGTCGCTCAAACCTGGAGACCTTCTCCGAGCCGCTCTGGAGATACAAATTGGCTCGTATACTCTAGATCTGCGAGATAATTCATGACAGCAGAGTCACCTATAAGAACATAGGAAGCAATATGCAATATTACAGTCACGAAACAGACCAGCACGGTGGAATGGCGCGAAAATATTTATGTTCACCCATCATTATGTCATCGTCAGAATCAGAGTTGGAAGAAGAATACATGTATATTCCAACAAATGCTAAAGCGCTATGCTACAAGAACCTTGACAAATGGAAGCGCAATCTGAAATCGCTGGGTATAATAACGATTGCCTCCGTCCAATACCAGCAAGCAATGCAGTGCCTAAGCAGCAAGCACAAAAAAAAAACGTCCATCATACGCCCTGATCCATCGGATCATCTTCCCTACAGTCTTTACAAGAAACGAATCCTCTCTTATAGATTACAATGTACCAACTCAAGCAGCCTCGGTCATGAGTTGCTCGCCTTCATCTAATAACTCAGTGATCTTGCCAAGGTTTTGAATCATGCTCACACCTTGCCCAACCAAGAGCAGCTTCTCTGCATTGGCTGGTAAGCCTAGATAGGTTGGAGGCTCTCGTTCAGGTAACTTCTGGATCCAGTCCGTAAAGTCTTTCAACGTAGTTCCGCTTGGCACAATCAAACTGCCATCTCCAGCGTCCGCTCCACTTCCAGCAACACCCTCAACAAGTTTGTGCCCAATATCATACGCGGCAGGTGTAAGGAACGAGTTGACCAGTTGTGTGAGGCGCCTAAAGTCACCTTCATCATCAATCTTTCCTCCATAGGTTTCAACAACCAAGGTACGAATCATATCCCATGGTAGATTCTGAGGAGCGACATTGGTTCGACCAGCGGCAACGGCTTCCACCCACGTGTCAATGATGAATGCAGAGCACTCGTACTACAATTTATTAGCAAGAATCACTTCTGAACGGGTAAATGATTGCTTACATCACTATCATTGAACTCCCAGAAGCCCTTCCATCCCAAGCTTGGCGCATATCTCAGTCTCTCCTGAACCACAGCATGCAGGAAAGATAGTAACAGGTAAAGTCTGGTCCTCTCGACTGGATTCTTTGTAGCCCTGGTCGAAAGAGAGGCCATGGAATCCTTCATATTGGCTCGTACACCTGCAGGCTGTTCGTACATCAAGACACGGGAAGCTCTCAGCAGATTCACTGGAATCTTGGGACTGGATTCCATAGACAAGAAAAGACGAAAGTTTGCGTGCGGCTTTAAAGAATCCATCCGTTTCTCAAGACTTTGCAACCATGTCGGTGCAAGATGTACGTTCTTGACGAGCACCCAGGACCCTGTGGCAGCAGCATTGCTAATCGCCTTATCAGCTGTGGCTAGACCTTCATTGGATCCCATTGCAATATTGGTGCAAGTTGCCTGGGATCGCTCAACAAGGTTCTCCACTTTATAACTGGCATCGAATCCAGGGCTTGAGCACAATGCGATTGGCCTGCTTGCAGCAACTTGATCTACAATCTGCCTCAAATCCTCAGTAGCTTCAAGAAGGCTAGCGCCAAAGACGGCAGTGACAAAGCGCTCAGCGGATGGGACAAATCTATCAAGACGGAAGAGCTTAACAAGTAGCAACGACAGCAACTCTTGATCCCTCTTATCGGTTGTTGCATCCCATATCTGTGGAACATAGTTTTCACCAATTTCTTCAAACAAAAATCGGTCCCATGTGGCCGGGTCGATAGCCTCGAGCCTCCCTTTGAGAACAGGAAGCTTTGCTGCTATGGCAAACGCTTCATCCTTCTTTTGAGTTTCAGTCGATACATCTGTACCTTCCACACTCTCGTCAAGGATTACATCAATCAGGCTCTTGTCCATCTTATACGGCGCGGCCTGAGCGAGTAGCATCGCAAGAGTAATTTTGTCCTTCTGCAATAGGCCTAGCGACGTACGCTGGTATGTGGTAACGAAGAGATCTTCGATGATGATGTCTCTGCGTACGTTATGATTTGTCTCGTTCGCCAATCTCTTGTTCCCATGTAAGACCGAATGGAAGATGTCGAGAAAATACTGTAAAGAAAACTGATAGAAGTGGTTCAGATAATGCAGCTGCTCAAGAACTGCGAACACCGCACTGCATGATCTTGCAATGATGTTGTATTGAAGCGTAATCTCATCGACTTCTGCCATGACGCCTTCGGTGTTGCTCATCTTGATTGAGATCTCAGCAGCTTCTTTCTTCAACGTCTCTAGCGTTTCGATTACATTATCATCGTCCAGAATATTTCCACGGGACTCATTCAAGGCTTGCAGCAAGCGCTTTTCGAGCTGCCGTAAGTGCACTTTGAATTCACCCTGAAGCTTGATAAGATTGGACCGCCTCTCGTCGACGTCAGGACGCTCTGATTTCAGAACTTCATTCAAAGACTGCGTTTGGAGACTGCTCTGTGTCACTGTGAAGTTGACGAATGTCGTACGACTGCAAATATCCGGAGCGAAAGTAGCTGAAGGATCGCGTGTAGACAGATAGATCTTGAACGCCGGTGAGAAATCAATTTCTTGCCTTCCAAGCTGAATGAGAACACGACCACCCGTCTTTTGGTATTCCTTGTTCAGAACGTGGTTCAGAATTGGGTCCAGGTATTCAGCATCTTGGATAAGAATGGGATTTCCGAATCGAAGGGAGCTTTCTAATTGCTTCGTGAACGAATCATCCAAGAAGCTTGTGACCGTGAGACGTCTGTCCTTGCTCTCTTTTTGGAGGAATTCCGTGACACGTCCGGACGGATCAATGATTAATGGATATCGGTTGAATCGTTTGAGGATGATTGCATTCTCAGTGCACAGGTCGTCCACAGGCAAAGAGTTTTCTTGCCAGTTGAGTCGCTCATCAGCGGTGGAAAGGTATTCAGTGACAGGGTTGTGTTGTTTAAATTTGATACCTGACAACTGCAGCTGGTGTAACCAGTCTTCCATCATATTTTTACGGAATTGCTGATCATACAGACCACTGTATGCAAGGAAGGCAGCGGCCACAAGGACGTCACCTACGAGCGTTCCGATTTGTGTCTCGAAGGATTTGCTACCCTCCTCCCATCGAACTCGCTCAGAAGAAAGACTATCGAGGAGGCGAACACTGCGATCAACCTTGAACTGAACTCTAGCCATCTCAGTTTTGATGGCTTGAGTTTCACTGATCAGAGCTGCATACTCTGTCTTATATGTCGCGATACTCTGTTCAAGTGTGTTGATGGTGTTCTCAACGGCTTGTGCCTCCGCTTTCGTCTGCAGAGCTTGCTCTTCAAGCATGCCTACTTCTTCTCGCAGAGGACCGACACGATCGAGAATCTCTGAGTAGTTGACTTGGGCCTGCACCCATTGCACAAGAGGACCGCAAGCCTTACTTGCACGATTGACCTTCTCGTACGTGAAGTCTTCGTTGGACAGGTATTCATTGCGCATCTTGACGCGCAGACTCTTGGTCATTTGTCTTTCGTTGTCATAGTTGACGATACTGGCGATGAAATCATCCTTACGAATAATTGCTTGTACAGTTTTCCAGCTGTCCACCTTATGGCCTAGCAATGTACAAACAGAATCAAGTGCCAGCTTGACACCTTGTGGAGGGTTTCCCATAGATCGCACCTCAGTAAGATGTTGCCGCTTGATGTTGCTCACACTTTTTTGTGCTTCGACAACGGCTGGTTCTGCGTTGGCTAGATCATTCAAGACTAATTCCCTACGTTGAGCAACTTCTGCTTCTTGCTTCTCTAGGGCGGCCTGAATCTCGAGTGAAGTTGTCTTGCGCTGTTCGGCTTCTCGCTGATCCGCCACCATGCGTTGGAGCTTTTCATTGGCCTCTGCATCCTTCCGCTCGAGTTGACCTTTCTTTTCCGCAAGACTAGCACGGAGATCTCGAACTTTATCAACCGTATCTCGGAGCTTTTCAAGACCAACATTCAAGTGACGTTGCTGCTCTTCTAAGTCTTCCCGCTTCTCGTTGTAGAGTTTGACATATTGCGCGACGAAGTCTAGGAAGTGCCGAGGAGTAAGATACGTTACACGTCCCTGTTGTTTGTGGAGTTTGACGTTGAAGTGATGCAGAGAATAGTGTATATACACCATGGAATTGACAACAGTCTCTCGGTGCGATGCAGGTAGACTGAGATCTCGATAAGCGACAGGGATGCTATCAGGGGCTGAAAAGTTGGGCTTGTCGAGATCCACGGACTGTGTCAATTCTGTGCCAACCTGGAACAAAGCTTGATCAGACCAGTCTCCAAACCAATTGAGCACGCAACGATTGAATAAAGCTGGACTGGTAGCGGCCTTGGAGGATAAACCGCCTTCCGGTGGGTTCATGGTGAAAACTACGTGCAAGTTCTTGACGATCTGTTGAGTAAACCACTTGTACAACTCTTCTTGAGAGTCCAGGAGAAGGCCTTGACGCTGAGCACCTTCCTTACACCCGGTCATTAATGACGCAAGCTCATCGCCTTCGAACAAGCCAGGTACCTCTGCGTTGGCCAATAACGTGTTCATCCTCTCCAGGAAGCCAGAATCGAGAACATTGGACTCGTCCATGATGAAGCAAATCTTCTCGCCTTTGCATCCACAGCGACGAAGAACATCTCGAAGGTCATCATCAAAGTCTTCGGCAGAGTACTTTCCATGGACCTTGATCTGAAACACCTTTAGACCGTTCATCCATGCTACGAATCGGGACAACGTCGTCTTTCCGCTACCACTGACTCCGATGAGGATCAAGTGACCTTGTGGTTGTCTGAAGACACGATCGATCCGCAGAACATGTTCGAGCACATCGTTGAATAGAATCAAGGGTACATCGACCTCTTCTTCGCAAAATGTCTTCAATCTGGCCTTGACAAACTCGCGAAGCTGTTCTCTATCGACAGGTACGTAATTCTTTGACAACCAATTAGAAAAGAGAATAGGACCTCCAAGAGCCTTTTCTTCTTCGATTGTTGGGAAGAAGCTTAGAGCAATGCGGTTCACAGCATCGTTTGTCCATTTTCGTTCATCTTCTGCGACAAGGCGATCTTGGAATAAACGAAGAGCTTCATGAGCCCAAATTCGGACCAAACCCTCGACAGACAGCGTTTCAAGAGGCCGAATGGCTTCATAAATACCTCTAACCCACCGAGTAAGCTCACGAGGACTATAAACGTAATGAGGTTGAATCTTAGGCGTGAATCGTTGCTGTGATTCTAGGTAGAATTGGACCATTGCCTTGGTGAGTGACTCAGAGTATCCGCGTAAGGACGGAATGATCTTAAGAACAGCGCTGCTGAATGTGCCATAAATTTGTTGAAGGGACAGTTCTCCGGGGTAATCGACCATAATGAGTGGCGCATGTCGCAAGAATCGAGCGCCCATGGGAGTTCGCCCGGCGTCTGTTGGGGGATTACAGGCACCCACGAACTGAATACGGTCCAAAGTGACCCATGTCTTGTCAGAAGTTCTCCAAAACCCATTCTGCTCGACCAGTTGCCGCAGAAATGAAATGGCTCTCTGCGTACCATACTTATCGGGTGCCGGTAGATTGATTTCGTCGCAGAAGAGTACCAACCATCGACCTATCTGGGTTGGAGAGAGAATAACTCCATTTAGTGTCTTCTTGTATTCACAGTACTGTTCAAAGGTCTTGATAAGGAGATCTGGAGTAGTTGCACTTGAAAAGTTCAGGCCAACAACCTCCATGTTGGGGAGTTTGCGGAGCGCACTGAAAAGTGTCATGGTCTTACCAGAACCGGGAGGACCACAAAGTAATAGTGGTTTATGCTCAGCCAGCCAGGAGTATAGAACATCTTCGTGGCGCACTGTGTCCAAGGTTGGAATGACCACGTCGGTCTGAGTTATGGAATGTGTATTGACTTCGATTGTTGGCACCTGGTTCTGCCATGATGACCACTCAGCCTTAGGTAATGTGACATCGAAGTCAATCAAGGATGAATTGTCACCAAGAATGGGGGATCCAAAAGTGGCCAGGCCGGCAAGACAGTCACCGAAGCTCTTGCGATCTCCCAGAGGGCAGTCTCCAGTCAAAGACCAAACCAACGCCAACAGGAGTTTCTTCGCAATGTATGATTCCACTTGTTCTGGGTCGAGAGGAAAGTCTGCATGTTGGGAGTTGTACTCAATGATATCTCGAACGCTCTTGTTTAGAAGAGAGAAGAGAGTATTCAAGACCCGAGCAACAGTGAATTCCATGATGTGGTTGAAGCCCTCGGCACGTTCGAGTGCGTTCAAAATAAAGTCATCGTTACTAAGGAAGCCTTGGAGAAGGTCGGCCACCAAAGCTTGAATTGCGAGTGCTTTTGCTGCTGTCTGCCCGGTTGCCACTGCATCTTCATCAAGATCTTCGAACGCGACAGTGCGAAGGGACTCGAGGTAATTAGTAACCATCATGTTAGATGTAACAGTGTCTTCACTGAACCATACCATTCCACAGCGACTGACTGTGGCCAGAGTGGCATACTTTAAGGTCTCAACCTCGAACATGATTCTAACATTGCCAGGTAAACTGAGACGTTCTCCATTAGGGAGTGTCAGCAGTTTGTTATCATCCAGAACGCTGTTCAAATTCTCGACCCACTCAGGGTCTACGTCGCCATCAAACACAATCCAGTGTCGTTTACTTTCCTCGCCTCTCAAGTTGTCCACTATCTTGCGGAGAATGCTGGTAAAGAGGCCATCGTTCCACTCTCTTGTGGTTGAGTCGAGATTTCCATACAGGGCCTCCTTGGACATAACTTTCGAATCGATGATGTGGCATACACCTTCGACCTCTTCAACACGCTGCAATGCTTGAAGAAGTAGCTTCCAGGCAACAGACTTTCCTGAACCAGAGCTTCCAACCATCATCACACCGTGATGTATGCCTTGGATCTGGTATAATTGAAGGATCTTGGTCAACCAGGTCTCATTGACAACCAGATTCCTCTCTTTCGCAATAGTGTGGATTGCTTCTTTGAGCTTCTTGAGACTTGCGGGAACATACTCAACACCAGGGAAGGACTCCGCTTCGATAGATCTCATGATCTCGACATCACTTTTGATTAACTTTGGTGCGATTGTTTCACGGATACTCTGAACAATGATCTGTGGTTCAACTTCTTCCTCAGGACCAAGATTACCACCTGTATTAGTGAGCCGGGCACGCTTTAGCCCACCTGAGCTCACAAGCACACTCTTAAGAGCACGAAGTCCAAAGTCGTAGTGTGCTTGCTTCGAAAGCTTAGCTGCGCAGCTATCGAAGAATGGAACAGTCTGCTTAGACAGCTGCTTGGCTTGGCTGAACCCTTGAGAGTATAGCATGACTTCTGCGATGAGTTCCTTGTCCGGCTTAGACATGGCAACACTTCGAAAGAGCTTTTTAAGATTGTCGGGAAGATTAGAACGCCCAGCATATCCAGGGTTCATTGTGATGAAGATTCCAGTGTTCGCATTGACACGTAGCTGACGACCCACCAACTCGATTTGTGACTTTTCATCCTCCATCCCTTGCTTCAAACCTAGTTGGATGTTTTGGACCTGCTGAGATACTGCAGAAAGAATACGCTCCTCGAGTCGATTGAATTCATCAAAACAACCCCAAGCTCCGACTTGACATATGCCCAGGAAAATGCGACCCATTGCCTGAAAGTCAAAAGTGTCATCACAACAGAATACCAAGGTAAAACGTCCGAGTTGAACACCTAGAGCCTTGACAGATTCGGTTTTGCCAGTTCCTGCAGGACCGTAAGGGGAGCCACCCAAACGCTGACACAATGCTTGTGTCAACGTCAAGAAACATCGATCTGTAAGAGGCGTTCGTACAAGGCGCTCTGCTACTCCGAGATATTCGAATCCGTAATTGAGCTTCGCATTTGCCATCTTGATATGCAAACGCTGGATGAAATCACCTTCGGGGTTGTAAACATATCGCATCTGAAGCAACCACATGTAATGTTGTGGAGTGCTTGCATTTAGCTTGACTAGTTTCTCAATAGTGTCGCGTTGATGAACACACTCAGTGATCAAATGCTCGCATCTTTTGCGTTGAATAGGTTCGAGGTCACCCAGCACGGTCGCGGCAAGAAGCCGTAGAACCTTGACTTCTTGCTCGAATAAGCTTTGCAGAGTAGATCCGCCTGATTCGAGAGACTTTTCCACTGCAGAGGTCCAGACTGCTTGCGTAGCAAGTACCACAATTTGACTAGGGAATGCCGAGATATAGCTATTGAGTAAAGACTGGTCAATCTCATTGGAATTGAAGATAGGCTCATATTGCTCGATGGCTTCGGCTAGCAGCTCGGCAAGGGTTGACTTCATGCTATTTTCAAGAAGAGCCAGCCAATCATTGATTTTTGGGGTTTTAATGAGGGAGATTTCTTTCTTCAATCTGACTTCTTCGCCTTCTTTCGAAGTGAAACCAGA